>JAFBJS010000178.1:397117-461730 GCA_016785265.1 Paraplagusia blochii
TCAAAGAAGAGGTCAATTGTGTTTATAAATGATTAATATCACCCTGCAGCTTAATGTTAGATAAGTTTTCAACCTAAAGCTGGAGCACAGGAAATCATCGTGAAGTTATCACCAGGACTTGTATAATGTGGGAACCAAGAAGGCACCAATTAGGAGAAAGGGTTTTATTTACGGGCAGTTGGTGGCTTAGTGGTTAAGGAAGCGGACTAGGGTCCGCAAGGCCCCTGGTTGGAATCCGAATCTGCCAGGTTACCACTGAGGTCCATTGAGCATGGCACCGTCCCCACTCTCAACTCCCTGGGCGCTCAAAGCTGCTCACTTTGGTGGTGGGTTAAATACAGAGGTGACATTTCATTCTGTGCAGTGGTGTGAATCACAATGACACAATGACAAGGAGTTCTCTTTCTTTTCCTTCCTTCCTTCAACACCTCCATAGGTCTCCAATGAGAATAGACTGGACACTTGGGGATGTTCAGGCAGCAATTTACATTGACCACAGTTTCCTCCAGTCAGTCTGGATTCCTGACTTGATGCTGTAAATCTTCGCAAAAAATTCTTCTATCTGAGTGTCGGTGGAGAAAACTTCACAAAAATCTCTACATCAACGACGCTGAAAGATCAAAAACATATCAATTTTAGGCCAATATTATGTCTGTTTCATTATCTAGTGACCATGACCATGTTTATCATCTCTGGAATGGTTTTAACATTTAACTAGTGTATCACCACACTTCAGTTGATGGTATGTGTCCAACTGCTTCGGTATTGATGGCAGGATCCGCGGTTTCCCAGCAGAATGTTACGCAAATACACATATATTTGCCTTTGCCAAATGGGCAACCTGGGGCAATGTGTTTCCTTGGCAAGTGACACAGACTCAGAGTCAGAGTCAGACATCTGTGTGCTTTAAAATCTCGGTCCATTACACGGTGCCAACGTCTTAGTGTTCTCTGTGGTCCAGTTTTGGATCACTTACTGGTTTTGATATGTTTGTAGTCCTAAAACCTTCTGGTCCTATGTATATATTCTAAACGGGTTGCAGACCCATATACTATATACACTTTATATATACTATTTGTATTTCCGTCCTCTGGAAATTCCTGGTGCGACCCAATATGTAACAGTCTGTGCTGCACCATTTGTTCCGACACCTATTTATCATATCATAACATTACCTTTTACAGAAATTCAAGCAGTGGCGTCTCATTTGTCGGAGTGAACCACATGGTTCAGCGTTTTCTCAGCACATGCATCAATAAACCTTTTACCACCGCAGCCCCTGCCTTACTTTCCTCATATACATTTTAATAGATACGAACCCTTGGACCCCAGAATGCCCCGAGCCGCTGTGATCCAGCCGTTACTCATGATAATGTCTACAGTGACTCTTTAATAATTCTGAACATTACTGTTTTAGTGTAGAAGATGACAAGATGTTACTCCTATAATGACCTGGTTATCCAAATAGCTCTGTGAGTGTATTTACTGTTAGATTCTACACTAATGGCGAGCAAAAATATTGCTTTGAGTTTAAGTTAGGAAACGTGAACGACGCCACGGCTCAGGACGGCAAAAAGGGGAATCCTTGACCGTAATACTTTGCATTAGGAGCATTGAATATCAATGTTAACAACCAAAGTTTAGCAGCAAAAGTGATTAGATTGCATTAGTAGATTTAATGTAGTTCCAAATACTCCCTGAAGACACCTTTGTGGACCACGAATGCCTCATTGATTTCCATTAAAATCACATTTGTGGTTCACTGCCCTTTCGGAAGATGTTGTATCACAGAAAGCTTGAGTTGGAGAAAGAGAAAAATGCATTAGAGTTTTTTTTTTTTTTTTTTAAATATACTTTAAAGAGAGGTTGTTGCCACGAGCTGTGACATAAAAGTCATGATCACCACATTAAGGAAATGTCAGGAGAAAGGTTTAACAAACACAAAGGTAATGGTTGACATCGTCACACGTCACAGAAGACAGCAAAAATGTCTTCTATTGGCTATAATGTATCATCTTAGGGCTTTGGCTTTAAATAAATCATCAAACTGATCAGTGAGTGGCCTCAAAATTTCTCTAAAGTATCTACAGACGAGGCAAAGTCTGAATATGTTCTTCTATAGAGATAAAGAAGCCCTTCATCAGCTGCCTCATTACATGAGCCCAGAATGTTCCTGAGTCCCTGCTTATTAAAAGAAGTGGAGTGAGTGACATCTGCGGATTTCTATTTGACCAATTAAAAAAATATTTTTTTCATAATTAAAAAGCCTGGAACACATTCCTGTGGCATCAATATTAAAGCAGGAAAATGTTCACCATGTGACCTAAGTTAGAATGTAATTTCCTTCACTTTTTATAAATGTAAAGAAGATTTTTTAAAAAAGATTTACGTGATGTAAAAGTCTATGTAGGTTTTCAGACATTGGTGGCAATGGTGGCCTGAAGGTCCACAGGGTTACAGGTTCAAATCCTACCTTCTACCAGGTGCACTCACCATGGCAGTGTGACCACAGGGCACTCAAAGCTGCCCACTGTTTACATCACATTTTGTTGTGTGCAGTGGTGTGGACTTTACTTTCCTTTTTTAGCAAGTACTGTAGGAGAATCTGGGTTAAGTGGACAAATACCTAGTTATAGACTTGCTAAAACAAAGCAAAGATGGCAGCTCTCTCCATCAGGTGACTCACCAAAGCTTTGACCCAATGAACGCATCATCTTCATGAATCTGAGTTGGAAACAGAAAAGATACACAAAATGTTGTGCATCAAATTTTAATTTGGATCTTTTTTTTTTCAAGTCATGATGATGTGGGCTTCTCTGAAAATGTCAGATGTTCAGAGAAGTTTGGCTGGGCTGAGTCTTATGACAGTCTTAGCCTCAGAACTGAGAGGACTTCCATTGATCCTTTCAAAATAAAAGTTCTCCCCTGTTTTACTGCATGGGCTGACAAAGGGCAGGGTAACAAACCCGTGGGCCATTTGTGGCCCGGGAACAAAATTTTGCGGCCCCCACCTTGATGTAAAAGTTGAATTTATAATAATATTTTATAGATTTGTTCTCCACATTTTATGGTAAATCCTATAGTTTTCAAAACCCTGATCCACAGTCTCCTTCTGGTTCATTGTAGTGTCACGCACAATCTATGAGAAACTGATTTTTTTCCTTTTTTTTTTTTCTTTTTTTTTTCTTTTTTATAAAACCCTGATGTTTTCTCTACATGACAAAGTGAGATGGAATTAATGTAGTATCAAATAAAAATCTCTAACATAATACTTCGATAAATCACCTTAAATATTAACTTTTAGCTTTACCCAGTTATTTACAGTTATGAGAGCTTGGCTTTCCTGATCTAACCCTCTCTATGACGATCGTTTTTGTTTTTTTTTTCATTCAGTGCTTTGACAATAAATTATTTTGCCAATTATTTGACTTTCTGCAGTTGCAGTGCCTTACATTTATATTGAAGATTAATTCACAGTCACAGCCATAAAGGCCACAGTAGTAATAACTGGCAGAACAGATTCTTTCTGTGTTTCATTTCACAGCTTTCTACCCAATTAATCCATTTTCAGTTTCAGTTTTGGCCAAGAGTTTTTACTTCAGTGCATCTACACTGTTTACCTTAACAAACCAGTTCTTCTGAAAGTTCATGATAGGATAAAAAGCCTTTTTCAAACTAGTTAAATAGAATTATATTTGTCCATGTTGACAGACATTACTTCTTAATTGGAGTACAGTATGTAGTGTAACAGTTATTTAATCTGTTTCACTAATCTGATGATTAATCCCAGTACGGCTCCAAGGATGACCCAGGACGTTCTCTCCCAGTTTTCTGTTTGTACGCCCCCCGCCCTCCGGCCCCTCTGTCCCACTCCCTCTCAGTCTCCTTGTCTCTTTCTCTGTCCCTATTCAATTATTCATATCCCACTTTTCCACAGATGCCTGCAGTAAGCCTCTTGAAATTCCGTCAACTGAAACCACCCCCGCTTTGTCTGGCCGCATTTCCAATATCCTCCACCATATTCCTCTTCCCGGTTTCCCCTTCTACCGTGCCGGGCTCTCACAGAGAGATGATGAACAACAAGTTCAAGTTACACATCAAACATTTCCTGTCCAAATAATGTATTCTTCCGTCGCCGTGGGACCGTCCACCATGTCAGCTTCATCAAATTTTCATAGTTATTTCCTGCTTTTCCTAACAGATACAAACGAGAGCCTTGTTCCGTCACCAGCGCGTTAGCTCCACCCAGCAATTACCACAGGCTCTGACACCTGCTTATCGCCACATCCGATTGTCAGCCGGCGGATGAGTGGAAGACTGCGCTCCTTGACTCTCTGGAGACTGTACTGGTGTCCAGGTCTAATTTTGTTGTACTGGAGACTGAGCCAGTGTGTGATTGACACACATGGAAATGTACACGTACAGTCTGTCTCTCACACACACAAACACTTCAACCTGCTTAGCTTGACTGAATCTCTCATTAACCCAGTTGAGGAGAGTGGTACCTGAGTGGACTCTCAGTGGACAGGTGGACCGTGTCTTGGACGGATTGAAAGAAAATATGAGGAGGAGACAGAGGAACTGTGTACTATATATACTTTTATAGGCATCAAGTGTCCAAGACGTGCACAGTTCTCTGGGCCCTGTGGTCAGGTGTTAGTGTTGTTGCTTCAAATGTCTGTAATTTTATCATTGTCTTAAACTTTATGTCTTATTAAGTACAATAAAAACCATTATTCATTCATATACATCCTCTTCGGCTTGATCCGTTACCTGGTCTCAGGGGACGTAGTCTCCACGACTGCCACCCAAATCACACTGCACAACACTCTGAGCCTCAGCGTGGGTGGTGAGCCGACCCACATAAGACCCCATCCCTGCCCTGACCTTCTCTATAGTTATAAAGTATATTTGGATTTGTATCTAATCTCCTGAGTGTCCTTGTAGAAAACCAAAGCTGGATCATATTTTTGGCATCAACCTGCACTTTCACCCTAACAAGGTTCTAGCTCAGACTAAGGCTAAACCCACTCCACTCTTTCGCTCCTCTGACAAAAACAAACAAAATGATGTATTTGTCCAAAGGCTCCTGAAAAACTCCCTTCAAAAATGCCAACATTTCCGATTTAACTTGAAACAATCTTTTGGGTTTTATCGCCTCTAACCTGCTCTTCTTTCTCTAACATCTTCATATCTTCCACTGACTTCCTCAACCTTTGGATTTTTTTTTTTTTTTTAATCCCCCACTTTCTTCCATCCCTTGACCTCCCGCTGAAGCCCATGGGAATCACTCAGTTGTTGTGATTGCAGAGAATTGTGAGATAGCAGCTGCAGTTTTAATGATTTTGCCCAGAGGCTCAGCTCAGCCACAGAAACACAGTTACCATTTTCATCCAAATGAGCTCACTCACCGCTGCAACGCCTCTGCAAAACATGTCCATCGATTTGCATCTCTGGACTTGGTTTTAGCTTCAAACCTAAAAGTCAACAATTATTCTTTTGGTTGTCGTCGATTTAAACTTAAAACCTCCCTTATATCTGTACCTAACCACTGGTTATTAGCGTTGATGTTGAAGATGGGAGCTGGTCTTCTGTATTTCTTCTGTCTTTCTGTCTTGTTTTCAAGTGTGAAGTACAATCATCAGTGTCACTGTGTCCGAGACCAATTTCTGCTCAGGCTTAGAAAATAAAATAAAACAATCAAACCAAAAGTTTATTATTCATGATTTTCTTAAGAATTTGGTGGTTAGATAGTGTAGCGGTGAGGACGCCTGTCTGGGAAGCAGAGAAGCTGGGTTTGATTTTCAGAGGAACCACAGCCTTGATATAATGTCCATCTCTGTCTCTAAGCCACTTTGGACAAAATGTGTAAATGAAAATGTATAAAATGTTTCTGATTTCTGTTCATATAGTGTATGTGCATGTGGATTAACCTTCCTTCTCTTCTACCTCGTCCTCTCTGTCCACTCAGACATTGACGACTGCCAATCCAATCCCTGCCAAAATGGAGGAACCTGCATTGATGAGATCAATTCCTTTGTCTGTCTTTGTCTGCCAAGCTACGGAGGAGCCACTTGTGAGAAAGGTAACAGAGTCAATAGGCTTTGCCTTAATTACTCTGGGTTTGAGTGTTTCTTTTCAATGGCGATGTGAAAGATAAGAATAGAAGAGGAAAAAGAGAGAGGATCTGAAGTGATGAAGATGTTAGAGGTGTTTGACAACGTCTTTGGAAAAGTCTGGCTGGAAATATAGGATTAATGTTGTGATCCAGGATAATTGGACGGTAATGGTAAAACTGTTAATGTGAAGTTGGAGGTGGAGACAGGTGGAGGGAGTTGTAGTCAGAGAGGATGGCAGACAAAGCAGTGGAGGGGGAAGCCCTGTGGAATAATTTATTGGCAAATTCATCTGTAACACCTGATTCCAGCTGGTCTCATCTCTCATTTTGGGAATTTTGCCGTGAGAAGTGTGACGTAGAGGAGTGGCTCCGCGGACCGGAGGTTGCATGAGAGATAGGGTGGAAAATCACAGCTGCGGCGTCTGTTGGCTTCATCCCTTTCAGCCACTTCATCATGGTTTTCTGAAATAATGAAATATAAATTCCCACCAGCATCACCAGGTTTTTAAATACTCCTGGCTGTAAGGGAATGCTGATTACTGCAAGTTAAGGTAAACAAGTTGATGACTTGTGGCAGATGGGAAAGGTTTTCTATAAATAAACACTGAAGTGAGGAAAACTGGGGACAAGCCGTGAGGTTGAGCAACGCAAACACAAAAGACAAAAAAAAAAAACTTTCACAGATTGGAGGGAGAAGATTGGGGTCACAAAGAGACAGGTTTAACGCTTCAGGCAAATTAGGCAAATTAGAACAAAAAGTCCTGATCAAGTATAAACTCCATAGCATCACTTTCCTACTTTCCTTCATATTCAACAACAGGAATCAGCAGCCATTTTTTTTTGTTATTTTGCTCTAAATACCACAAAATGTGCAAATTGTTCAATGGGAAGAAC
Organism: Paraplagusia blochii; assembly: GCA_016785265.1. Lineage (NCBI taxonomy): Eukaryota > Metazoa > Chordata > Actinopteri > Pleuronectiformes > Cynoglossidae > Paraplagusia > Paraplagusia blochii. The sequence continues at coordinate 404,130 of JAFBJS010000178.1, forward strand.
ATTTTTAGGGCATAATAACCCTCAGAGGTGATTAAAAAGTTGTTATTATAGTTCATTCATTCATTTATTGTCACAGGGGCAACAGTCTCCATGACGGTCACCCAAAACACACTGCACCGTACTGTGAGCCTTGCTGTGGGTGGTGCTAAGAAAAAATAAATAAATAAATAAATTCAAATAATAAAATAAATCTACCTTTGAATATTTGAAAGAGAAAGAATTAAAGATTAAAATGTCTATTATTATTTAAAATATAGTATATATATATACATATATATATATATATATATTATACAGTATATCTATATATATATATATATATATATATATATATATTAGAAATATTCACTTAATATATATATATATATATATATATATATATAACATCATATATATGTTTCTGTGATGTTTTACTTTAATAGCATGAAAAAATGCCTCAGATTCATCTGAGAACCAATGACTCACGGGCCATAGGTTCCCAAGGCCTGTTATACAAAGTACTCCAGTATTTTTCAATAAGTTCTTTGTTTATTACACAATGAGTAAAATCTCAGTCTGAACCCACACCAGTTGCCACCAGAGTTGTCACATTTTTCCTTATGAGCCCGGGACCTTCTGCCTGTAAGGCAGATGTTTATAATGAGGAGATAGGAAAAACACCAGGTCCTTTAGAAGATAAGACAAGTTTCCTTCTGAATTAACCCTGACCTAACCATCCATCCTCTAACATCTGACTCAAACTCGTTATTTTCCTCAGAGTCACTGACTTATTTTTGCACTTTGTGGCTTGTGGTATGTCATGAACAAATATTGAAAATCTTTTTTTATCATTTTTGAGTTTGGTTAGTCTCAAAATGCCCAATAAAACTTACAGTAAATCTTTGTTTCTACTATAAATAATCTCTTCTGACTATGCTGAGCAGATCATGACATCACACTCCACAAACCTTTGGAGGTTGGTGCAGGCACTGGGATTTTAAATGATGTTTCTCAGTTTTTCAGCCTCATCTATTACCTTCATCGTGAGCCAAAGGTGCTTAAACTATACATTAAATATTTATAAATACCTGCAGTGACAGAGATGGAGAAAAATTTAAACATCGCATGAATGTTAATGATGTTGGATTGATTTCAAACTGCAAAACATTTTGACTTTTCAAAGATCACCTGGCTCCGGATAAGCGGATGAAGATGGATGGATGGATGGATGGACGTTTTTCCAAAAAGCTCTAAAAAAACTGTGCATTGAAATACAATCTTATTTAATTTCATAACTGTGGATTAGATTTCTGGTTAGAGAGAACATAGAAATAAGGTGGAATGTGAATTATTTTATGAAGATAAAAATTGTAGCTCAACATCTGACCTGACCAGCTGAAAAAGCTGCTCGTTCCCTTTTTCAGTTCCTTCTTCTCTGTTGTAGTTGAAAATCTGTGAGTCTGAGGTCAGAGCAGTCGATATGATATTGAGGGGCAACAAAAGAAAAGGCAGTGAAATGTTTTGAAGATATGGTGAGATCTAAGAGTGGGAGAAAAGAAGCTCATTTGCCTTTAAAGAGTTTCAATAATTAATGTCATCACTGGTTTCCCCACTGTGAGGAGATTGAACCTCTGCTGTGAAGGAAAAAAAAAACCTATTAAAGTTGAACTGAACTGATTTTATCTATTACACCTATTCATCTACACTGTTTGGCTGCTTCAGAGTTGCGCCAGAGAAATATTAGGCAATTACACAGAAAGTTTCTCTCATTGTGGAGATTTAACTATGTTCAGTGAAAAAGATAGGACAGGTCCACTATGGCTTTCACAATTTTAATAGATTTTTCTTAGACTTTATTTTTCCTGTTCTGTGGGTTTATCAGCCTGGACTGACAGATTGTTGGTATCTAGCTTTGTCAGATTATGTCCACACTTTACAATTGTCAACGTTGTCAGTGAGTTGCCATCATCCACACACATTCACCCTGGGAACTTGTATTGTATTGTATTGTAATGTAGTAGTAGTTTTGCCCAGCAAATACTTTCTCCTTGATATACATCACTCATTTGTTGAATAATTATGAATTATAGCGACCAAAATAACAGTAAGAAGGAATTTTCTAAAGAAATTTGTAGACCAGACATAGAATGGATTTATTCAATTTTTTTTGCACACAACATTTCATTTACTTGTGATGTAATGTCTTCCTGGCAACCCCAAAAAAGGGACAAGGCTTTTTCCATCTCACCCTGTTCTCATGACGCCAACTACCTCCATGTCCTCCTTCACTGCATCCATCAATCTCCTCTTTGTCTCCTACCTGGTAGCTCCATCTCTAGGACCATTCTTCTATCAATGTATCCACTGTCCCTCCTCTGAACATGTCCAAACCATCTCAGTCTGTCTTCTCTAGCTTTTTCTCCAAACTTTTCTGTCTGTGTTGTCCCTCTAATCACCTCATTCCTGATCCTGTCCATCCTTGTCTCTCCTAAAGAGAATCTCACCATCTTTAACTCCTCCACCTCCAGCTCTGCCTCCTGTCTTCTACCTATCCGTAGTGTCTCTAATCCATCCATCATGGCTAGTCTTACAAACGTCCTGTAATCTTGTGTATAAGCATAAATATTGATTCCATGTGTGTAGCGGTTTTCATGTCTGCCTCCAAAACAGAGAGTCCTGGGTTTGATTCCCAGAGGAGCATGTGCTGTGGATGTGTAGGTGTCCAGGTGGATTAAGACTTGTGGACAAATTGGAGGAGCAGAGAGATGCGGTGATTGATGCCTAGTAATCAACTTTGAAGCCGTGAACCTGAGCAGTCAAACCCACAAATCAATTTGTTTCATTTTCATGCCGTAGTAACAGCCACACAGACAAGTGACTGGTGATCGTCTTCCCTCTACGGTTTGACATGCATCAGATTTCCGTGCATGATTCCACCACTGCTGTGCTGCTGCGCTCACGGCTGACTGACAGCAGCAGTTGTGACGGAGTAAACCTTACCTTCCACTCTCCCCGGCTCTTTCAATCTAAGAGGAAATCTCCCTTCGCAGTAATGTCGGTTTCACCAAGGAATTGTGGGATTCACACAAAAAACTCTGCTCCAAAAAAACTCAAGTTTTGTGTTTGATGCTAGCAAGTGGCCACAGCTGCAGAGAAACGGTCCACTGCCTGTGCTTGCCCGTTTCCATGGTGATCTCACCTGAGTGTTAGTGATAGTAAGTTAACAAGGCAGCAGAGAATGTAAAGAAAAGCAGAGAAATACCTTCCACACCGAAGGTTATTTAGTTATCATCCCCTAAAGCTATAATTGTTTTTTTATCTTTCCATTAAAGAAAAAGACATTTTTCAAGAATGTCTCAATTTGATCCTCACTCTATTATAACTAAAAAGTGACAGAGATAAAGCGAAGGAAATGTGATGTTCGTCTTTTTGAGTCCTTCTAGGTAAAAATATTGAAGCTTTCTTAGTCAGTATGTCTGTACTTTTTCTCTTTTTTCCACCTGTCTTGCCGCTGTCACTTCCTGCTTCTTTCCGTGTCTCTCTCATCTGTTGCACAGCAGGGGTCTTTGTTATGATCTGTGTGTGTGTTTCTGTGTATGTCACTGTCTGCGTTAGTCAGTGTGTGATGCCTCGGTCAATCCAGGAATCTTTTCAGATCACACCATCGCACAGATGCCTCGTCTACTTTTCATGACGTGAATTCTAACGCCACTCAGATCCTAACCCCTTAGACCAAAGCTGAGCTAAAAAAAAACAAAGATGACTGTTTGTGTCATATTTGGTTTTTGGTCTTGTTTAGTTTCTACACGTTGCTGCTTATTTAAATTTTTGTAGGATATTCAAAAGAATTGTTCTCCCTGTTTGTTTGTTCGGCTGCATCTTACCTGTCAGGTGTGCACTCAATGTAGAGTAAATATTTAACAATTCCTCACTTAACTCATCTTCTTCTCCTTGTCCTTCACCTGGTCTTGGTAACTGCCGCCCAAATCACATTGCACCTCATCATACCTTATGGTAATGGAGTTTCACACCAATGATGGAGACACTGACCATGGGCTAAAGTGAAGTCATGGTTTAAGAAAATTCCTCAATAATATATTCTTCTATGGAACAGAGGTTCTTAGCCTGATGAATTAAAATGTGTTTTATTACACAGCAATAATCAATATTTTTTACTTATAACTATGATCAAGTAATAATTATAACTATAATTAATTATTAAGTAACTGCAGTAACATGTATTAATACGCCCTGGAGTAGTGACAACTGTACAGTCTTCCATTTACCACCAGCCCTTCAAGGGAAACTGTGTTGTCGATGTGGACGCGGGTAAAAATGAGTTCGACACCAAGTGGCAGGCATTAAAATGAACAGGAGATTGAAGAAAGCAGCAGGGTGGTCTAATACTTGTTCCTATTCCCATCATTGTACAACTAAGGTCCTAGTCCAGGCATTTTCAAACCAACTCGTTGAGCTTTTTGATGTGGCTCGCCAACCTTGTCCAAATCACATAACTTATTTATATTATCATGATACTTCTGCCTTTACCCTGCAATAATGATTTTACCCAGTAGATGGTGTCTATAAGGGAATTAGAAAAGTCTTTTACATGCCATTCATCTTAGTTCAAATAAATGTTCCATCTTTCTTCTCTGGACTCGGCCCACATGTCCAATTTTAGGACCAATGGTGGCCTGCGAGTCAAAAAGTTTGCCCACGTATGTCCTAGTCTGAAGTACCTGCACTAGAGCAAAGCAATGTTTCTACAGACTCAGTCCAACCTTAGAAACTGTTACTATTATTAAGTTTTACTGTCATGAAATGACAACACTTAACAACAACAGTCAAACTGTGATGGTGAGCGTTGCAGCCCCAGGTTGTGCAGTGGCATCTAACAAAGGTTGTCGTCACACTTGCAAGGCAGCATTAATGTACAAGGACCCTTAGAGGGACAGAGGGACATTATGATATCTGAGTGCAGGGACATTAAAGACAACAACAGCGTTGGTGTTTGGAATAAGGCAGCAGATGATGTAGTGAGGCAACGACAGGCGGAGCAGACCCAGCTGACTAACAGTTGTGGGAAGTGTTTGAGAAAACAGCAGATGCAGCTCTTCTTCTGTCACTGCACACATTCTATCAAACTTTTTTTTTTCTTCAACACAATCACATTCTGGAGGTTACACAGAAGTATATGTGTATTTCTTGAATTAATATTTACAGCATGTTTTCACCTACACATTACAGTAATGAGCGCCTTAGCAAACCAGAGAGCAGTGGTCGTCAGAGAAATGTTGTTTTGTCATAACAGTTGACGACGTCGCACTATGGTTAAAAAAAACATATTGTTGTTAGTGAAGGCCAGTGAAACAGACATTCATCTGCCCTGCTTTGTTGAGGCATCAATCCACACTGGACTCCTCTGCTCTGCACCGTCGCCTGACTGTCTCCTTCCCCTTAACTACAGTCACTAGAGGGCATCATGATTGAATGTACAACCACAGCAGCTGTGTCAAAGCGTTGGCAGGAGGACAGATGGTGCCTGAACTTTTTAGAGCTGTATCACGGATGACGGAGGCGCCAGGTCGGAGAGTGAATAGTGCATTCATTTACACGCATTAACACACGGTGTCGGAGGTTTAAATAATTTTCTTCCATTATTGAGTTCTAAAGTAAAAGCACTAACGGTGACAGATTACCCACCCACACTGACACTGTTTATCTCAGGAGGCAGATGTCATTGTTTCAAGTGGAGGAAAAGCAGTTTTGACTCTAACATGTGCAAAATGTATCTTTTAACTTTACTTTCATATTGGTAACATATACTTCAGAGTTCACCTACTGGACAAGTTAGAATCCTCCTTTGGATAGTAAATACCAAGATACAACTACAACTTTATTTGTTTAAAGTGCCAAATCACAACAACTGTTGTCCCAAGGCACTTCACAAACATTTATATAAAATAAACAAGATACATTAAACACAACAAGAAAAAGCCCCCTGCCCTTATAGACCCTCGCACCGGCTGAGGAACATCTCCCGAGAAAAGAATTCAAGTCTGTTTGACAGTATGGCATAAACTATGAAAGCAGAACAATCTGAATATGATTTATGAACAAATCAAACTAAGGCTTTATTTTAGACTAGATTCCATTTTTACCAAACTCTGCATAAGACTTAAAATGTTGAATATCTCATTACATCATCCAAACCAGTAAAGCAGCTGTGTTAACATTCAACAGTAGCACGCTGTATTAAAAAAAAAATAAATAAAACTTTTTATCCTTTATTATATGTCAGACAACTAAGTCTTTCTGACTTTGGTGTTTGTCAGTTCATACAGTAGAGGTCACTATAGAGTGCAACAGCAGATTTTAGTCTGTTTCATTTTCATTCATAATTTGGAATATCTCATATGTAATTGTAAGAGGAATGTTAGAGTTTTGTTGCCACTAGCAGCTGAAAACTGATGTAAGACAAGGAGCTTGGGTCTAGATGCCACTTTATAGTCAGGGAGTGTCAGTCATTTTGACTCCAAGGCCACAGTGGGAACATGGGGTTCAGGTTGGCAGCAGATGGATTTGTGTGAACTAAGATTAATGACATGTAAAAGTCAAAGAATTAAAAGCTAAATTGTTATCTATTTGGTAAATGCTGGCATTGCAGGGAAAAGACAGAAGCATAACAATAATATAAATTAATGATATCATTTGGACTAGTTTGGTGGGCCGGATTAACAGTTTGAACAGGCCACATACGGGCCCCAGGCCTTAGGTTAGCCTAAGTATGCCTTTTCACACCTTTTATCTATTCTTTACATTCCTTTTAATATATTGTTTAATAATATATAATAATATATTTTCTAATATAATTTTACAATTAGAATTATTGTCATATTTAAAATCTGTAAAAGATGTGTGTATTTCAATCCTGCCACAAAATATATTTTTACAAATAGAAAAAATTGCTGCCACGAGATGTGGCGAAAATGTAAAACCTACAACTTCTTGACGCTGCTGCTGTAATTTGCCTGATCCTTCCTCTCAGATGTGATGAAAACACCAACCTGTATGTGCCGAAGGGGTAATTTAGTCATCTTGAAGTGATTTTGTCGCCACTGTAGGGTTGTGAACAAACACTTATCCAACAGATGGTCATTTCCATAAGCAGCAGACTTGGAGCTGTATTTGCATTTGACTGAAGTTTCCTTTAAACCATCACATTCACATAATATTTTAAATGTACATTCCTTCCAAGCAGCTGGTTTATATGTTATATTATGTTTCTGTTACCACGGTTGGGCAAGGTTGGGCAAAAACACCATAATGTAGTTTAGTTTTTTATTTCTTCTTTTTGGAAATAAAATCTATTAATTATGATAGTACTGACCACAGTCGCCCCATGTGTAACAAAAGGCACAACTGTGGTCAAACATCCCAGTCCAACAATGGATATTTGTTCTCAAAATGCATCTTCAAGGCTTTTGTTTTGAAGAACACTACATTTTTTTTGGTTCTTAAACATACTGACCTTTTGGCTTTTACTCAAATGTGTAAATATGTTGGAAAAGTTTCTTTCAGTTATGAATGAGTATCAATGGGCAACGTTTTCTCAACGTTTTTACAATAACTCAAGACCTTAAACTGATTTAGTCAACAAAATAAAAGCAAATGGTAAACAATTCCATCTATCACTGATATACATGTTCTCATAATGTATTGGAATTCCATTTTTGTCTGAATCCACATACTGTACCGTATCAGTAGAACAGAGGTGTCAAACTTATTTTCACCACAGACCACATGGTAATGAGACTTGATGTACGTTTCTGCATTTGATTATCAATAATTATTTGTATTATTGTAATAAGTTGTATTGATATATAATAAATCAGAAAAAAATCTTCAGCACTTCAGGACCTTATTATAGAGCAAATACAAAGTGACTCAGCGGGCCACTCAGGGCCCGTGTGCCTTGAGTTTGACACATATCAAGGACTTACAAACATGACAAGAGTCTGACTTATGCCTGAAAGCCATAATAAAGGACAAAAATGATCGTATAGAAAAAGGCATCACAGTAGAAATTGCTTCATGATGACACATTCTATCCATTTGCTTACAAACTAGTTTCCATGTCAACTGATTGGTGAGTTTCAATGTCATACATTGGAAAGTACAAGATGTTCTTACTAAATCAAGAGGAGACGCTGACCTGACTACAAAAAACCATCAACAACCAGGGTGATATTTCTATTGCGACGACACATCATCAGTAGGGTAAAACTAACCTCTCACGACGGTCTAAACCCAGCTCTTGTTCCCTATTGGTGGGTGAACAATCCAACGCTTGGTGAATTCTCACAATGATAGGAAGAGCCTAGATCGAAGGATCAAAAAGCGACGTCGCTATGAACGCTTGGCCGCTACAAGCCAGTTATCCCAGTGGTAACTTTCTGACACCTCCTGCTTGAAACCCAAAAGGTCAGAAGGATCGTGAGGCCCCGCTTTCACGGTCTGGACTAAAACTAGACAAAGTTTTTCTTGTTCAAATTGAAATTCGGCAGTGTTGGCAAAGTGCAAAGCAGGGTTGCCACTAAGTTGTAGGATGAAGTGGAGTCTTCATCCTACAGGAGGGACTTGAAACCCTTCCTCCTCACTTACAGGACAGAACTTCTGTTACTCCCCGCTAACAGTTAGAACTGAAGAAGCCTCTTGGATGAGAGGAGAAACGTTTTCCAAAAAACTGAATATCCAGTTGTCTAACAAAACTCTTTGACCATGTTTGACCATGACCTCGATGACTGAGAACCTCCATAGTTATGTGATCATAGCACCATAGGCAAAGCCAAGGTTGGGACCGGTTGGGCTTGGGTCCGCCCACTTGTCAGTCAGGCCCGCCCCATCCAATGAGAGGGCTGACCATGTCATAACAAAGATGTTGTTCAAACAAGGGATGATTATCAAACTTTTATAATACTTTGGGGTTGGGCCCTGCTGATTTTTCGGGCCCCACCCATTTTATGGGTTCTGGCTACGCCCCTGCACAGCACCATCTCAACCCACATAACTTCCAGTGCCACCACCCACAGGAAGGTTGACAGCATGGAGCAGCGAGATTTGGGTGGTGCCAGAGATTTGGTTGGAGATGCAGACAAAACTGAATGAAAGATTCATTGTGATTATTAATTCCAATGATGACTCAATAACCATCATATTTTGATCCTCAAAAACAATTCCAACAGCCACTTTATAAATTATTCCGAGATTTCAAGACTAACTCTGTTCATATTCCAAGTATAATGTGACTGTGGTATTTGGCAATGAAAAAAACAGTAGATTTAATACCCTACGTGATTCTTTTGTCTGATGTCCTGAGTCTAAAAGGACAAACCAACCTGTCCTTGGTGTTAAAGCTTTCCTCCTTTTTCTCCAAGCTCCATCTCTATCAGTCTGCAAAGGCGATACCAGACTAATTTCCTGACTCTGAGATGTCTTACAGCAGCATGAATTGTGAGAATCACAATTTTTAAGATGTTTCATCACCTCTCTAGTTTCAACTATTATTATTTCAGCAGTCATTGGCACATTCTGCTCATGTTTTCACATCCTGACACTGGCTGTTAGAAAGTTCAGTTCATCCTCCTCTCACCCTCTTCTTCTCTGTTTCTGTCTTTCTTTTTTTCCTCCTGTCTCTCTGTCTCTTTCTCTCCATGCCCTGCTGTCATCTGGCACACAGAGCTGCCGTCCTACAAAGAGTCATACATACACGTAAAAGCAGTGGGAAAAAAATCCTTGTCTTTGTTACTGAGCTCTAATAAGCCACAGGAGCAGAACTATGACTTGGTGATGTGGATAAATCAGTCGGCTGAAGAAATTCGGCTCATCTCCTTCCCATGCTGCACTGCCGGAATCTGAGGGAATATTAATTGCTGACTTGGTCGCCCTCACGTCATGGGCCACAGATGAAAAAGGAGAATGAATTCAATAAAGTCTAAATATTTGAGGAGGAGGATGTGATGAGATGTTGGGCTTTGAGCCTCACTGTCAACGAGTGAGAGAAGAATTCAGCAGAGACTCGCTTGAGGATCTGAGAGGATGAAAACAGCTCTGTTTATTTTTGATCATTCCCATTTTTTTGTGTGTGTACTGTTCTCCACCTCGGCTCCGACTGGCTTTTTTTGGTCTTTTTTTTTCTAGAATTAGACTTGTATGTCAACAGAGATGAGAGTGTATGTTTAAATTATAAATTAGGATGTGTGTACTGATGTGTGTAGGTGTGTGTGTGTGTGTGTGTTCATGTACTTTTTATTTTCACTCATTTCCTCTCCCAGAATTTCTGGTCCTATCATATATATAAAAGGCCATTTTCCCAAGTCATTTTCTCTGTAGAAAAACATTTTCAACTGTGATAATGGACTGAATTCCAATCGGAAGATTTCTGAAGCAGGTGCTAATTTTGGCAGCAGAGATAATGACATAATGACACACAACATGAATAGCTAATATTGAGCATGGGCGTAAAAATGTGTGAAAAGCTGTTTGAGGTTGTAGTATCTCATGAACACATATGTTCATGTGTTTCCTGTGGCATTCTGTAACCTAGACATTAGCTCTACATTCAAAGTGGTCGGCGTCTTTAGTTTACCAGCGCCATCTACAGGACATACCTGCTGTGCTGTGCATTATCAACATCATACAACATGTGTTCAACCCAGGATTGTAGCTGTTCTTGTAATGGAGGCCTGGCCAATTATTTTGTCTCTCAGGCCACAGGTGGGACTAAAATTAGAGTCAGACGTCAGGTCAGGATCAGAAAGATAAATGGTGAGTAAAGTTTTGAATAAAGGCAATGATTTTAGCCTCTTTGAGACCATCTATTGGGGAAATTCTGGCTTTGCAGGAAAAAGGTAGAAGGACAACAATATTATAAATTAAAAGTAAAATTTGGACATGTTGGGCGGACCGCATTAAAACGCCAAACAGGCCGCAGCTGGCCCCTGGGCCTTAGTTTGCCCAGATCTGGTGCAATGCCTTCCAAAATACATCCATGGGTCTCCTAAAGAGAATATAAGCTGGAGATCTATTCTTCTCTTCTGTTTTCAACTAAGTCAGTGTCAGCAGAGACTTCACTCCACATCTCTCTCATCAACACTGAAACAGCTACAAGGAAGGAAATCAAACTCCTTGTCATTGTGTCATTGTGATTCACTCCACTGCACACAACGGAACAGAACTCTGCATTTGACTCGTCATCAAAGTGAACAGTGGGCAGCTTTGAGCCACCAGTGAGTGGGGACGATGTCATGCTCAGTGGACCTCAGTGGCAACTTGGATTTGAACCTGGAACCCTGAATCTGGGTCCTTTTGTCCTTAAGATGTTGTTCATGGGTTCTTGTTTTTCGTTTTGGCCAAGAGTTTGATTTTCAGCTTGTGCCTCTTTTAAAGATTTCCACAGTGAATCCACATTTTCCATCTCCCTCTGTCCTCTGTATCTTCTACTCCAACTACCTCCATGAGATGTCTCTTTGTCTCCTACCTGGTAGCTCCATCTCTAGGATCATTCTTCTACCACTGTATCCACTGTCCCTCCTCTGAACATGTCCAAACCATCTCAATCTGTCTTCTCTAGATTTTCCTCCAAACCTTCCTGTCTGTGTTGTCCCTCTAATCACCTCATTCCTGATCCTGTCCATCCTTGTCTCTCCTAAAGAGAACTTCAGCATCTTTAACCCTCCACAGTGAATCAACATTTTCCATCTCCCCCTGTCCTCTGTATCTTATACTCCAACTACCTCCATGTCCTCCCTCACTGCATCCATCAATCTCCTCTTTGTCTCCTACCTGGTAGCTCCATCTACCAGGTAGGAGATGGAGCTACCAGCTACCAGCTACCATTCTTCTACCAATGTATCCACTGTCCCTTCTCTGAACCTGTCCAAACCATCTCAATCTGTCTTCTCTAGCTTTTTCTCTAACCCTTCCTGTCTGTGTTGTCCTGATCCTGTCCATCCCCGTCTCCCCCAAGGTGTATTTGGAGCTCTATGGTCTTGAACTGTATTAAATGGTCCAAAAAAAATTGACTGGTTAAGAGTCACATTATATTTGGAAACTACTTTATGCAATGTAGTAAAGAAATAAAACTTTAAATTGTTGTGCGTATTCCTGATACCATTTAGATCAGCTCCACATGAACCTCCTGATCCAACCTACAGTCTGCGCTCTAACCCGTTAATATTGACAATGAAAGTTTAACCATGAGTTTTTATGAGCGACTCACTCGCAGTGACGAGCCGAGCTGCGTGACTCGATGTGAGCCGGTGTGTGTCATTTGGTGGAATCATGTCACAGCACTTCATAGCAGCGAGCCCTAAATGACCCTCCAGAAGGCCCTGAGATGTGAAGAGCTTCACAGAGCAAAAAGCACTTCCCCTCTCAGCGAAGGCTAATGGTTTAGGTCCTTGTTTTATTTTACCGTGTAAAAAGCTTCCATAATGCACCTCTCCACTCCTTTTATAGCAAAAGCCTCTCTCTGCATACTAAGTGGAACCCCATACAGACCAATTTGCTCTAGCAAATTTACCGGTGTCGCTTCAGATTTGAAGAAGGAAAAGCTCAGTCCTTTCTCGCAGCTCCGCCAGCTACACAGGGACAAGACACCAGCGGCTTAAGGATGAGGAAAATCTGGATGTGGCCGTGCTGACACATCACGTCTGCAGCAAATGAACTTAACACATAAGTGCAAGGATCCACAGTTTTGCTCACGCAGACAATTTGACGTTTGAGATATTGTAAATCTTACAGTTCCACAGCTGACCCTGGCAGGGATAAGAAAGGAGGGATGAAGAAGTTGAAGTATGAGGAGCAGAAGGAAAGGCATGGCTATGACAGGAACGCGAGGGGAATTAATCGGAAAGTGCGGGCCGTGCACTGGAAGCACTTTCATAGAATTGTTGTCATTTTTTGGTAGATTAAAATAGCCTTCAACTGGACTAAGCTGGCTCTTCAAAGATTCGCCCTGTGCTGAATTCGCTGAGTTCAGGTCAAGAGACACAGGGGGTAAGAAGATAGAGGAGGCAGAAAAGGGGATTTTGTAACAACAACAACAACAACAAAAAAGATGAGTCTGCAATTCAGAATCTAAGTAGGCAAAGAAAGAGGAGACGATAAATCAGAGAAAGTCGAACAAAAGAATCTGAGAGTGAAGCAGATCTCTAACAAGAACGAATTGGAAAAGATGAAAATAATTATTGTTTTCTCTCAAGTAGGATAAAAATGAAAGCCTAAAGTATAAGAAGAGGCCTGGTGATTATGGGAGATTGTAGAATATAGAACTGTGTGGCAGTAACTGAACCCTTGAGAAGGGAATTAAAAATCTCAGTTCACTCTGTGCTGTGTTTTAGAAGCAGCACAGGTAGAAGATCAGTTCCACCACCAGTTTCCCACCAGGCTTTAGATGAACTATGATCCTAATCTTCAGATCGATGGCTGGGAAACAAAACAAAAAAAAGTTTTTCTGCAAACCATGCGGCACTGTTGAGGATTACTGACAAACCTTCTCCTCTCTGGTTCATCTTCAGACACCGAGGGCTGCGAGCACATGTGGAAGAAGTTCCACGGCCACTGCTACAGATACTTCAGTCGCAGACACACTTGGGAAGATGCTGAGAAGGACTGCAGAGAACACAGCGGCCACCTGGCCAGCATCCACAGCCTGGCTGAGCAGAGGTTCATCAGAGGTAGGAGATCGGAGAAGACTATGTGTTCACCAGCTACTTGATGCTGGCTAGTGTTTCTGTTTCTATAACTGTGAATATACCATTTATAAGGCATGTTTATGGCACAGACTAAGCCAAATAGAAACCAATCTGCTGGTCCCCAACCTAAGATAAATGCAAAAGTCATGTTTAAAACCTAAAATCCTATTTTTCTAATATCTTTTATGGCGATATCTACTGCTGAAATGCATTTTTGCAGAGAAAGACAGAGGTAGTAATGATAATATCAATAAATTATATAATTTTGCCATGGTTGGCGGGCCACATTAAGAAGCTCAATGGGCCACATCCAGCCCCCGGGCCTAAGTTTGGCCATGCCTGCCTTAGACTGTATAGCTGGAGGTTTTTGCACTCAATATTTATTCATTGCAATTACATAAATGGTAATTGTATAGTAAAAACATTAAGTGCAGTATACATATATGCATATTTGACATTAGTGGTTAATGAAGCAGACTTGGATCCGCAAGGCTTCAGGTTCCAATCCACCAGCTACCAGTTTGCCACTGAGGTGCTCTGAGCACAGCATGTCCCCAACCACACAGTGTTTAGTGGACCCACCACCCACAGGAAGGCTCACAGTATGGAGCAGTGTGGTTTGGGTGGCAGTTGTGGAGACTGCTGCCCCGTGACCTGGTATATATACAGATAAGTACTAAAAAAATAATAATTTCAAGGATGAGCTGCAGCTTGCACAGATAGGCTGATACAGGGCTGTGATTTGCACCACCTTGAGAGCAGTGGTGGCCTAGTGGTTAAGGAACCGTGGTTAAGGACTTGAATTTAAAAGGGTTTCAGGTTTAAATCCACCAGCTGCCATTTTGCCACCGGGGTTCACTGAGCATCCCATCATCCTCACCCACTGCTGCCCTGGTCCTCAAAACTGCCCCCTGTTCACTTTGGTGATGGGTTAAATGCAGAGGCCACATTTTGTGGTGTGTGTCATGACGAGGAGTTTCCGTTCATTCCTTTACTTTATTTGCATTTAAATCAATGTTTATAACTATTTAATAAAAAAAACCTCTGGGGCCTTTTTCTCTTTAATCTCTTGTGTTTCCTTCAAATGACATTATTGTTCTTTCATGTCTGTATTACATCACATCATGAGGAACATCTGCTCTCCATTGTAAATTGAAGTTGACCCATCTGTCCAGTCATGTTGTTCTCCATTATTTGCCAATCATATTCAAATGTAACACCTTTATGTTTATTCAGTATTTTAGCCCTAATCTGCTTAGTCAGACTTCTTAGGTTGTTTTATTAGGTTTTCTACCACAGTGACTTCATTTTGCTCACTGACTCAGTCATCTGTTTGCAGTAGGATCAGCAGAAAGTAGAGGCTGAGGACAGACACAGTGGAGCAGCTATCTCTTATATACAGATATACTTGAAGTTTTCTACTACCTGACAGTTTGGAAGCTCATGGACAACTATGCAATAAGAAGGATTAGAGTTATTAGGAAGAATGATGAACCTTGTAATAATGATAATCAGTTGTTTAGGATTGAAATCCCAATACTTTTCTATACATATAGAAACATTCATTTCAGACTAGAACAGAGATGGTCAAACTAAGGCCGGGGGGGCCAAACGTGGCTCGTTCTGCTTTATAATCCGGCCCGCCAAACTTCTCAAAATTATATAATTGGTTTGTATTTTCATTATAATGATCCTGTAATCCCTGTGTACAGCCTATAGACAGGAGCGGATCAACACTTTCTGTGGCCTGGGCCTGATTACCAGGATGAGGCCCATCATACAACCCAATTTAATGCAGATTATTTGCAAAAAAATAAAGGTGAAATTGATCAATATTGAACACAGCTTTGGGTGAGGCTGCCCCACTTAATGAATCATTTTATAATTCCCTTCAGAGGCTGAAAAAAATGTCATCTTTATGTTGACAGTGGGTCCACATAAAATGTGTTGTTCTGAAGTTTCTTCCTACCCATAATACTTTCCTACACTCTGTTTTAATGGTGGTAACATATTTTTTATAGATGTTGAGCACAAACAATATTCTCCTACCTTCTGGTTTGAATATGGTAGGACATTTTTTATTAATGTTTAGCCCCATAATATCTATCTAACACCTTCAAAAGAGCAGTAGAGTAAAATTAGAGTAGACTGCTTCCACTTTGGTAACGAGACATCAGCAACCTGAGGCCTCCCCTGGTGGCGAGGCCTGGGCTGCAGCCCTTATAAACCCAATCTGCTGATAAATAATAAATAAAAAATATATTTAAACATTTTAGTCACTTTAATAGGAAATTCATTCATAATTTCATCCATAACGTCAGTAACACAGTATCTTTTCCATCTGTACAGATACTTGATTCAGCTGTGCATTTTTTTCCCCCTGTGTTTTAGGTCTAAGCCATGACAACACTTGGATTGGTTTAAATGACAGGACAGTTGAGGATGATTTTCAGTGGACTGACAAGACAGACCTGGTAAGAAGGATACTATTACTGAATGAATGGTGATCTGTAATCTGTAACTGTTAAACACTTGTTTATAAAGCATGGGTACTAAAATAAAAAAAATAATTTTGATATTTTTCCAAAGTAGTAAATTGCAGGTCAGTACTTTGTTTCACAAATGGATAAATGGACAATGAGAGAGGGGAGGAAAATATCTTCTTCTAAATGTTGAATTCTTAGCTAAAACATTCAGCACTTTACCAATTAAATTAATATGCGTCAGTGAATATAACAATGCAGTTTATCACCAATGTTGATTGGAATTTCAACACGTTCACAAAGGAGAAAGTAACTGGAGATGGGAAAAAAATCAGTTCATGTAAAATCAGGGTATTTGTCATCTGCTATTCTGAATCTGTATCAACGTCCCCTCACAGGTTTCCTTACACCATACGGATATACTGATACTTTTTGTCTTTATACATCATTGGAATTGAGTTATTTAAACATCACATTTTATACAAACATAAGTTACTGTGATCTGCTTTTAAACCTTATCGCACTGCATTAATTTCAAGAATCAAATTTGAAATATGATCGACTTTATATCGAATTGTGACTTAAGAATCGGAAGCCAATCCAGAGTCACCCCAAGTTTCACATCGATAGAAAGTGCATAAAAACTGGGGACAGGAACCACTGGAGGCGTAAGCTGTTCATCAATATCCCAAGGACATCTCACGATGTAAACCCAGCAGATGTTGGAGCAGAAATGTTTGAGGCCTTGCTCTCCTTTAGCTGAAAACACCTGGTTTACGTAGTAGAGAAATACCTCTGACCTGCCTACAGGCCTGATCTACGAGCTGTTTAAAGGTATTTGCAGCAGATAGTTTGCAAATCAGTTAAAACCAAGTTTATTGATTGCTTAATATGTGATTACATAAATGGTGTTAATAGTAAAATAGTGATAGAAAAGTCTTCTTTGTCTTCTTTCTGCTGCTGATGTATTTGTGGCTGTTGGTTTCTATAGGATCCCATTTGTAAATAATAGATTTTGTACGTTTTTAAAAAATGGGGGGGGGAAAGAACAAAGTAATTTCCTGCTTATGTGTTTCGTTTTGTTTCTTTTTGTGGAAAACTGATTAGATATTTGAAGACTAAGAATAGAGTTTGAATGTCTTTGCTCTAGTCCTCAAGTGTCTGTTCCTCAAAGGGCCACTGTGGCTGCAGGTTTTGGTTCCAAACTATTCAGGACACACCAACTGACCAATCAGCTGCCTGGAGACTCAGATCAGTTAGTTAAGGAGCCAAATAAGGTGATGCTGGTTGGTTGAAATAAAAACCTGCATCTACACCAGCCTGGTTTTACATCCCTGCTCTAGTTTAAGCAAACCTGAGTAAAAAAAAATCCAAAATGTGATGTAAAAAGGAGCTTTCTTTATATGTATATATATATTTCAATCTAACAGTGAAACTTTTTCTTCATAGCAATATGAGAACTGGCGTGAAAACCAGCCGGATAACTTCTTCGCAGGAGGAGAAGACTGTGTGGTGATGATATCCCACGAGAACAGCAAATGGAACGATGTTCCCTGCAACTACAACCTGCCCTACGTCTGCAAGAAGGGAACAGGTAGGAGACACAACAGGGTTACACGGAGAGAGAGAGTGCTGCTGCTGCTGCTGCTACTGCTGATGCTGATGCTACCGCTGATGCTGCTGCGTGTACCGCAGGTTATTAACATAAGTAGGCAGAGAGTGAAACACAATACATGTAGTACAGCGTGAGAAGTGAGATTTGAAAACGGGGACAGAGACAAGTAGGACATAACGAAGCCGAACCGTCATGTGAAAAGGGGCAAAACGGAGGGTGCTGCTGTCAGCTTATTACTGTGAATTTTAAGAGGAAACTGTGAAGTATCAGGGTGGAGGTACCAAGGAGTTGTTGCAGCTGAAGCACCTGCATGACGACTGAATGCCTCTCAGTAGCGACGAGTCCCTTCAATCACGAGTCCCACACGTTAACCTCATTTAACTTCATCCTTCCTCATCCTCAGGCTCACTCAGTTACTGTTTTTTTTTTTTTCATTATAATCTTTTCCTCTTCCAAATGAATTGCTGCAAAAGGCCAAGGCATTATTGAGTCAAGAGTTCCTTTTTGTGTCCAGTTATACTAGACATAACAAGATTAAACCAAAGCCATGATGGGGTTTTTCTTGTGTGGTGGCTGCAGATTTCCAACCACACAGAATGTGAATTTTACTATATTTAAAGGTTTAGGGAAGTCATTTGATATTCCGCTTCAACTTGCAAAAAGAAAACTGAAATAACTTTGAAGAATCTGTAATAAGTCCTAAGGAGACGGCCATGGAAAAGAAGTTTTTATTTTTCTCCCAGATTAAAGGCAGGTTTTTCTAAAGACTGAATTATCTTATGAATAAGGTCAAGGTCAGCTTTATTGTCAATACCTTTACATGTACAGGACATACGAGGGTATCGAAATTGCATTGCCCCCTATCCCATGCACAGACAAACCACAACATTACAGTACACACAACAATACATACAGTATAAATACATAGTAAACACATACAATAGAATTTTCCTAACATAAGTTAACTGTCTGCTGTACTGCAGTTAAAATGTGTGAGGCCAGTATTTACCGTGTAAATACTTTAGTATAGCCGGAAGGCCAGGTACTGATACAGGTCTCATAGCTTCGCTGCCATGACTGCAGTCAGGAGTAGGAAAAAGTTACAGACAGTCATGGCAAAAATGATTACACAGCTCTGGCGTTTCCTTTCATTTTCTTGTTCATTCTAATCCCTGTTTCCACTAAAGGTGCTTTTAGACCTAGACTTCCTTTATTGTTTGGACGAATATAATGATAACTATATATTAATTTTTCAATACCTTTAGTGAAAACCAGACATTAAAATGAACAAGAAATTGAAGAAAACCAGGGTGGTGTTTTTTTTCTTTGACTCTAAATGCTAATATAACATATATTTTAATGAGTAACTCATTTTGCAGCCTGTCAAGTGGTTGAATCTGTACATCTTGTACATAAGAATATATGTATATTTTAATTCAATACATACATTAAACAAAAGTCCATTAGAAAATATGAATAATTAATTAAATATAATTTGACAAACAACACAAAAATTAAGTGTTTTTGCTGTTTTATTTTAATTGATTGAATCTGTGTCCAGGTCTGGTCTGTCTTGGCCCACAAGCCACATGTTTGGCATCCCGTTATTATAACTAAATGACCTGGCAGTGTATTATTACATTGGTCAGTAATTTAGGAAAGTAGAAGTTAAGCTTCTTTTAGAGGCTGAAGGAACACAGTAAAAAAATCACAAAAAAAACAAAAAACAAATCACAAGCAAGAGAGTCTGGAGACAAACCCCAGAGACCTTGACATGTTTGGTCTGTTCAAACTGCATTTCTTAATACTAAACAGCTTGTACGCCATTACTTTCCTATGCTTTAATATTCAATAGCATTAAAAAGTTAGCAACTTCGGGGCCGAACAACAGAAGGTCATTATTTATTTATGCAAATAACTAAAGTTTTAGCAGATTGCTTGTCATCCTGGGGCACCAAGGTAGAGTTTAGAACGTTCTTGCACGTTGACAGGGGAGTAACACATCACTTGACACATCCTGTTCTGTTCTTGTTAAAAAAAAAAGGTGTTTCCCTCACAGGCAAGGTGTTGCACCACCTCTGGTGCAAGCTGTCACTGGTACCCAGCAATGCACTCACCTTGGACCTTAATCAGTCAGATCCCATTACCAGCTTCCTTTTGTCTCCCTCTGTTTTCCATGATTCCACATCAGACTCTGATGCATCAGACGGCACATCTAGTTTCATGTGCAATCTTGTGAGTCAGTTTCGTGCTGAGTTTCTGCCACCTGATTTCTATTTTGTGCGTCCCTAAATGCACCGTAGCCTTCATGGTGAGCAGGTTCTACTGAATACATGACATTTGCAGCACATAGAGCGTTGAACATTAAAATCAGTTTTACAAATTGACAATTTCAATGAAAAGTACATAAAATAAATGTTGTAGCTGCTCCTACATGGGGCAATGGATCACACCATATAAGGGTAGTTTTGAACTTCTGCATGATGTGTAAGCAGGTTTGATAACTCATTCATTTTATTCATTTTTTCATCTTCATCCGCCCGTCCATTGCTGGGTCTCAGGGAAAGCTGGCACCACCCAAATCTCATTGCACCATCCTGTGAACTGTCCTGCGGGTGGTGAGCCCACATGAAGATATTTCATTAAATCACTAGCGGAACTGATAGAGAATTTGGTTCAAAGAAATGTGGCCCCTGCATTTAACCCATCACCAAAGTAAACAGTGGGCAGCGCTGAGCTTTGAAATGTCAAGTTATCACCTCAGTGTAATATGGTTAGAAATTGGACATGGAGCCCAGGATAAGGGTAAACGGTGTGTACAAGTCATGTAAAAAGGCAAAATGAAATGCTTTTAGCCTTTTCCACCCTTCTTCATGGGGAAAGGCTGGGATTACAGACACAATTGGACAAGTTTGACAGATGAGATTGAAATGCCAATCAGGCCCCCTTCCGACCCTTGAATAATCTAACAATAGTTTTGAAAATAATGATTCTGCAGTGTCAGGTTCTGGAACATTAGGAGGAGAGTAGAAGATCCTCTCTCACCATGGTAACTGAACCCACTTGAACATCATTACAAGTGTAAGTGAGTTCCAGAGGTTAGTCCACTGGACTAGATTAACTTGTTGAACCTACTTCATCAGCACCTCAGGTGGTCCATGACAGATGAGAGATGGTTGGTGGCCCTGGCTCTTTACTGACCATAGGAATCTAAGAGAGCATGAATATTTGTTGATTGGTTGATTGGTGTCTCCATATGGGACTGAAGTGGGCTGGCAAACCATCACTTACCAAATGGAATTTACACAGAATATGATAGTATTACATTCACCCCAACTAGTAATAATAATAAGGAGAATAAGTAAGCTCTAAAATAAAGTATCCCCTCCAAGACCATGCTTGATTTTAAAAAAGCGTAACAATGGATGCATGAATGGATAACTCCTAACTGTTCAGAGCAGTGGAGACTGTGGAAGAGAGGAGAAGAATAGAGGACAGACAGGATGGAACAACTGGAGAAAAGAGTCAGGAGTGATCTGTGATAGAAGAGAGTCAGCTAAGGTGAAGGGAAAGGTTTACAGGACAGTTGTGAGACCAGCCATGATGGATGGACTAGAGACACTAGGAATAGGTAGAAGACAGGAGACAGAACTGGAGGTGGTGGAGTTAAAGATGCTGAGATTCTCTTTGGGGGTGACAAGAATGGACAGGATCAGGAATGAGGTGATTAGAGGGACAACACAGACAAGAAGGTTTGGAGTAAAACTTAGAGAAGCCAGACTAAGATGGTTTGGACATGTTCAGAGGAGGGACAGTGGTTATATTGGGAGAAGAATGCTAGACATGGAGCTACCAGGTAAGAAAAGAAGAGGAAGGCCAAAAAGGAGAGTTATGGATGCGGTGAGGGAGGACATGGAGGTGGTTGGAGTTGAAATGGAGGATGTGGAGGACACGGTGAGATGGAAGTTGTTGACTCGCTGTGGCAACCCCTGAAAAACGGGATAAGCTGAAAGAAGAAGAAGAAGAAGAAGAAGTTTAAGTGGTATACACAAGGGTCCCGACTGGGCATAGAGATAGATAGAGAGAGATAGAACTGGGCATGTCAATGAAGGTTCAAGGTCACCCATGTAGTGGTCAAGATTAGAGAGCTAGACAGTTAGACATCTGGACATTCAGTTTTTTTGGAAAATGTTTCTTCTCTCATCCAAGAGGCTTCTTCAGTTATAACTGTCAGTGGGGATTGTCAGAAGTTACACTTCCCAGGTATCCCCAGGTCCACCCAACAGGAGGGGCCTAAAACACCCCTTTCTCCTCACCCACAGAAGATAACTTCTGTCTCCAACTGTCGGCAGTCTGACAGATACTTGTGACCGGGTCTCTGTGTCACAATCCTGTATTGAAGCCAAACAAGTATCTTTGAGATATGTATGCTTTATTTGATAGTGACTGCGTAGAGACAAATAACCAGAGGGAAGAGAGAAGAGAACATGCACAAGAGTGACATCAAATGTTATCATGTAGTACGATAAAGATTCACCAGATACTTTATTAATTTTTATTTTTTATGTTTTCTCTCAGGGGACACCAAAGTAATAATGAGTGCTTTTCTACTCTAAGGTTGCTCAAGCAAAAGCCTCCCACGTCGCAATACGCCACCAACAAAAGACTGTATTTCTGCATCTGTAAAATCCTTACTTCATCAAATCTAATATTTAATGAACCACAGGCCTCTTAGCACTATCAAAATCAGAACTTGAGTTCAAAAAGTTTAGGCATTGATTACATAATGTAATAAAGTTAAATGAGTTGTTCAGTTTCCAGGTTGTTTGTTGTGTCTGAGTTTAGAAACTGACTAATCACTCAGCAGTTTATTAAGATTATTGCTCCTATTAACCTTGATCCAATGCTGCTGCTGCTGCTGCTGCCAACAACGAGGAATGGAAAGACTATGATAAAGTGATGAAGTATCTCATAGAGCTCTATCTCAGAATGTTATAAATTAATAACAAGGAATGTTTTTTTCATAGGTAGGGTACGCAATAAATCTCTGGCGTTACAGATAAGCAATTTTTTAAAAGCCCTTTAGCAGTATAGCTGTGGTCAGTGCTGCATAGACAACAGTTGTTTGAGGGAAACATATTTATCACAACAGAGAGGCTCTTAATCAGACACCAGGGGAATGACAGGAGACATTTAGGGAGTGTAGGAAACAGTTTAGATTCAATGTTGTGACTAATGACTGCAATAATTCATTACTCACTTTGCATTTCAATGTTCCAATGATATTGAAATACTGCAGGGGCTCTACTGTATAGCTGTATAAAAGGATGGATGCAGGATTTGCTTTGGCTGAAGTTCTCAATGAAATCATTTTTGTACCAGATTTTCAACTCAAACCCATAGTTTCTGATTTTGGTGTAAGTTATATATAGGATAAGCAGGACTGATCTACAAAACATCAGCATGATAAAGGCCTATAGTCAGACAGACAGACTGACAGATGGATGGGTAGGTAGGTAGGTAGTCAGCTTGGACAAAAAAAATCTCTATTTTTGTCTTTTGGTTGTTTCATGACATTTTCTTTAGTCCAAATCCCAGTGGATCCTGACTTGGTCTGGCCCTATTCACAGGTGAGGACTAATGGTCAGCTACCATTTAACCCTCTATTTGAGAGGTCAGGTTGTTTCTCCAGCAAAGAGGAAAGAGGTTTGATGCCTTTTTCCTTCGTTCCACAACACATTAAACTTTAAATGTGTCTTTAAACCTCTCATCAGAGTTAATGACATTCACAGCCTTTAATAAAAATTTAAGAGGTGTTTGGACAAGGAAATTAAGACGGACTGTAAACATAAGATGAGAGCTTTGGTGATGGAGAAACTGAGATTATGGGATTGTGCACTGTACCTTGCAATATTGATATCAATCGTTTTCTCCTCCATTCTTCTCCTCCCAGGTCACAGCAGGGACATAGTTGTTGATTTTTCAATGTCTGACGCTGAGCGTCAGATCTGATATCGGATATTGGATGGAGCCATGACTCTCTCATACGATGTTTGATGGTTGGCCGTAAATCGCTCTAATAGCCAAACATCAAACATATGGTGTGAATGGAGAACTGTAGTTCCAATAGCTCTGTAGAATATTTCAATCCAGACTACCTGTCAGTAGTAAACATTGACATTTAAGCAAAACTGTGGTTATTTTCTCCCAGACGCACATTTATCCACTATTCCAGTTAACAAGGACAGAATGAGGAATTGATTTATTGACCCTAGTAGCTGCTGTCTTCAAATGCTGGTCCTTTTCTAGAGGGATGTCCATAAACATTGTTATAAAGCTCCAAAATATAAAATAAATGATTACTAGATTACAATAATGTTCATAATAATATTAACAGAGTATTAGCAGAGTACAACAAAGGTGCAGTGTGCTTTGGGTGGCAGTCATGGAGACTGCTCCCCCTGCAACCTGGTAGTCCACAAGTGGATGAAGATGAATTAAAGAATAAATAAATGAATTAATGAATAATTTAATGAAAATAATAATGATAATAATAATACTTTGGCCCAGAGGTTTTGTTTCTGTCATAGATCTGAAACTCAAGTGTTCTTGTCTTTGAGATAAGCAAATGGGTTGAAAAATAAATAAATATAATTAATGTGATGGATTTGTTGTTATATTATTGTTATTTTATTTATCTCACCTTCTCATTTACAAGGTGCCCTGCTGGAATGATAGTCGTAAATCAAATGGCCCGCGGCGTTTGTTGGAGCAGTCTGTCTCCAGTGTCACTCTGTCTCCAAATAACTCCATCCTCCAACTATTTTTTGCTTCCACAAAATGCCAAATGACTTTGACAGCTGCCTTCTCCGTCAAAGACGTTGTCAGACACATTGTCCTACAGACATGCAATCCAGATTCTTGCTCTCTGTGTGACTTTTCCAAGATATCCTTTAAGGCAATTTTAAAAACTACTCAAAATGGATTATATTCTGATGCAGTGCATATGAGATTTGACAACACAAGGATATCAAGTAGCATCTCTGTTTACACTGTGCTGTGAGTGCAGGTCAGTGCTGACCTGCAGCTATTGAAGCCAGCTTCATTGCATTGTTGACATGTTTTTTTTTATGTCCGCGTTGTTTCTGCGGATCAGTAATTTTAGACTCCATATAAACAAGAGTAGACCATTGGAATAATAAAACATAATAATAATAATAACAATAAGACAAACAATTAGGATTGACAGCTTCTTTTTAGAAGAATAATGTCCAGACTTCTTGTCCCGTGGGTGTGAAGGACTCAAAGGAAGACTGCTGGCTACAGGATCTGTTTATTTCCAGAAAAAGATCTGCCAAACTCAAAACAGACAGATAGAACGTTATTAATCAATCTAAAAAGAAAAAACCTCTATAATGAAAGAAAAACATTTCAGCATCGTCACAATGTCAACGATTCTTCTCGTTGATGACATGAGAGACGACACTGAACGGCGATTCACTGGCAAATGTCCGAAAAATACTTTGAATACGATTAGTGTTGTGACTAATGCGTTACTTATTACCTAACGTACTTTTTTCAGCAACTAATAATGTAACACTGTTATTGATACTTTTGTGTGAAGGGGCTCATTATTCGTTACTATCTGTGGGCCAAATTAACTGGTTCTCTCCGCTCAGGAGCGGAATGTGAAAAAACAAAGTCTGTTTGCTGCATGTCATCGTGTGTGGTAACTCTGCCAGTCATGGGTGAAAGTCGACCATGCACTAAGTAAATCATTGCGTTGAAAAGGGGCTCTGATTGGTTGACATAGGTTAATGTGTCATGTTCAGCCAATCAGAAAGAGACCTGGGCGGGTCTACTTGCCTTATAGGGAAATAAACAGTCTGACACATACACACACGACGCGGTACAGCAGCACACACTCACAAGCAAGTGTTTTTAAAGTAAAGTAAAGTAACTAGTTACTTTTATAATTTAGTAACTAGTAATGTGACCAGTTACTTTTTCAGAGCAGTAACTATTAAAGCAACATGTTACTTTTTTAAAGTAACTTGTCCAACACTGGTCTTGACGTAGCACGGCTCAAGAGACTCCACACATTTAGTAAAACCAGCGTCTTGAACGGGAAGAGCAGCTGTTTCTCCAGACGATGAACATTTACTGTAGCATCGATCATTGTTGTTGTCCCTTTAAGATGACATCATTAATCATGTGGCAGTCAAAGTGTCAGTAGTACTAAGTCAGTACCACTTGATGAAGTCCTGCGTATTTGCCGACCACAGCTTTGCAGCATTGGATTTCAGTGAAAAAACTGATATCCTCCGATATTAAAAAAAGGTTGCTGATATCGGTCAATAATATTCGTGGACAGATATATCAGCCATCCCTAGTAAAGAGGGATGAACGATATATCGATCCTCCCATAAATATCGGGCAGATATCAGCATAAATTTAATATCGGAGGATATAGTTTAAATCATTATTTCCAACCAAGTCGCCCAAACCGATACCTTTCCATGGGTTTGTCAGTACCGGGCCGCATGATGAACGCATATCTTATATTATTGACTATTTCTAAACAAGGTTTCATTTAAAAAAGGACTGGATTCTCTACAGTGGATCTGGTTAAGACTCACACTTGATAAATGTCAAGATGCTTGACAGGCATCCTACCAACATCAGTTTACATGTTTCATTACCACCAAATGGTACCCGCCAAGCTGGCAAAAATAAAAAAAGCAATCAGCTCTGGAAAGTTTCTTAACGCAGGGTTAAAGAGTCAGTGACAAGACAAAGGAACAGCCTGAATCTGTAATGAAAGTTGCATTTAACTTAAATTTCCAAGGGTTCTAGTGAAATCTGGATTTATAGGGACAGTTTGTTTTCACGGACCCAGCCTGGTCTGTAATAAGCAACACGGTGATTTATAATGAGGCAGTGAAGCCTTCAAAACTGCTTTGCCATTTGGAGACTGCTTTAAAAAACAAGCATGATGTTGCGAGGATGCTGCTAATGAAGTTGCTTATCTTAACATTTAATATAATGTTTAGAAAATAACTGCTTTTCTTCCAGCTGTATCATTCAAATTGTTCTATTTCTCCACCACACCCTCAAGGCTTGGTTGTAAAAAGATTTTAACTGGTCCAGTTAAATGTCTACCACGATTTACATTTGACTCAGTGGCTTAAAAGTCAAGTGATCTTTCCATCTAAGCGGAATGTGACTTAGCGGTTGGAGGACAGGGCTTGTTATCTGAGGATTTTAAGTTCAAGTCCTGCACAATTGGTGCAGTCAGGAGCCCCATGTGTCTGGTGTAATCAGTGGGATAAATCCCTTTGGGGAAAACTACAGAGCAAAGAGAGACAATGTCAGTTTTTTTTTTCTTTTTCTTCTTCTCTTGCAGTGCTCTGCGGCGCCCCTCCCTCTGTGGACAATGCCTTTCTGATTGGTCGCAGGCGTTCCCAACTGGTCCAGTTAAATGTCTACCACGATTTACATTTGACTCAGTGGCTTAAAAGTCAAGTGATCTTTCCATCTAAGCGGAATGTGACTTAGCGGTTGGAGGACAGGGCTTGTTATCTGAGGATTTTAAGTTCAAGTCCTGCACAATTGGTGCAGTCAGGAGCCCCATGTGTCTGGTGTAATCAGTGGGATAAATCCCTTTGGGTAAAACTACAGAGCAAAGAGAGACAATGTCAGTTTTTTTTTTCTTTTTCTTCTTCTCTTGCAGTGCTCTGCGGCGCCCCTCCCTCTGTGGACAATGCCTTTCTGATTGGCCGCAGGCGTTCCCATTACGACATTCACTCCGTGGCCCGTTACCAGTGTGCCGATGGTTTCCTGCAACGTCACATGCCGACTGCAAAGTGTCGCGCCAACGGAAAGTGGGAAAAACCCAAAATCATCTGCATAAAATGTAAGTTTCACCATATTTTTCTTTCTCTGGCCTGTTCATTGATTATTACATTGATTTTCACCAGAGTAAAATATTGTTGAGCATTTATTCTAACCACAAACATTATCCTTGGTCAGTAATGTTGGACTTTTTTTTTTAACAGCAAACACAGTTTCTGTCACTTAGTCCATTCATTCCAGTCCTTCCTCTTATTATTAATAATTGCAGACAGGAGATACAGTATCTGTGGTTGGAGACTAAATTAACTCCCCTGGGCTTTGAGTCAGTCTCCTCTGAAGTGCTTGAAGCTCTGGGGCTGAACTTGTTTCAGACCAAGTATTTTCTGTGGGTTAACTATGCGTGGAACACAAGAGTTGTTTAAACTAGAAACAGAAAATGGGAAAATGTACAATGACGTAACAATAACCAAAATACAGAGATTAATGGTGAAGAAAATTATCATTAAAAAGATAAAACATTCCAACTTAGAAATGAAAAAACAACAAACAACAACAAAAGACCTTCCTAGCTTTCACAGACAGGCACTTTTTTTTCTAATAAAAAAGTGTGTGTCCTGTAGTGTTCTGTATAGAACTGTGTCCAGTGTTTACTGTCACAGAGGGACATTAAATCAAACATTTCATGCTGCAGTAATGCTGATGGTAATATTTTTGGCCACGAAATTTTCATTGACAGTGTTGTTGTTACATGAAGCCGTTGTTGAGGGAAAAGACAGGACGTAAATGCAGCACGAGGGAGACTCTTTTCAGATAAAGTTCTTTTTTCAAAGCCCCCAGAAAAACAACAAAAAGCCTCCAGAAAACTGAGACCCCAGAACAGGGACATGCAGGGGCAAAGACACACTGGAGAATATTCCAACAAAGACAGAATGAGAGAAAGAGGTGAATATATATTAGGGATGTCCAATATTACATTTACCGATACCAATATTAACCGATATTGCCCTAACACTTCATTCCTGATACTGATATGAACCGATAGCGATATGTGCAGGTGATTTCCCCTGAATTAGTGTGATACCAGACTAAAAGCAATCTATAAATAACTGTATACAACATAAACACACTACTTCAATATAAGTTATAGATAACTGACTCATTTATTTTTATCCATTTTGTCTGAAACAGTCCTATGATTCTTTGTGCAGCTTTTGATGTAAACAAGAAATGTCTAGTGTTGGACAGAAGAACTTTCCAAAAACATTGATTAACATTATANGCTCATTCAGCCTCACAACAATAGTCAATATAAATGGGCACAGATAGAAACAGCTGCAGTATAAGAGTAAAAACCCTCTTTAATGAGTCCTGACATAGCATGGCTACAGAAACTCCACACGTTTTGTAAAAACAGCATCTTGAACGGGAGAGAACGGCTGGTACTCCAGGACGATGAAGTTTGTCTGATTTCTTTTGCTCTTCTCTGTTCTTCACCGTATTTGACTCTGAGTCTTTGAGAGAGAGAGAGAGAGAGAGATGCTGCTGCTACTGGGTTGTTGATGTTTCACTGAGTCCATTGTTGTTTTTCTTTACTTTGCTGCATGAAAACACCTCATGATGAAGTGTTTAAATCTCACCCCACCCCCACATGACCAGCTCCTTGCAGTTATTAAGAATTACAGTTTTCTATACTGTAGCATTGCTCATTGTAGTTGTCCCATCATTAATCATTAATCACCTGCTGGTCAAAGTGTCAGTAGTACTGACTCAATACTCCATGAGGAAGTCCAGCGTACTTGCCGAGACCGCAGCTTTGCAGTATCGGATTATGAATATGGAAAAAAACGATACTGAAATGATCCAATATTAAAAATTATGCTGATATCGGCCCAATATTTATTGGATATAATATATATATATATTCATACTGTATATATGTATACACCTCTGGCACCAGGTGGCACTAGTGAGACTGAATAACAGGTAATCGCAGGAAACAGGTGAGTGTGATGACACTCATTAACTTTAAAACACAAAGCATGAATAAAACCACACAATCTCACAGTTGTTCAAAATTGTATTATCTCTCACATCACAGCATTTTTTGTTGGCAAAATCCAAAAAGGCACAGTGTAAGATGATCTGACTGTGGACCCGAGCAACAAGCCTTTTTTTTTTTTGAGGTGGTGAGTGGGTGGTGAGCTTAGCGTGTGCTGCCAAAGGCGGCCAGTGAAGTGGATCTGAGATAAAACAGATTCCCAAAGTGCAGAGGAAAGTGTAGAAACAGCAACAATGGAAATGTGGAGGTTTTCACCTTTTTCCTCTCCTCTTCACTCCCCTGTTTTCCCCTGTCAACATTTTGTTGAAAATGTTCTGATGAGCCACATTCATTCCAGCATTGTTACAGAACATAATTTCCAACCCTAGACTAAATTCTACTGTAACATGTTAAAATTGTACTAAGTCCAAGTGTTTTTTCCTCAGTTCAAGTCTATTTAATGATGACTTTTGATATCCTGCATATTTATTTTTATACAAATTTTTATACAAACTGGCTTTAGAATTTGTTTTTAAAAAGTTATAAATAATGATTACACTTTCACTATGATGTAACAAAAAAACCTACACATGTTACCAAACAGCAGACTTGCTCGAGGTAACGTCAAATCATCATTTGTGACTTTTCTCCGCTAAATGACACTCTCAGAGATGTGTTTTTCTTCAATTCCTGTTCATCAGTGTTATCAGCGGCCTCAAGAGGATTCCTTCTATGCAATGACAAGCAGTGTTTCCCAAACTATTTTCTCTGGGGACCCAGAATATTTTTTAACCATATTTTATGAAACTATCTTTACAGAAATACTCTGAACAAGAGTGAATTTTTACACTTTTTGTAATTAATCAAGTAAACTGCACTGAATTATGTTATGGGCCAGTTTTGTCACAAAGGTCTTATGTTTGACATCCCTGATCTAAAGGAACATAATTAACTTACAGGTTCAGGGACTAACACACAGTGAGTGACCTTGGGTTTGTCCTATCTGTATTTCATCTTCCCAGATTAAGCAGGTGAGAACAAACTGAGAGCAACCAGGATGGATGGATTAGAGACATTACCAATAGGTAGAAGACAGGAGGCAGAGCTGAAGGTGGAGGAGTTAAAGATGCTGAGATTCTCTGTAGGAGAGACAAGGATGGACAGGATCAGGAATTAGGTGATTAGAGGGACAACATAGACGGGAAGGTTTGGAGAAAAAAAACTAGTGAAGTCAGACTGAGATTGTTTGGACATGTTCAGAGGAGGGACAGTGGATACAATGGTTGACGAATGATCCTAGAGATGGACCAAGAGGAGATTTATGGATGCAGTGAGGGAGGACATGGAGGTAGTTGGAGTCAGTGTAGAAAATACAGAGGACAGGGAGAGATGGAAAATATTGACTTGCTGTAGCAACTCCTGAAAAGAAGTTGCTCAAAGGAGAAGAAGAAGATACATAAAAACAAACTCATGTAATACTTTTATTTAATTTGCTCTGTCTCTTCACTCCCAGCCCGGCGAGCTCATCGTTCCCGCCGCCACCACCACCACAAGGGCAGAAGGGAATGCAGGAAGCACAAGAGGCACGGTCACAGAGACGGAGGCCACCATGGAAGAGAGTCTGGTCAGGGCCACAACCACGCCCACTTCTGAACCAAAAAAAAAAAAATCCTTCAACCTCCTGCTTCCCATTTTTCTTCTTTATTAACCTTACTTTGCTTGTTTTCTTTTGCCCAACAATACTTTATGACCCTACAGCTCAAAACTCTTTATCAAAGACCCCCCTCGCTTCCCCCACTCCCTGCACTGCCCTCTCCTTTGCCCTGAAGCTGGCTCAGAGTCAGAATGTATCATAGTCCGGTCTGAAGCCCATCCAAGGGCAGGACAGAGGTGACACCCTTTATACTCTTTGGACTTTCTTCTATCGGTGTTTCCGTCTTATCTTTACCTGTCTGTCCTGCACACGCTCTTTCACTTGACCCATTTACTCTCCCATTGAAGCTCAACCGTGACCCGAAACACAGGGCTTTATTGACCTGTTTTTTTGGGGGGAGAAAAATGTTGACATCCTAGTGCTAACCCACTTTGGAGAAGGGTGATTTCTACATTCTGTGTCGAGGGAGAAATGAGAGGAAAGAGAAACTGTTGATGTTGTTTGATGATGATGTTTGTTGGACACGTTATTAACATGAGTTTGCTTCCTTCTTTATGCTGCTTTTTTTTAAGCTTTTTTCAACACAAATCTTGAAATAATCTATGTGAAGAAAATCTCAAGTCTAGATAGTGTTATGTTCATTTCCTTTTTTTCCCCTGTAATCTATTGATATGTTATTTATTTTGAACACTATTCAGTGTGGGACAGTTAAACACGCTAAATCCCCAGAGGACGATAAACGATGTGTTGAATCTCACTGTACCGTCGTCATCATCATCACTCTTTTTTTTTTTCGCATCGCGGACGTCTGTTGTCGTGTTAGTCTGTTAATGTTGAGGTTAATTTGAATGTTTGATGTGGGTTCGCCTCATTTCGCTGCAGCATCCTCGCGTCTCTAATTATTTATGCTGGCGAAGAAACGTGCCGTGTGAATTAATGAAGAAGATGCAGTGAAGGAAAGTTCTGTATTAAGCTTCTCGTTCTCAAATTTTACATTCACATTTAGCAGACACTTTTATCTGAAGCGACCAGCAGACAGAGATGAACATTATCAAGCTTGCGGTTCAAGGAAACCACTATGGAAATAATTAGCCTGGTTCTCGCTGACCGTATAGCTTGGGCGTGAAACATAACAAGTCCAACATGTGGAGTTTGGACTCAGAACTTCTTGTGAGTTTTGAGGCGATCGCCTAAGAAATCTCTTGCACAGACAAATATTTTGAGGTCAGGGTAATTTTTTCTTTTTCATTCATATTTTATACCGAAAAATACAAAGTCCTTCTCCGTTCTGTTGTGCTACCTAATTCTAGTCTACACAATCAGTAGATAGAGATGTATTAACTTTAGCTGTAGCATGTTTGTGGCCTGCTGTTGAAACTGATGTTTAACTAGTTACCACTGGTAACTGGTACCATGCCTTT
Organism: Paraplagusia blochii; assembly: GCA_016785265.1. Lineage (NCBI taxonomy): Eukaryota > Metazoa > Chordata > Actinopteri > Pleuronectiformes > Cynoglossidae > Paraplagusia > Paraplagusia blochii. The sequence continues at coordinate 436,932 of JAFBJS010000178.1, forward strand.
TTATATTAACGGATGACGTATGATATAAATTATTCTTTGTTTTGTTTGTGAGAGTGTTTATTTAGTTCTTGCGTATATATTGATATTTTAACTATTTTTCCATTGATGGATCATCACATTTAAAGGAAAAATGAACATGAGCCTGACCAGAGATCACTGCTGTTACTGGTCTAATCCTAAAACGGACCATCGTGAGTAGAAGTGGGTGTGTACTTTTGCTCTTTGTGTGCGTGACAGTGTGTGTTCTGTGCGTCTGACCCTGGTCACAATCCCACAGGACTACGGCGAAGGAGAGATCAGTGGAGATTTTCTTCTACACTACAGAGGTTGATCAGGTCTCCCGGGACTCGTGTTTCAAGGATCTATCAGTGATAAACACAACAGCTAGTCCTCTCTCCGTGTTACTACCAGGTTCAGTTCTGGTTTTACTCCAAAGCCTGCACTCGAGGGTGGAAGCTTTTGGGATTATAAAGTAAACACTGACTGCGGCACCTTTATCCTCAAACTCGAGTTGCTGTGATTTTTTTTTTTTTTGTTTATCTTTTCTTGTTTTTTTCTGCTCTGTCATTTGTATCTGTAAAGTGGTTAAGTGATTAGCTCATTTACATTTTTTAAATATCGCATTCTGTCCAACAAAGCCACAGGGAAAATAATCAATTGATGCCCAATTAAATAATTCTCCGTCTTTGTTTGGCTCCTCTCGACTCGTCAATGACACTGCTCTTAAGCTCCCAGAGACACAGGGATCCCAATGCCTCAGTATCAGTTTAATTAATCTACTGCATACCTAATGAACAAGTTGTGTTATCTTTGAAACCTCAGAGCTGCAATGACAAGGGGATGCTTAGGTTGATGGACAGCACAAGGAAGAGACAGAGAGGACACAGGAGGCCCAGCCTGCTGTCATCAATGTCAAGCCCAAGCTGCTCCATCACCACCACCACCTACATGTGAGTTGCACTTGTATAAGTGTCAACACCATGTCAGAAAATCTGAAATAAAAAATGTGAGTGTTGTGTGTGAGAACTTTTTGCAGAAATAGACCCTAAACCAGGGATAGGCAAACTGAGGCCTGGGGGCCTGATGTGGCCCATTTAGCTTTGTCATCCGTCCCGCTGAACTTGTCCAAATTATATAATTGGTTTGTAATTTGATTACACTTATTTTTTACCTTGATAAGGCTATGACTTTTAAATTTAATTTACCTTAGTTGTCACGAACACACCACCTACTGCTCCAAGTTTATTGTTTTAATTTTTTTAAAAGGTTTGCCCACACTTGTCTCAAAAGTAAATAGGGTAAATTGATGTTTTTTTTAAATGCACCAGAACATTCAACAGATTTGTGGCTCCCAGTACTTAAAACTGGTGCTTTACCAGATAACTGTGAAAGCAGCTTCCACAGTTAAATCCTTTTGGGTTTTCATAAAAGTTAATCAATAAATGTTTTAAAAGTCATATAGACTCCAATACTAATAGGATAATTCTATGTTTTTACCACTTGCAGTAAAGGCTGATCTTTGGTTCAAATACATTTTCTTGTGGTGTCTCAAGTCATACATCACCATTTCTCAACTTTTCATCTGCCAATTTTTCTCAAAACCATTTTGTTCTTGGATGCCAAAATTAACGATGCCATGTAAGAACATTTCTGTTGAATATAGTCCTTTAAGCAATGAATCCCAATTTGTCTTATCTGGAGCGTGTGTCTGCCCCGGCAGCACTGTTGTGCTCCTTCTCAGCTAGGACACTAATCTCACTTGTGACTTGTGATTTCTTGTACTCACTGCTGAAGCCTGACTCGGCCCAGATGAGATTTACAGCCAGGCTGTGTCTCTGTTCTCCTGTTGCTCCGAGTGCTTGATTGTTCTCCTTTGGAGTAGTTACGGTGGCAGCGCGGAATTTGTGGTGAGGGAACCTCGGTCTCCTGATGTGAATCAGAGACTGGTTGTTGCCCGGATCTGAGGCAGCTTGACTTGTCTTTGATTTAGTCATTTAATTAAGAGGTCAAACTGCCAAACCACTGATCCTAGATCACCATGTTTTTATACTCACATGTATGGATTTAAAATCTTGGCTTCGTTGGATTGAATCTGTTTGTGGATCCTAACTGTTGCTGCTGGATAAAATTCTTTTTACGATTGGACGATAAGAGTGACCAGCACATCATGTGACTTTGATTGTTCCCTTCTTAGCAGTATTTTTGACAGTTGTAAAACTAGTAAACTTATTTATTTTTACCAATAACAACAATGTAACTTAAGCTCTGTAGGGTTTTTATTTGTACAATTTTAACACAAAAGAAATGTCAAGGATGAAATGGTGGGAACCTCATTTTGTGCTAACATATGTTGACCTACAAAACCAAAAAGAAAGGTTTGTATTTGTGAGAAATAAGTTAAGTTGGTTGGTTTGATTATTATTATTATTATTACATAGCTGCATAAATAGAATTTTGTGATGTTTATTTATTTATTTAGTCTTCTGTTTGATGAGTTAAGGTTTAATTCTCAAATTTAATTCTCTGTTTGTTCTTTCACTTTACACGTCCAACATGTTGATATGAAAGGGATGATGACGGGAGAACGTAGGCAAAAAAAGAGAGAGTTCTCTTATTGAATACTTCAACACTACGCTCACTATCCTTACTTCCCGGTGATTCCTGCTCCCTACCTTGAGAACCATTGCATTAATGGTGCTGACTTATTGCCTTGTCCAGAAAAACAGGAAAACTAAAATGTCAAAAACATTAGTTTTCTGCATGTACAGCAAGACATGAACTGAGAAGTACTTCAACAAATGTGGTATACATTCAATTCAACCCTTTCTGCTGCCTTGCAAATTCCATCTGTCAGCTGTGATGGGGATGCTGCAGATATTTGTCTCATTATTTATTATACCTGTCTGTCATGGCTGAGTGAGTGAAGTGGTGAAAACCTGAAAACCAATCTGACTCATTAGCCTGAACTGTGTTTTACTGCAGTACTCAGTACTCAGTACTCAGCCCTGTCAGCCTAAGTGAAGTGACAGAGGCTGTTGTCCCTGGAGGCGCACAGTCAGACTATTGATTGAATGATTAGGTTGTCTGTCTCCGGTTGTTATTAGGTCCGTCAATGACATTGACCGAACATTAGCGTCAAGTGACCACTGGATTGTTTTTCAAAATGACAGAAAACAACACACTGTTGTTCTTCTTCCTGCCCATGGTACTGTACTGAAACTGGTTCTGTTCCCATATTCTTTGTGTACCAGAACTTTGTCGTTTGCTGCATCACTACATTAGCAGTCAGTATGTGGAGTAAAAATACACCTGGTTTTTGTATATGTCCTCCCAGGGTCTGATACCAAGTTGAGATAATTTATCATTGTCATGGATTTTGTGTGTTTTCTGTTGGGATCTATTGATGGATTGATGAAAGGAGACACGTTAGGATGAGAAATGAAGAACCACAACGCAGAGCAGAAACCAATAAACAGACCTTCACCTCTCTGTGATGTAAATACCGTGAAGGGGGTTTGTTTTCTCTCTCTCTCTCTCTCTCTTTCTCTCTCTCTTATTTTGGGTGTTTTTTATTTCTGGACCATGTTCACTCAGCCTGTGTAGACCTAAAACCAAGGCCAGGGGGCCCGATGCGGTCCATTCAACTTTATAATCCGACCCGCCAAATTTGTAAAAAATATTGAACTGGTTTGTATTGCGATTACACATTGCTTTTCCCCTGCAAAGCTCACATTTTTCTTATTGGCTGAGAACATTTTCTTTATGCATGACTGGACATGTGATTTATTTAAGAAAGCTCCATCTATCTGCTCCTGACTCCCAGTCAAATTAGAGGACCCATGAGTTTGTCCACGCCAGCCTTAGACGTTTGTGTCCTTCACACACACTAATCCATAATGAAAGGCACATGATCTGGGCAGACACAAGGTGATATATCACAGGAACACATGCTCATCACGTGAAACCCAACTGTGTTTGTTCCCAGACACGGTGTACTGTAACTCTGTCCCTTGCCGTTGCTGTGTGAATGTGGTCCAGGAAAATAGTTATTTCTATAGATTGATGTGGGTTCTTAGAAGTTCTGAAAGTTCTGTCATTGTATTATATTCTTTACAATTTGTCATTAAAGAAACTCTTTGTTTGGATCCTTTATGAGACTGAGTTGGAGTTTTTACCATTTACCACTTTACCACCATTTTTAACATTATAATAATGCAGAAAATAACAATTATATCATCACTTTTATTTCTGTTAATATAACTAATTAAATTGCATTGATATGTTGGGGAAAAAAATCCAAAACTGAGCAAAATGGTATCAGACTAGTTCACTGTGTCAAAACATATATTAAAAAACCTGGTCCTCTCTACAGGACATGCGGCGACTGCAAAGGTCACTTGGTAAATCTGGGAACTTTGCTCTATGTTTCATGTAAGATGAAGGAAATCACTTTAGCTTCGCTTCATAAATCACCTCCAAGTGTTAAAGTCACAGAACCCAATTCTGAGATGGCCTTACACTGAGCACAGCCATTTTTCTGGTTCTTCTTATCTGACTGGAGCCTCCTGTGTGGGAGATAACCTCAGATCCTCTCACTCTTTAGCATAATCTGTTCTGAGACCGGGTGTTTCAAATGTCCCTGACGGAGTGAAGGACATTCCTACGGTGTCTGGTGTAAAAAGTTTTTCGACACTTCAATATCTACTAAGGCTAAACGCAAAAGCTAAAGACAAATATTAAAATATTTAAATGGATAAAATGATCCATCAAAATGTTGTAACCAGCAGGGTAAATTATCAGTTCCAGTCAACTGTATGGACTGAGTCAGTCTCAGTCTTCCCAAATGACTGGCTTTGTTAATGAACTTCTTGAAAAAATTACTGTTTTACTTACTGCACTGCTCTTCCATTATTAATATCGATACGTAATATTTTTTCTTTGGTTCATTTGCCACCAAAAACACATTGCTCCGTACTGTCAGTCTTCCTGTGGTTGGTGAGCCCACTGGGAGTTAAGTTGGTCTGGAAGGTGCTATGAACAGAGCACCTCATTGGCAACGTGGTGGATTTGAACCTGAAACCTTGTGAACCTAAGTCCACTTCCTTAACTGCTGGTTCCCCTTCGAATCTCCCTACCGCCAAGTTACCGCTAGGTGCCCTGAGCATGGTATCGTCCCCACACACTTTTCCCTGGGCGCTCAAAGCTGCCCACTGTTCACTTTGGTGATGGGTTAAACACAGAGGTGACATTTTATTGTGTGCTGTTGTGTGAATCACAACGTCCCAATGACACAAAAGAATTTTAATCTTTAGTCTTCTGGAATGAGAATGCAGTCATTGAAAATGTTGAGTAACATCTTAAAACAATTACTGAAAAATGTATATTTTTTAATGAATCATTCCTCTGTTATTATGATCAAAATACCTCTCATGGAAAAAAATATAATAATCTTGGTTATATATAATGTTATCCATATTTCTTATTCCTGTTTTGTGTCAGCTATAGAATTTCTTGAGCTGCGTTCATTACAGCTGCTCATCATTGGGCTTCTCTCCAAAGTCAAATGACCTCCAGCTCCTTCCTGCTCTTTAATATTTAAAGCAGTCGCTGCTATGACATGCTCTCTGAGATCAGCGTGAACCTGCAGAACTGATCGTTTGCACTACATGTCAATAACAAGCCCTGTTACAGGATGTGATAACTATGCAATTAGAGAAAATTACAACTGTGAAACCGCCTTTTCATGATATCTGTGTTCAGGAGTTGCTTCTAGGATCATCTGACTGACATGGAGAGTCCACAGGGAAGTCAGCTGCTATATTCTGTTTTCTTCTTTTAGCGTTGCTTATGTCAAAGCAACAGGAATCAGAATGTTGGGTCAAGAACTCTTCTACACAATCTAGGAGCTGTGGTAGGCTGGAGGCAAAAACACACAATACCGCTCATGATACACCCACAGATGCCTCTCATAAATATATATGTGTGTAATATATATATATACAGTCATGGAAAAAATGATTAGACCACTCTGCTGTTTTCTTCAATTCCTTGTTCATCTTAATGCCTTGTTCCACTAAAGGTTTACGACTGTTGGGAGAATTCACTAAAGGTTTATCACCTGGGGGAAACAATGAACACAAAACCATACAATGACACAATGACTAAAAGCACTGTATTTGTCAGTACAATGTTATTGCTAGTGACGTAGGAATGGAAGTGATTTTTGTCACTGTCAGTAAAACCATGCAAATGGACAGAAATCAGCTCTGAAATTAAAATTAATTATTATTAAAAAATATTAACTTAATTAATAAACTTAATTATTATTAATGCAGATCAAGTGGAAGCAGACTTTTAAATGGACTGTTAAATGTAGTTAACACTGTTACATTCAGTGTGTTGCATTTTCAATTGTATTAGTTATTAGGATGTTCATTTATTTTATTGAACCATTTTAAGTCTATGCATTATTGACAAGTAGTATATTTTCTTTATATTTATTTCTCACAACTTGCAAGGCTTCCAAAAGTTATTAACCCGTAAACATCTTTATTTTGACACCAAACCCTTAGATATTCATTTTGGCTCACGAGATGTTAGAACAGCTAAAAGAGTTATTAGTTTTATGTATTTCTTTCATTAGAGGTTTGTTTGTTTGTTTGGGTGTTTTGGTGTTTTTTCATTATTAACGTAATCTCTGTGGATAAATGCAGCAGAAGCCAAAGAGAGCAACAAGGGTGTATTTTGCCAAGGGCACGTCCTCCAGCTGATGCAGCAGGCAGAGAGAGACAACACAACTCACTTTATTATCATTTTTTTTGGCAGGTTGTTGAATCTCTTCATCCGTAACTCTGCATTCACACACACACACACATCCTAATTATGACTGCAGATGGCAACGCATCAACAAACTCACTAACAGCTCCATTTATAGTGAATAAATATCCTTCATTGCTGTGTGTTAGAGTGTAAATGTGTGTGTGTGTGAGAGACAGAGCTCTGTGTGATTCTGGTCATTTACACTCCAGCACCTTAAGTCTTTGCTCTGCCAGTTGTTTCCACACAGTGTGGTAATAGGATGACACTGACTGACAATTATAAGAACAGGCTTCTATTGAACTCCTTAGAGCAAATCCTACTGGTTAAAGGCGTTTGGACTTAACACTGTACGTGCATCGATGTACCTGAGCTCAGCCGTTGAGAAAACTGCATTGAAATGTAACAGATTGATCATTTGTTTGAGGAGATGTAGCTGCTGTAGCGCCCTCTCTCTGCCCTGTAATGATTTCCTTTTGCCAGTTCCCCACCCGTGTTTGCTGTTGTTGTTGTTTTCTGTTTTGCACAACTGCCTTTGGCAGAGCGGTGGCATGCTGCTTTTCTGTCACATATTGTCAACCTGCAGTGCTTTATGATGCAAAACCTCTGTTTTATCTTGTGTTTTGTGGGAGTATTTGCTCCTCTGTGTTAAAGTAGTGAGGAAGGAAAGGAAGGAAAGCAAACTCCTTGTCATTGTGACATTGTGATCCACACCACTGCACACAACTAAATTTGTCCTCTGTATTTAACCCAACACCGAAGTGAACAGTGGGCAGCTTTAGGCACCCAGGGAGCAATGAGTGAGGACAATGCCTTGCTCAGTGGACATCAGTGATAACTTGGCAGTTGGTAGATTCAAACCTGCAGCCTTCAGGAACCCAGTCCGGTTCCTTAACAACCGGGCCGCCACTGCCCCTAATAAAATACTTACTTATAAAATAGTGATGTGAAAAAAATCTGTGATTCTAGCCTTTAATAACTGGCAAATAGACAATGAATCATTGTTGCATGAAACTAAAAAAAAACACTATGTGTGAATTATGTTTGTCCTGAAAGTATGTAATTGTTTATTACTCCTGGTCCTGATGGAACCGGTTCATACCCTCTATGTCAGGGGCTCCCATTAAGTAGATCATAATTACAATTTAAATATATAAATATATATACAGTCATGGAAATAATGATTAGACCACTCTGCTGTTTTCTTCAATTCCTTGTTCATCTTAATGCCTTGTTCCACTAAAGGTTTATCACCTGTGGGAAACAATGAACACAAAACCATGCAATGATTAAAAGCACTGTATTTGTCATGCTAGTGATGTAGAAACGGAAGTGATTTTTGTCACTGTCAATAAAACCATGCAAAATGGCCAGAAATCAGCTCTGAAATTAAACTTAATTATGAGCCTTTTTTGTTGGTTTTATATTTGTCCAGATTAATTGACAAGAAATTAAAGAAAGAGTGGTCTAATATTTTTTACTGGACTGGATATATATGTATATATATAATTCTATAGTGTCTTGTAGCGAAATGATTTAAAGCATTTGCTCAGAGCCACCTGCATTTAATCAATACATCTATACGTTCAGCTTAGAAGAGATATTGAATACTTTCAATGCAGGTGGCTCACTTTGACTCGGTCATTTTAACAGTAGTTCTAATAGTGCCAGCAGCTCTGCTCAATGTGTTTTGGCCCATATGGTAACCAGTCACTGTGCAGCTCAGGCAGACCTATATTGGCTCTGAACGTCACATCATAACCACTAATGTTGGCTGCGTCAGTAGAAGTAATTCCAGACGATTTATGTGTAGATCTAACAAGTAAGTGCAGGTCTGGTTAATGGATGCCTTTCCTTAACAGGTGGTGGCGTTCATTGTCAATATACTAAAAGCCATACAAATGATGTATGAAGTACAAAATGACATGACATTAAATGGTAATATGAATCAAAAAGTTTCAAATAAAGATGGAGAGTTCTGTTGTCAGGTGAGCAGTGGGGACCGGACTTGGGTCCAAAAGGCCTTCAGGTTCTAATCCACCAGCTGCCAGGTTGCCACTGAGGTGCTCTGACCATAGCACTGCCTGACCCACATAACTTCCAGCCACAGGAAGGCTCACAGTATGGTGCAGTGTAATTTGGGTGGCAGTTGTGGAGACTGATGCCCCTGAGACCCTGTAACTGATAAGATAATGAAGATGTATGGATGAGAACTGTTGTAAAATGTAGGTTTAACTTTAACTTTTTTTTCCTTTTATTTTAATTTGATCAACAATATCAGCAGTTTGAATTCTTGTTACCCTCAGGGATGAGGACAGAAGCAAGACTAACTGTAGTGTCTGTGCTGTTGGAAGACACTGCTGTTTGTTGTCAGTCAACACAGATGAAAGGTTTACTTTTTGATAAGGTTTATTTTACTAACCATGTTAATGTGTTTATTAACACAGACCAACAAGTGGATCAGGATTTATCAGTAGACTGTAGAGGGAATATTGGTGTAAGAAAACAGCATTAACATTAATGTATTCATCGTCATCCTCATATCAGGTGCCTGGGTCAGCAGTGACCATACTTTGGGCCTTCCTGTGGGTGGGGAGCCCACAGGAAGTCATGTGGGTCAGGACGGTGATATGTTTAGAGCAGCTGGTGGACTCCAACCTGAAGCCTCCACCTCTTTAACAACCAGCATGAGCAAATGAAAATGATATATTTACTGTACTAGTAGCTGACATTTTCTGACTTAATGTTACTAATAGAAGAATTTAATCATTGTACCATTCAATCAAAGTACCTGAAGTATACCAGGGGTCTCCAACCTCTTTGAAACTGAGAACTACTTCAAGGGCACTCAGTAATACGAGTGATTGAACAAGAGCTACATGTTCATACACTGACTTACTGAACAATGTAATGATAAATGTTCTGCTGCATAAAATAGTGGACAATTTTCTTAACATAACAATTACACCCATTAGAATATAATTAACTAATTAACTAACTAATTAATTAATTAATGAATTAATGCATTCATTCATTCATCTTCATCTGCAGGGACAGCTGGCACCACCCAAATCACATTGCACCATATTGTGAGCCTTCCTGTGGGTGGTGAGCCCACCAGAAGTTATGTGGGTCGGGACGGTGCTATGATCAGAGCACCTCAGTGGCAACCTGGCAGCTGGTGGATTCAAACCTTAAGGTCTTGTGGACCTAAGTCGGCTTCCTTAACCACCAGCCCACCACTGCTGCATGTTTGTTATTACTGAAGCAAAAAGTAAAAAGTTTAAGTATCAATACTGATATAATAGTACTCAGATCTCGGCTGGTCCTCTAAGTCTGTAGTATCTTAAATATCAATCTATTCATTCAACAACATTAAAGAGAAGGCAGTTAAAATGAGCCAAACTGACTGAATCAGAACTGCTGCTGCAGAAACTCTGATCATATCACACACTATCACAGAGAAAGTTTTAAACCATTTTAAGGCCAGAACTTTGGCTCAGTAAACCTCAGGGAGGTCACTCTGAATTCCCTGACTCTTGAAGTTGAAGGTGCCAAGTGTGTTGCAGGTGTTGTAGTAGCAGCTTTTGTGTCTAAGGTGAGATAAGGTTCAGCTGTGTGTGCACTCAATTCCTTCATCACCCCTGCAGGACCACGACAGCTCACCGCCCAGCCAATTTCTGCATGCGGGTGCAGAGCTCGATACCCTGGAGTCTTCCTTCACTTCCTCCAACACTGCATTCTAGCACAACTTTTTCTTTACTTTACTCTTATCTCCCTGCTTTCATTTTTAGTTCCTTTCTCCGTCTCACATGAACCTATCTCTCCTGCACGCTTCTAATTCCCTTTGTTGTCTCCTTTGCTCTGCCCTTTCCCTGTGACTTGATGTTGGAAGTGATCCTTTATCCTTTTCTTAAAGACCCGCTCAAACAAACAACAACACGCACATTAATGTCTCCGACCATTTCATTAACCTCCTGTGATTTCTTTTTCACGAGCCAATAACATTGGAAGTGCCCAGTGAGTAAACCAGCATGAGTCATTCTTTGTACCGTCTCAGCCCCGAGGACAGAACAGACGGTCACATGAAGGACGGATTGTTTTAAATCTGAGGCACCAAACATATAACCTGCAAAATGCTGCTATTCATTGTCCACGGTGCCATCCATAGGATGGTCACTGCCTTCGACTAACGTAGCACTGATGACTGTTTCCATTTCCGACACTTAAGGGAACTCATAATTTGGCCAATTACCCAGTTTTTCAGATCCACGGCTCTCACCCTGCTGCAGCTGAATTACACACTGGGTGCATAAAGCATTAAGGAAGATTGTGAAGGGAAATAGAGTCATTTATGAAGCAATTTCCCATGAGCTGCTGTATGGATATGGAATCAGCTCATGGCTGCAGTCATGATGATTCTGTCTAAAGAACAATGCACTGTTTCCATTTTTAGTTCCAAACTCCTCCAAAGTTGTCCTTACTTGAAAATGGGTCATACATAGAAAAAAAAAAAACAAAATAAAATCAATATTTTTATTTTTCCATTTTCTTGTTCTTTTTAGGGGTTAGTGCAAAACAGTGTTTGTTTTATCTATAATTAACATTTTGCTATTTGCTATTTTGACGTTGCTCCTGTTTTTAACCTTAACCTTAACGTATCTATGTGAGCTTAGCTCCTCAAGCTTCAATGGTGATAAAAACTAAAAACAGAGAGAGACAAGAAGTTGTTGAGGAAGAGCATCATGTGTGTCTTTCTATTTTTCCAATTTGTGTACATTGAAACAGGCCCAGAAACTGCATTGTTATCTATATGTATTATACTTTACTGTGTTGAGGTGTAATTTTGGTAGGTAGTGTGCCCGAGGATTTTGTAAATTGTAAAAAAAATTGCTGCGGCTCAAAAAAGGTTGAAAATCACTGCTCCAGAGCAACAAAATATTACTTCCTTCACTGCTTCATGTTACTGCAGAAACGTCTTGAGTTTGGGTGGCCAGGGCCAGATTAACAGAATGGGTTTAATGGACTGCAGCCCCAGGCCAAGGCACCAGGGAGAGCCTCGGGTTCTTGATAAAATCAGTGGAAGTCTACTTGTACTAACTTTACTCCATTTCAAGTAGAGTTAAAACAGGGGGAGAGTCAGGTCATAGGAAACACAAGTACAGGGACAAAAAAGGGAATTATAAGCCATAAAGTGTGAATCACAGAATTGTTGTGAATCACAGAATGGTCAGGAGATGTTATGAGGTGCCTCATCCTGGTCATTAATTATCAATCTTATAAATGCATCCAGGTAAACTGTAGTTCGGCGTCACATTTGTTCTACAGAACCAGTGGACTGTGTTTGTTTATTTGAACAAGTACATCAACCTTGAAACTTGAGCCAAACTGATGCGAATGTGAACTAAAACTATTGAAGAGAGCCTGGATATACTGTATATGGGTGTTTTTCAACCTCTGTATGAGTGGTTTCAGGCGTGTACAGTAGTGTGTGATCTGAACTCTACTTTCTACGCCTGAAACCAGTCTCTCTCTCATACACGTGCAGAGAAGAAAGCAATAAGGAAACAAAGGAAAAACAACCCCGGGCTCCTCACTCTAGTACAGAGCAGCATCACTCTTCTATTTTGTTTGCATTTATTAGACTCTGTGTCCATATAAAAAAAATTGAATTGAATATATTTTACTAGTGCTAGTGTGATTTGTTATCAAAATATTTGTATTCACTTTGTTTGCTATATGAAGAATGACACTTTTACATATTGTACCCCTTATAAAACAACATGAGGAGGACCCGCAAGTGACATCCCATCTATGCAAAAACTTTTGAAAAACAAACGTTTTTAATAAAAAAAAAAAGAATTTTGACTATTGTTATGCAAGGCATTTAAATATGTGTAATAGACCGGAGCAGAATCAGGGATTTCAGATTTAATTAGTTCCATCAATAATCAGAAATCCTTTATTATGAGAGCTGATCTAACATCGCAGGAAGTAGGAATAGAATGAAATACACATGTGTAGTGTTGTGATTATGTTGTGATGTATGTTTTTTATTTTTGTCAAGCTGCTGTGATATGTGCTATGTTTAATCATAGCAACTCCAGAAGAAATGATTATGTTTGCTTATGCCGTGTGTAATTCCTGATATTGATGATGTTGTATCTAAATTTTTTTGTGATTTGTCACCTGACCTCTGTCATTGCCTGATGAACAAGCCCAAAGAAAGTGCAGCAGTGATCTATCTTAAAAAAAAACTGTATCTGTATCTCTCTGTATCTCTCGACCAATCTAAGGCTTGGGGACCAATATTCACAGAGTCAACATAAATGGCATGTAGAGTCATGCATAAAGGCTAAAATGCTTATAGCCTTCTTTGATCCTTATACTATAGAATATCCTATGTATACTTATATGCTAATGCATGTATATACCATATGTGTCGCACACCGCACAATGCATGTGTTATTACAGCTGTATGTATAGATATGCATGTGGCTATGCATATATATATATATATCTATAAGTGTGTGTGTGTGCGTGTGTGTGTGTGTGTGTGTGTGTGTGTGTGTGTGTGTGTGTGTGTGTGTGTGTGTGTGTGTGTGTGTGTGCATTCATATGTAATTGAGATACGTGAGCTTAGGTGGTATGTGTATGCATATGTGTGTGAATAACCAGTATATTTTTTGGACATATATGTGCCTATATATGTGTATATATGTATACATTTGTACATCTGGGTGTGTATGTATGTAGATATTTATGTACATGTGTGCGGGTCTGCTCATACACATACACTTAAATAGATAATGATATGATACTAGTAATACTGTCATTTTCATAGTGAAATACAGTACCATTTATAATTGAGATGTGATTAATCAACAGCAGGAATGACTACCAACTAATCTACTAAGACTACTTTCATTAACCTACCTACCTACCTATATACAGTATGTATACTGCTAACCTTAACTATTGACATCCACTGTTTGCTGTTCTGGTTCTAAATACAATATTAATGGAAATGCAAAAAAGTGGTAAGGTGTATTATATAATTTTAGTATAAAGATGACAGCCTCATCTTCAGCTGCAGCCTGCTGTCAGTGACCTTCAATCACTGCCTTTGTCTCATCCATCCATTTCTCTATCTATGACTGTTTCAATACTGTTGGTCTTGTCACTTGAACAGAGGAGTGTAAAAGAGTTGTGATTAATGTCAGATCCTCCTCCATCGAGGTCCTTAACCTGCCACCTATTGGTGTAATGTGTTGATGTGTTCTAACTAATCTCCATTGCTCATCTGTGTAGTGGCCTTATTGCCAATTGCTATGTACAGTACGCTACAAACCCCTTCATTCTTGTGTTTGCCAAAGCACCAGTAGCCACATCACTGCAAAGTGAATTTCAACTAGATTAATGTCACAACCCAGGCAAGTAGACATGCATGAAAAGATATAGATATAGATATATAAATATATGTATGTATGTGTGGAAGTCCATCAAAGAGCTTTACTTGTATTTCTACTTGAAGCATGAAATTATCAGCTGTGATCCTCCACATTATGATATCTGTGTCATGCTGTCAGCTGTGATGAAGATAACATTCGTAGTCTGCTGTCTTGGTGTGCTACCAGCTCACTCCTACTGGCATTGCATTTGCCTCTCAGCAGTATCTGTCACCAGAAAACACTAACACACATGAGTGAGGCCAAAGCTGTGACTTGTGCAGACAAATGATTCATTTGTTTGTTTGTTTTTTTTTCAAATAAAAAAAAATCTGTCAATGCTGAGTTATACCTAACTAGTGTTTTGGTTTTGTGGTGACAAACATTTTAAAAAGCTTAATGTATTATTTCATAACTATATGTGCCGTGTTTAGATTTGTATATATTTGTATAATATTTAAATAAATATCAAATTTAAAAAATTAGAAACAGGTTAGGATTTTAAATATTTTTTAAAGTTACTTGTTTTTTTATGTAATCGCTATGATTCACATTCTGGCATCTCAAAAATTATGCAGTAGCTGGTCAGCAGAGGACGCTGTGTTAATAAGGTATCAATCAACTGACGCAACATTAAAAATTATAAGAAACCGCCACAGCGGTAAAGCCAAAAGACGGACATTGTTCGTTACTTTCTTCACAGGTAAATCTATCATAGACAAGATGACAAGAGGGTCTTTTGACCCGTAACTTTTGACTGAAGACGGAGGCGCAGGAAGTGACGTAAGCCTCCTTGTTTGAGCTGCCCTGCGGAGTTTGCGTCGAGTAAAGCAAGCTGGCGGACAACTCTAATGACATTGTAAGTGAACTTAGTTTAGATTACATTTTGCTATTATGTGGCGTGGAAATGTGTAAACTTTAATTGTTTATAAACAAGTGAATATGAAGTGAATTTAATTGTTTATAAACAAGTGAATGCTTATAATCTGAATGTTATCTTTAAAAGCCCACTTTTAATTTCCCCCCTGATCGATTACAGACAGGAAGTACAATAATTATTGCTATGTATTTAAAGTGCAAGATTTTTTTTTATATTAATATGAAATTTACAGTGTTACTTTTGGCTGTTTCATTGTGACAAGTGTTTTACTTGTCACTGTGTGGGAGAGAGACTATATTTTAACTTTTACTCTCTTTTGATTGTAGACTACACAAATGGAGCATATTTTCTAAAGAATAGAAGACTTAGAAAAGACTTTGTTGTATAGACAACAGTGTGAAGACACAGAATAGTCTCTGATCTGTCTAATTCTAAGTGTTAAATGGCCTTTTGTGCTTATTTATTAGATAGTCTTATTTTCGAATATTGAAAACGCTAAATCCAGGTAAGTAGTAGGTGGAAAGTGAAGTTTTGACTTATTTTTGAACATAACAAAAAGTCTTGTTGTATTTTCTGTGTTGTTCCTTTTAGCACTCAAACATGAATTTTGATAAAATGGCAACAACTGAGGTTTTAAATATAAAAGAAATAATCAATACCAATGCAAAAATATTTATTGCCTCTATGCATTCAAATACAAATCCTCCTGAGACAGATTTACCTTCACAGCTTTCAGCCTTAAATACATGCATAAACCTAAGTAAAGCAATTTTTTGCTATTTGAGTGCAAATACTTTTGAAAGCTACTGCAACATTTACTACTTTGTCTGTGCAGCTCTGATGATAATGAGATTTTCATGTCTTACTTAATGAGAAAAATGAGTCACATTGTGCCAAAGGGCTGCTTACGAAGCCAGGCTTCCCTTTATAGGCAATTACATTTTGTTCAATCAAAATTTAACACGGAATCTTGGATTTTTTCCATATTGTGAAGCGTATAGTCCCATCTTATCTGCTAATGAATGTATTTCACCCTGACACTAAATGTTTGGCTCTGACTACAGCTCAGTGGCCAAAAATATGTCAAACACACACACGCGCACACAGACTTTCATGCAGGAACATGTAAACAGGGATATGGCAGGCTCCCGTATTTGATGTTTTTAGCAGGATGCTTAAGCTGCTGTTTAATCTAACATTTTTTCCTGATGACAGATGTTCTAACTTATTCCTTCAGATGATTAAATATCTGAAAGTAAAAAGAGAATCACCTAAGTGAACATCTGCCTAAATAGTTCAGCTAGCCCTTCACTTTAAATTGTGCTTGTACTATTTATGGACATGCTGTTCTTGCCCTTCCCTGTTGTCCAAGTTCCTGTATTCTTTTTTCGTTCTTTTTCTTTTTTGTCCTCATTTTTGAGAAAGCAGTAAACCCCATAAAGCTGGAATTTTTTGTCAGGAAAACCTAGGTGTCTTACACCAGGTTCAGATCCTCCACATCGAGACCGAGGGTTTACAATGGGATAACGGATGCTTCCATCCTCTAGCCAACCAGCTTCACATCGGTCCAGGAGCTGGAACTTCCAAGCTGCATACAGCTGACCCACTTTGGCTACGACAGAACCATCTCGGACACATGCCTTGACAGCCTCAGCGTAGTTTATCTTCTTAAAGCGTTTGAGGAAGTAAACCTTGCCTTAAGATAGGGAAGAAGAGGACAGGAGAGGTGATAAGTAAATCAAAGGGGCAAGACAAGGGCAGGGAGAGAAGAAAAATTAATTATTGTTTTATGAGATGGTGACAAAAAGTTAGAGAAAATGAAGTTTTAGATTGTTCAAGGAAAAATAAGAAAAAGTGACTGAGAAAAGCTCCAGAGAGAAGCTAGTTTTCACGGTTCTTTCTTATTTCCCTATCTTCTTGTGCTTGGAATATTAAGTCATACAAAAAGCTGAAAAAGCTCATCTTCTGTCTGACTCTTGAGGTTGCTGCAACTTCCTCTGTAGCAGCCATTATTTCCTTCAATCTTTTGTGGCTCCATTAAAAATAGTTTTCTAATTTATTGTAATTGCTAAACTTCTCTAATGGTCTTCATCCCAAACTTTTGAAAAATTTACTTCAGACAAATAAATCTGCATGCTAGTAGTGCAGAAATCATGTCCAAAACCACAGTGTTGTATTTGACAAGGATATTGATTCAACCTTAATTATGTGGCTTTTAGAATGGACAAATATTGTCTAACATTTGCTAGACTGAGCTGAATTCTATGAGGGCAGTTGTGAAGAATCTCCTCCCTCTTTTTCTTTTAGCTTGTCCCTTTTTTTCAGGGGTTGCCACAGTGAGTACATTTTCCATCTCACCCTGTCCTCTGTCTCTTTCTACTTTATTTCCCACTACCTTCATGTCCTCCATCACTGCATCCATCAATCTCCTCTTTGTCTCCTACCTGGTAGCTCCATCTCTAGGATCATTCTTCTACTAATATAACCATCTTCTACCAAACCATCTCAATCTGGTTTCTCTAGCTTTTTCTCCAAACCTTCCTGTCTGTGTTGTCCCTATAATCACCTCATTCCTGGTCCTGTCCATCCTTGTCTCTCCTAAAGGGAATCTCAGCATCTTTAACTCCTCCACCTCCAGCTCTGTCTCCTGTCGACTACCTATTTCTGTTGTCTCTAATACATCCATTATGCCTGGTCTCACAACTGTACAGTTGTTCCATCCTGTCTGTACTCTATTCTTCTCCTCTCTTCCACAGTCTCCACTGCTCTGAACAGTTGATCTTCAGTGTCCTGTTCACTTAATTAAAATGTCACAAAATGTAAAAGTTTTGCTACATCATTGAATGATGGCTAAGGTGACTGATGACAGGGTGAGATGGAAATTGTTGACTTGCTGTGGCAACCCCTGAAAAACGGGATAAGCCGAAAGAAGAAGATTGAATGATGGCTAAGGCTAGTCTGTAATCTTCTTTCCACGATTGTAAAGGTCTTTCTTGTAAACTTTAGCCTTGTTTCAAGGTATCTGAACCCTTTTAACTGAACAAATTTAATTCCAATTCACGTGGTTCCATTGTTAAAATCCATCTCTATAACCGTCTTTCTATTATGTTTGTTATCATTTTTACAGCTGTTTTTCTAAGGAAATCAGCTAGTTTTACACGATGGAAAAAATATGTGCATTTTTGTCCTTCTCCGTTTCCTTGTTTTGTTGTAGTTTATTTGCTATGATGCCAAACAGCATCTCAATAGCAGGTCTCACTTTCATCTTATAACAAATCAAATTGCTGACACAGGATACCACAGATACTGCATGATACTGACTGTGTATTTGTATTTTGGCATCTTGTGAAAGGTGTGTGTGATTTTCACACAGCGGCTTGAAAAGCACACCCCTGCTCACACACACTGTGTGGTATCTCTGTTTCTCACCGTTCAGCTTGGACGTGAAACAAAATGCATCATAGTGTTCATCTTCTTTGTGCCTGTAGCCATAGTTGCGGACACCAGGCGTTTCTTTGCGTCCGCACTGGGCTCTGGGATGAGATACAGGGTACTGGACTGAGCCATCTTCCAGCCATCCAGCATTACACCAGTCCAGACCCTCCAGCCAGGCCTGCAGAGGGAGATAATGTGGCCAAACTGAAGGATTAACGACATTATTAGGTAGAGCGTGGATGTGTTTTATCACTTTTGGAATTCATTAGTCTGGTCTTCACTATACAAGGACTATTTTGGAAGCATTAGAATGCACTTGCAATGTTAATGAGCTTACATCCAAACTCTGGCTTCATTCAGCTGTACAGTGTCTCTCCAACTACTTTCTAGCTCCACATAAAGTTTTGGTCATTAAATTTGACTCCAGGGATGTTTAGAGGTTACCTTGTGCAGTTGAGAGTGTGAGGCCAAAATGGCATCTTGCTGTTTGCAGGCATCTTCAGCCTGGTGGTAGTTGAGTTTATAACGCCCCTCACGGGGGTAATATGGAAACACCACCCCTGCATTTGACAGAAAGACCTTTGTCGTGAGCATATGGCTGTAAAATTGTAGGTTCAGAACAGTTTCAACAAAGTCTCTGGGTGGATTTAAAATAGTGACCTTCCAGATCAAGGTTGACAAATCCAGTGTCATCTTCCATGTCATCAGTCACCTCACATTCATAGCGCCCATAATCCTCCAGTGTGACATTTTGGATAATCACTGATGCATCACCTGGTCCCGCTTGTTCCAGAAACACTCGACCACGGAATGGTCCAAATACTCGTTGTTGCCTGAAGAAAGTTACTTCAGTTTAAAGTGTATTTTTATACAAGTAAAACTGCATTTTTTACTGGACCGAATAAGCGATCTTTACACATTAGTGAGTACATTTGTGAGTCGTTTATAGTTGCTAACGTATGTACACATATTAGGCCAAAAGAAAAGTGTTTCTGATGACAAAAATATATTGGGTCAGTCAGTCCGAAGATTTTTTTCTTATTTGTTTTTCTTGAATGAAACAAAGTGTTCAAGTTACATTCTGCCCAAGATAGTTTTCCCACCTTTTGCAGTGCAGGCGAAATTTGGGGTGAAATATTGTTTCATCTCAATCCACCGTCTGAAAATGACATAATCTTAAGCAAACAGAATGAGCTAAGTCTTCCGTAAAAAGTTATTTCCAAAAAAAATGAATTGCCTAAATAGCTTCCTCAGGTTGTAGGAATATTTTATTTTTTCAAATGCACATCACAGTTTGACACATGATCACCAATCGACCTATTGAGTAGCTGACTAACAATAAAAATCAGGTCCCATAGCTGCCTGCATGGCTTTATTTAATGTTACTGATACCAAGGAATTTTCCCAGTCTTCAACTTCTTCTTCTTCTCCTTTTAGCTTGTCCCTTTTTTTCAGGGGTTGCCACAGCAAGTCAACATTTTCCATATCACCCTGTTCTCTGGATCTTCTACTCTTACTCAAACTACTTTCTTGTCCTCTCTGTCATTGCATCCATCAATCTCCTCTTTGTCTCCTACCTGGTAGCTCCATCTTTAGGATGATTCTTCTACCAATGTCACCACTGTCCCTCCTCTGAACAGGTCCAAAACATCTCAATCTGTCTCTAGCTTTTTCTCCAAACCTTTCTGTTTGTGTAGTCCTTCTAATGACCTCATTACTGATCCTGTCCATGTTTGTTTCTCCCAAAAAAAAATAAATGAATGAGTTGAATAACTTACAGTTGGCAGTTTTGATATGAAAACTGTGAGATTTCAGGAAACACACTTTACTTTTTGACCATATTGAAGTTCAGTGCAGATGAGATGGACAAATGTAGCATTAGGCAGGCTATGTACACAGCTGTTTTGAGGTAGTGAGTCTGAGTGATGGTGCATTGCAGACAGAGAGAGAGAATTTACTTTCCAAGTGCCACAAAGACGTCCTGGAACTGCAGCGTGTCTGTTACTTTAGTCCATTTAATGCGGATGCGATCAGGGTCAGTGTTTTCTGGTTCATGATGGAATCTGCACGGCAGAGTGATGGACCCACCGCGATGTGTCACCACCTTGCCTGGAGCTGTCTGCACAATCACTGCCCCAGTTTCATCCTCTGAGGAAAAGGAGAAAAGAGACGTAAATAATGGTAATAATGATAAATTGGTTGGTTGTTTTACTGTTTGTTTGGTAGTAGGTTGATCAAGCACTTAATCCCAGATCTGTGTCTGTGTGATTGGTGTAATATGACTAAAGAATATTGTGTGTGAGATGACAGGTTAGGTCAGACCACACCACCATTGTGGGTGTGTGTTTAGGCCGCTGTTGAAAGAGTCTTGTCATCACAGCATCACATACACAACCAAATCTGTCAAACCTTGAAAGTATTTAATAAGCAGCTGCGAACAGTTTTCTGCTGTTCAGACCAGATAAAGGTATCTACTATTATTTACGCCAGCCCGCAATTAATCCTGTAACAGCTGACTGCTCTTGCTAACGTCTTTATCAGCCCAACAAAGCATTGAGTTCGATCAAAAGATTTGGGCCTTTATTGCCAAGCACTAAAGGCAACACCCCGTTGTTGGAATAAACACCATTTTACTGATCTATTTGTGTGTTAACAGCCATCACTGACAGCATGGGTTGTTAAAACCTGGAATTGTTGACACGTGGAGATGTTAAATGTTTCTGTCGCAGCCACAAAGGCTGTATAAGGACACTAAGAATAGGAGGGATCAAAGATCAGACATGGGTAAAAAAAAAATACACATATTTTATACAAATTGTTATTATTATATAAATTTGTTCAGTTGGCATTAATAAATGGGGCAGTTGGTGATTTTCTGGCTGCCAAGTTACCGCCGAGGTGGGTATCGTCCCCACACACTGCTACCCGGCTCTGGCCTTGCCAGCTGCCCTCTGCTTACTAAGGTGATGGGTTAGATGGGTTTAATTTTCTGAAAGCAAAGGGATTAATAAAGTTTGGGAAAATAATAAAAAAAATAAATACATCCAGGTATGTCCAAACATTTTATGTCTCTGGTAAGTAGATAGTTACCTTCAATAGGTAAAACCTCAGTCTGTAACCTACAAGATAATAGATAGATAGGTTTGTAATCCAAGAATTGAAGTTTGTTATGGTATTGAGGTTATTTTATTTTTTATTTTACGAACTTTATTAAACACTCTGAAGTATCTTTCAGTAAATTGTGCGTTTGCATTCAATGCATCACCGTTGTGAGCAGGGGCCAGCCGTCTAAGCAGTATTACCTCAGTGGTAACTTGGTGGCAGGGGGATTCCAACAGGGGGCCCTGCAGACCCAAGTTCATTTCCTTAACCACTAGGCCACCAACTGCCCCAAAGGTTTTGAAAGATGTAGGTATTTAGCAATTCAAAAATCATATCTCCCCCCTTGCTATATGTGGATGGAATTCAGAATTTAGAATTATATTATTATACAGTACTATTCAGAAAAGGAGATGTCTCCAATCAAGTGATAGCATTATAACTAATAGTTGGTGAGTATGATAATACCCTGTGATGTCACTAGTTTTGTCCTTACCAAGAACATGAACCACTTTTCTTCTTTCTTTCTCTACGTCAGCAAGCACGGAACTCCTTAGGAGAGCACAGGTCAGGATGAAAACCACAAACAAGATTTTTTCAAAAGCCTAAGGATGAAATAGCAGAGGCAGGTGAAGAGACAGATTAGACAATTTGATGCAATATGAAATAAAATTAACTAGAAAATACCATTTGAGTATGTACTAGGGCTGGGTATTGATACAAATTTTCCAAATCGATTCCATTCACAAGGGTTTGATTCGATTCAATTCACGATTCGCTTCGGTTTTCGATTCAGTTTTTGTCATATCAATTATAGTTCGGTACCAACATTATTCTCAGAAGAATCAAAGCTAAAATTGAAACCTAATCCATTTGCCAATAAAAAATGTATTTTTTTACATTTATTTTCATCACAAATTTACTCTAGGCAGTCATATTAATCCATCATGCATTTTTTATTTAACATGACTTGACCCAAAATTACAAGGCAGACTCTAGTTTTAGATTTTAGTGCCATGTTGTTTTTACATTTGTTTTACGTGTGAGTGTGTTAACTCGCACGTAACCACGTAAATCTGTGGTGCATGAGTTCACGTAAAGTTGTTGGGAAAAGAAGGGAAAAAAAATCGATTTTGGATTTATGAATTGATATCCTATTAACAAAAAAATAGATTAATCGATTTTTTTTACCCAGCCCTAGTATGTACTGTATGTGATGCCAACCATAATTCATGAGCAAGGTGCCATTAGAAAAAAGACTAAGGGAAGAGTAACAAATGGTACCGTTTGTTGTGTTGATTAGATTGACCTGTGGTCAACAGTGATAGAAATTGTGCCTTTAAGTTGAATAGTTTTCGAGGGCAAAGACATCTTTTATTTATGTGATGTTTTCAGTCAGTTGTCAAGGTTACACTTACAATTTGTATAAACTTTCTTAGCCTTGACCCTCTAAAGTGTCTGACAGTGTACAAAAGATACTCAGTTGAATATAAAAGCCATGATTGTTTATGTTTGAAAAGCCCAAGTTGAATTTGGCACTTAATAAAAAACAGTCAATGAACTGCAGTGTCTCAGGAGCCTTGAGACATAATAGATCCTGGATTTAGCACCAGGTTATGGAAACGACAACAGACAATATAAACTGTTTACTATCCCATTAAAAGAAAACACTTTTCTGCCGACTGCAGAGGCAGAAACACTTAGGTTTGCATGGAGGGAACACAGTAACACCAACTACCACGACCTTGAGTTGAACCCTGACAGGATCATAACAAACCACTGCACATGCATGGTTACCGATCACACATTGACGTTATACCAATCATGTCAGTACATATAATGAATAATAACTACAGTCATTATTTTACACATGCATTTTGTGGAAGGAATAAAATGGCAATAAACAACAGTACGTATAAAATAGTCCAGTGGATGTTCTTCCACTTCATGCTTCGCTGTGGATCTAAATTCCCACGGCATCCATGACTAATCACCTGGCATAAAGCAGCACTGCAGCAGTACATAACATTTGAATATGAAGAAAGGCCCCAGTGAGTCACAGAAAGAGCTAGTCCACATATATATGTTCTACACATAAAGGCTCTGGTGCATCATTACTCTCAAGGTGAGTCCAGTGACCATGACCGGCTGCAGCACAGAGAGCTGCAGGAAGAAAGTAAAAATGCTGGAGTGCAGAAGTGAACTTACCATGATTACCACATCAGGATGTGGATATATCAGGATGAAGCAGATGTGCCGCTGTTTACTGTTCAAACTCCTCAGCCAGGCTGAATGTTGTTCTCCTTCTGCTCCTCTTTACTCTGTCCTGCTCACTCTCCCCCTTCTCTCTCTGTTTTCAGTCCCATCACTGATCTCTCACACTGCAGGGGAACCACTAGCGTTTGTGGGTCCTGCAGTCCTCCAGTGACGCAGCAACTTTAACTGTGCAAGTTGTGGATATACTATTGAGATGATGTATTGACTAAGCACAGACTCTATATCACTGTGATGACGAAGCCCAGCAGAGTGACTCAGTGGGTTGACAGTCACGCTTCACTTTAGCTGTTACTGTGTATCTGATTTTTGTGCTTGGCTTTATGAATTAGACAATTTTGCTACTATTTTTCAGTCGTGCAACTATTTTGGGGATATGGCCATTTTTTGCCTATCAAGCAACTCCAGCAATGTAGTGTACATGGGGTATCGACAAGGGATTATCCCCTCATGATCACATTCCAACGATCAAATAAAATATGTAAGATGTTTGATATCCTTCCAATTCACCTGTGATTTTAATCACAGCCTGCAACACAGCACATGGCTGAACATAGATAGACAACGCGAAGCAACATGGAGAAATTGACAGACAGGATTGACCACATCTGCCAAGACGTTTCCATGTGCATACACATCATCGTCCTCACCTTGTTCCTCGGTGTCTACAGACGTATCCTCATTGTGTCGTAGAGAGCAACTGTGGGCATCTACGCATCTCTCAACAACTTCGTCTTGTCCTCGTCCTCGTCTTTATATACATTACATTACAATACATTTGGTGTTTTATCCAAAGCACTACTGGCTCCAGGAGTCAGACGTGTTTTGTATGGACGTTCAGTGTGAG
>JAFBJS010000178.1:471249-495650 GCA_016785265.1 Paraplagusia blochii
AAAATGGCCAGAAATCAGCTCTGAAATTAAACTGAATTATGAGCCTTTTTTGTTGTTATTATATTTGTCCAGATTAATGTAGATTAAGTGGAAGCAGACTTTTAATTGGACAAGAAATTAAAGAAAGAGGTCTAATCATTTTTTCCATGACTGTATATATATATATATATATATATAGTTCTATATATATAAAGTGGGGCTTCAGTTTTTTTCTGAAGTTTAAGAGTTATTTCTGTCCCCGAGCAGCATTCTTAAGTTGTTTTGATTGTATAGCATTTTCCAAAAAAAAAAGAAAATATTTTTAGTGCATTTAGAGCATCAATAAGTGTATGAGAAGTGTATTTATTTTGTTATATGTTTTCTCTAGAAAGACCAGGATTTTTAAACTATTAAAACAATTATTATAATATATATATAATTATATTACAATTATATGAATGTAAACCCATTTCTCATGATACATCCCAAAATGAAAGGTTTATTATTGTTGTTATGATCTCTTAAAAATACCTGAATAACACAGAAATGTTTATATATAACATGGTATTATAACATTATTGTAGCGCAAACAGTGACAGTGTGTCCGTTGCTGGGACAGGCGCGCTGCTGCTGTAGACAGAATTAGGAGGAGACCATTAGGAATTAGGACAAGACGTCTCCTCCTCTGAAAGCGCTCTGTCTGATTTATCGAAGCACAGGTTCTCATTGAGCTCCAAGGCTTGGATAGATGTCAAGTTTCTCCTCAGCTGTGACATTATGCTCAATATTGTTCAAGGACACGATCCTACTGACACTGAAGATGAAGTAAAGGCCTTGTATGTTGCTATAGTGATCAATTTGCATCATTCAATGTGTGTTATCCACAGTGATCATTGTGTCTGCTTTTGGGTTCTTTGTATTTTTTATTTGAAAACCTTATATAATCTAATATTAATTTAATTCACCACCTGGGTAGTTCTTCTGCTAAGCTTTATTATTCACCTAGCTCAGGAGGTGAGAAAGAAGACAGAACTTAACATATTGTCCACAAGGACAGGACCAGTTCATCACATCATTCTCCTTATTGAGACAGAACCTGATTAAGGAGGTCTAAGAAATGATCTTGATCATGTTTATGGTTGAGTAGAAAAAGGATGTTTGGATTTTTTCTGAAATATTGAATACAATTAATAGCCAAAGACAGAGAAGTTTTCTAAAATACCTACCTTTATCTTGGAAAACTTGGGTTTAGAGAAGTTTGCATCTTGAAACCCCACTGTATTTACATTCAGGCTGTACTATACAACTATATGTATATCATTTTATCATTTCTCTCTTTGCATTTACTGGTAGACAGCAATCTACCCTTTGGCCAATCCCTGATCTGAAGTGTTAGTAATGACTAATTCTTAATGATTCTGTGAGTTATTTTGTGAGGGTGTCCTGTACCTCAGCACTGTGTCACTTTGTCAGTGACTTTTTAAAAACTTGTTTTGCAGTTGTGAAATTAATAATAGATTCTTCTCCTGTTGCAGTTCAGCATCAATATCACCGTTAAACTCGGGTTTTGCAGTAAATTATTCATCACTCTGCTGGTTCATGTGGTTGTTAACACACAGGGGTTTTGGAAAAATCTGGTTTACAAAAGTTTAATCAATCATATAAGCAGGGGTGAGAGGTGCAGAAAGCCAAGACCCTGGTGCATCAACTGTACTTTCAGTGTTGGCTGGTCAGAGGCTAACACGGCTTTGCACTGGAAAAGATGAATGTGCTCAATACATTGCACAGTTAACGAGATTGCAGCCTCGGAAAACTCACCACTGTGTCCTCGCCGAGGAGATATAAATGTGGTGAGAGCAAAGTGATGCTCCCGAGTTGCTTCTTCATTTCGACACTACAGGAAGATTTATGCACACACTGCTGTTTGTTTGCACAGAGGAAGAGAATGAGGCATATTGTGTGTCAAGAGCAATTCATCACACTCGTCTGTGTGGTCCGTATTGATTGTCAGGGGGCAGGCATTCAAAAAGAGAGAGAGCAGAGACATTCTCTGTGGGGAAGGATAACATCTGCCAGAAGGAGAAATTCATTGTGTGAGGAGAGAGTGTATTTTTGGACTGTTTCAACTGTTTGGCTCTGTGTATCGTTAGCAGTCATCAACTGTAATGGATTACTGTTAATATCACAATAAACATTGATATCAGATAAAATACTCCAGAGAAAATGCAGCCTGACAGGCAAAAGTAATTAAAAATCATATCAGATTATCTCTTTTGTTATTTTGCATTGAGTTTTTTACACTCTCTATTTTTTATTTTGTTTATGTAATAACTGACAGCTTTAATCTTGTAAACTGTTCATACTGTCAGCAAATTCATCCTAAAAATTAAATTTATTGAGTTAGCAGAGCTCAAAATCGTTGAGGATTTACGATCTAATAAGATGGAACTATCCGAGACTTTTTGGCTTATCGTGCCCTCTAGTGGTCGAAAGGATAAAAAGGTGGGAAAGAAAAGCAAACTCTTTGTCATTGTGATCCACACCACGAAATGTCACCTGTGTATTTAACCCATTACCAAAGTGAACAGTGGGCAGCTTTGCTATGCTCAGTGGACCTTAGTGGTAACCTGGCAGCTGGTGGATTTGAACCTGGAATCGTGCAGACCAAGTCCAGTTTCTTCAACAATAGATCACCACTTCCTCCAGTTGATCAACAAAAGCAATGAAGAGCATCTTCATCAGTCAGAGTTACATTTGCAATAATCAGCAGAAAGAAAATTGTTACGACGATATAATGGATGGTGGTCCTGTACAGATCTGCATCACATTTTATATAAACAATACAATCTATCTATCTATCTGCCTGTCTGTCTGTCTGTCTGTCTGTCTGTCTGCGTGCCTGCCTGCCTGCCTACCTACCTATGTACCTATCTATCTATCTATTCATTTATGTATAGGCCTTCACTTTGACCCAGAGGCAAATTATCTGTTGTGTGAAACTCCAGGGTTCACCTTCAAGGCAAGTTTGAATCCTGGTTTGGACGGTTGGCTTCCAGTGGGCTCCTCCCCTGCAGGAAGGTGCAGTGCGGTGCAATGTGATTTGGGTGGCAGTGGTGGAGACTGCTGCCCCACGACCCGAGGATAAGCAGGTGACAATGGATGTATGTGTATGTGTGCGTTTGAATTGTATTGCATTGGCATAAAACCGTGCTGTTAACAGAATTGTAATAAGACTGAAAACACATGAAACCTAAGCTGCTTCGATTAACATTTTTAGCGATATTCCAGGAATATCTGAGAATAAAATCTCAGTCAAATGTACATTTTTTTTATGAAATGGAAATGAATAAGATTAGGCTCTCACTGTCAGACATTGCTTTTGACGGATTAATGAAATCACAAATGGCCTGCAGCAGTCAGCACTTTTGCAGTAAGAAATAATGATTTTGAGAGAAAAGTTTTATCAGTTTGGTTATTTCAAAGATTGAAGTCATTTCAGAAAGTACAATTATGTACATTAACATTTTGAAAATTCACTTTTGTCCTTTCGATTTGTGCTGTGTTTGTGCTAGAGAGTTGCTGTCTATTATTGAGTTCTAGGAATAATCTATTGGAGACATTGAAGTAACTGAGGGTATAGAAAATATTGTGATTCTTGAGTTTGTTAATGTATTGGAGAGTACATGTTGAAAGAGTACTGAAGTACTGAAGTTTATATTTTTTGTTATTTTCAACACCCGGATTTTGATCAAACTGTAAACATCAGTTTAAAATAACAATATATTTTATATTTTTCATTGGATATCTTTTGTTTTATTGCTATACGGTGCTAGACCTGTCTCGACACCAAACTAGATTTACTGTAGATTTATTCCACCAGAGGGCGTCAGATTCAAACTTAGAAATGTAATTTGCACAAATGGATGAAATTTGTATTGACATGAAACATTTATAGTCTTAAAAAACATTTGCGTGTTCTATGACTTGAAGCAACATGTTTACAATGTTCATAGATGCTTGAAAATGGTCAGTTGGTCATGAAACGTAACTAAATTACCAGATAAAAAATTCAAAATAGATGTATTTGTTCTATAATCACCCTTGTATCCTCCAATGTTACAACAGCTGTATATCATTGATGCTACAAATTCACACGTGTACTTGTACATGGTATTCATCAGCTTCTAATTTATTAGCACTTTCTACCAACATATTTATCTCTAGATCAAATCATCAAAGACAATATGGACGCTCTACCCATAAAGGGCAGGGTTTTTTTTGCCCTTTCCATTCTTTGGACCCATACAAATCTGTAACAATGCAATAATTCCCACTTGTAATAGATTTTTTTTTAAATATCAGCATTAACACACACTGCTCAAGCTTCCCACAACCTACCCTTGTTGGGAAAAAACATGAACTGTTATACCAGGAATGCAGGAGCAGTGTGTGTTTGCTGGAAACAACTGGAGCGGTGCCAGATTGGTGGTTCAATAAAGTAAAACAAGTAAATGGACGCTGAAATGAAACCTTCTGCAGGACCATACAAGCATGGTCCATTGTATTCCAAAATTGAATGTACTTCTTCCACACACTCTGTGCTACCTGAAGATAATAAACCAAAAAAATGGGGACATTTTACATAAATATATTGCCAATATACACTTTATACATTTAAATTTTTTTTTTATTATTTACTCACGTTCTTAACACAATTGTCTGTGCACATTCTTCCATTGTCTTTCTTGTGTGCAAACTATATGACTTCCAGGTCACTTTGAGTCCTAAATTGTAACAGAGGGCCAGAACAAGAACAGACAGATGGAGAGTTTTGTTGTGAACTAATTGACATGTCAAAGTCATGCATAACAACTGAAATGCTTTTTAGTAATTTCTACAAAAAATATTATCTTGGGGCACTGCATGGAGAAGTATAATAAAAATACAAATTATCAACATAATTTAGACAAGTTCTGCAGGCTGGATAAAAAAAACCCAAAAACAAACAGGCCACATCCTTACATTAAATAAAGAGAGGCACTTTCCTTGGAGACATCAGCAATGTCAATTCTGTACATCTGCAAAGAACACCTCACATCTAAGTGGGTGGAGACACTGTCATACATTACACAACTGTTTTAGATGAGGCAACTATGGAGACGAGTGCCTTCTTTCTATTGTTTTCATCTGGCCACATTAGATGATGGGTCTCCTCACTTCTTGCCTCATTTACTGTTTATATCAAGCGCCTAGAGTATCTCCTGTAAGGGTTACTTTGGGGTTGTTCTTTTTAACATACTATTAGACAACTCTGTCTCTATCGCCCATGCTCTTCTCTGATGATGACCACATGATGCGCTTCTGGGTCACAAAGGAACAGTAGTTTACAGGTCGAGTTAGTTAATTATTTAATTTTTCAATGCATTTTCAGAAAAATCTACGGATTTCAAGACTCATGGGTGCATTTCTATTTTCATTCACCTTAATCTGTTTCACAGTCAAATATATTGACAGTTGACACAGGCTTTGCTTAGCTAAGTAACTACCCTTTTTCTTCTTCTCTGCGCCTTGACGGCAACTCAGTAGAGTTGAACCACATTACTGCCACATACAATACAGACAGTCGTTGACCACTTAAAAATGTTTTACACCAAGGAGGCACCGGCAAAATAATGGAAACATAGGCTCCAAAATTAAAATAATTTGTGTTGAGATGATATCCCTAGGTTAAACAAAAACCTGAAATCTTTTTAAGTACTTAAAATTTTTGTCTTTCTAATTGTGAGGAGGGAGTAAATTAACCTTACTCCCTGATATTTTGATCAGTGTAATATTTTTAATTCTTGATTCTGCAGTACAACTCATTGGAGGGAAAGCTAAGCATAGTTTCTGCTGCAGCCTAGTTTGCCGTATACTGGACATTGCAGCACCAGTTAAGACTTGTGTGTTCCATGTTTTGTTTTTTGTTTTTTGTTATACACTAAACAAAAGAAAGTTCTTAAACCTTAATGTGTTACTTTACTTGTAGCAAATGTTTCCACTTTCAATTATGTTATACCACCTCATGCAACTCGTGAACATGATCACAACAACCATAATGTAATGTAGTACGGTAACCCTTTTGACAATGGCTTGTTGGTTTGTGTGTTATAAAGAAAATATATACTTAGATCAATTGAAATAGAGGTTGTTTGTGTATAATGTAAAATGGTTATTCACACAATCACTAGGGAAATGCAGTTTAACAATCTAAAATGTCAACTATTATATCATACCACAAAAAATATGTTTTTTTTTGTATGGGGTATATAACTACTTTCAGGGTACTGTATTGTCTGTTATAACGACTAGACTAGCATTTCTAACATTATGTCTAGCACAATTTTTATGTTCGTCAAATACATACGCCGCCTCAACATCCTTACCCTTTAGTTGAAAATATTCAGTAAAACAAACATGTTCTGTGCATTAAACTATTTATGGCCTTAGATGTTTTCGCCAGCGGATCAACAAGCTGCGTGTGACGACAACGGCGGAAACATTTTTTCGATGTTCAAAATGGCACCGTCTCAATCAGGAAGTGGAGGTAGCAACTACGAAGAATAAGTTGGATAAATTTCCAAATACCCCCTTCGTTGACGTGAGCTTTCGGCGGCTTTCCACCTGAGTGGTTGGTGTTCTGCTTTGGGAATAAATAACGCATCAACGGTGAGTGTATTTTGAGGTTTTTATGGATAAAATCCTCGAAATACGACAGTTTTCTCGGCTTCAAACGAGATGCGATCTGTGCTGCCTCTCCTAGACGCGCATGTTTTCTACGACGGCGTAGAGCGTTTCTACAGCTGCTCTTTTGAGGAAAACCTTATCAAACTGTACGTCATCTGTTAAGTTTAAAGATAACAAAAAGTAACGAAGACGAAGAATTGCGCACTTTAGAAAACGCCGTGTTTAAACAATATCTTCAAATGTAACTAGATTATAGGTTATCTCACTCAAAAAGTTAGAAGCCGTCAGCCTAGCAGCTGACCTTTGGGGTTTAGAGCTTAGCAAATAATAGAACTAACTGTTTTATTTGGTTGAAATTCTTTGAATTGTGAAAACCTACTTCTGTTTATCTTTTACACTACAACTGTCGCAACGTTATCCGACAGTCATATTTTCAGAAAACAAACGGAATTGTCGCCTCAGCCCTTTAAACCTATGCATACATTATACTAAAACGAGCGTACCCTGTTAGAAATGATACGAGCTATGCTAACCTAGCTAGCACAGTCGGTAATTAAAGTACGACTGATGTCTCAAAACATCGCGTAATTCGTGTTAGAGTTCACATTCCGTGATTGTCGTACACATTTCTAACATAATCAATCGAAAAATACCATCGAGGACTTTGTATTTCAGACATATTCTGATTTGCGGTGTGTCTTCGGACAGGCTAGCAGTAGCCACACTGTAATGTAGATCTTTGCTGCTTTTCTTTGTGCTGCACTGACACAGAGGCCCGTGTATTTCTTACAAGCTTATAGACTGGACATGTCTATGTTGTCGAAAAAAAAGACTAAGATGGTATATTACAAGTTTCACCGAGACTATTAAGCTAAAAGCATATATCTCAATGCGAGTCGTATAATAGAGTCAGCGAAAATGATACACAAAGACATCTTTGAGTTAGCTTAAACTAAATGTAGCTCGTATTCTTTTAAAAAGACACGCTAACCGTTTCCTTAAACTGATCATAAATGCACAAATGTCGCATTTGATAAAGAAACGATACAATAAGCCTATAGGAATATTGGCGATGTATCGAGAACAGCACAAGTTTAACTAATTCGGTTATTAAGAAATTAATATTTCGTTGAATCGATTTTGCGTTATATGTAGAATAGTACTTCAGACAAAAACACATACTTGAGGTTTAACAAAAAAAAGTTACGTAAGGAATGTTTAAGAGAAGTTGACCTAATTGTAATTATTACATTTGGTCAAGACTCGTATAGTTGTCTGGTGGCAAGGAAATGTTCCAGGATTATCTTCCCTCCCTGTCCAGTTCGTTGATTTATTAAAATTTTTAGGTGCAATTCCAGGTATTTTAATTAAATGGTCTTGATGTTTACAGAACGAGATTTAGTGAGACTATTTGCATAAAAAGCCCTGCAGTAGACACATTTCCGTGAGTTATTAATTCTAAATAAACACTTCTAAACTCATAAGTTTGAAGGTAAGCATAAAAGCTATCATCACCAGCCCATAATCCCAGTACACTCATACTTAGGGTCCATTTGAATTGGTTTAAGCTTTATTGTTATGCCAGGTTGTTTATTATTATTTTTTTATACACACACACACACACATATATATATATATACTGTATATACTGTATATAACTTGAATCCACATGTACCCTATCTGCTGTCTACTAAACTGCCATACTTTTGTTAGTCAAAAACAAGGGGAGTAACAGGATACAAATAATAACAACTCTCAAAACGTCGTTCCCCCTAGGCATTTTTTTAACTGGTCATTTTGACCATTTGGTTTCCGGGGATTTGGTTTCCTGCAGCCATGACGAGCCAAGCACAGTGTCTTGTCACAAGAGGTTGTCATGGTGGCAAGCTATTTTCTAATTATGTCATTTCCATCCCTGGTTAAAGCAAACTTTAGTCACTGAAATGAATTAAAGCTAAAGTAATGCTGCAGCTTGAGCAACCCACTGATGTTGTTTATACCATTAGTTTTTCACACTTTTGTAAAACCTTGCCAGTCCAATTCAAACTGTGTTTAAATAAGATATCTGTTTATTTTAAAGTGTGTAAATCTGTAAGGTGGTTTACATTTGTATTTGTAGGAAAATAAATTGTTATTTTTTGTTCTTTTCCATGTTTACACATACCGTGCTAAGATGATTGCAGAACAGTCTGCACGATTGTTCTGTGGATCTTCCCTATTTTTAAATATTCTACTTTGTCATGAGTTGTGTCAGTTGTGGGCACTACTAATACAATCAAAATATGACTAATTCAGAATACCATACAATGAAACTATACTGTAACATTCTTATGAATGTCATATTGTTAGATTTGTTTTATTTTTATTATTATTGTTTGGGTTAGAAAACTGAAGATTAGTGATTGTTTTACTGGTTTACTGTCATTGATTGGTTTTGAGTCAAACCAGTGAACCTGGACAAGAGTGATCTATGCCTTGTGCCCCTGCTCTCTGCCCTCTGGTTCTTTTTTCCTTCTTAGTTACTAGCCCTTTTCTCCCTCTGCGATTGGTGGTAGGTATAAATCTCATTTATGGCCTGTGGGCTTACTAGAGCGAGAGTGAAAAAGTGGAGGAGGGGGATACGTCTATGGTAATACATTTGATTTAGTTTCTGTTTCTCAGAATTGTATCTGGCTTTCATTCATCAATACTCTACATATTAAGAATAAGTGGATGCCTTGAGTGAGAATGTAGTTAACACCATGGTCACATATTCTTAACAAGAAGTAGAGTATTTAATGTTATAGGAACTGTCAGACCTGAAGGCACATGGATGTTTCCCCAGTCACATAGGAGCTTTGTCCAAGATGACTGAAATGCAGACAAATATGCCATTGTTGAAATTCTACAATTCTTCTCAGGCCTTATGGATTTCTGTGAAAGAACTCTTCTCTGGAAAAAAAATAAGCTCATGTTAAAAAAGGAATTCCTCAAGGAAAGAAAATAAAGATGATTCCATGCAATCATTAAAGCGGTAAAGTAGAAGTGTAACAGTAAAGAATAGTGACTGATCTGTATATGCCTGTTCTGAGTGACGGCCCCTTTCCAATTAACAATGTTTCCGATTAACCTTTTTTGGGGTTGCCAATAACAGTAGCTTCAATGATGTTAAGGGGAAGTTGACAGAGATTTATGTTAACCGTTTAATGGCCTAATGGCCAATAACTCACATTTCAATTAAGATGGGAGCAAAACAAAGCGGATTTCTACCCGAATTGGGTATTTACATGCAACCTATTAGAAATCTAAAACTTGTGGTGTTTGATAGTGTGCTATCTCTGCAATACACTCATCAAACACTGTGTTCAGAGATGTCACTTAACTGATTTTTGTTGTACTTTTCCATCACAAGATATGTGAATTGCATCATCTCATATTGTTTCACAAAGACTGGTTTGCGACCAGAGTTGGGCCGCAAGACATTTTCTGGGAATGTTGTCTCATATCATGTTTCAGTTCATGGTCATTTTTGATTCGTCAACTGTTGGTTAAGTAGTAATAATTGTTCAGATATCACTGGGTCAACAATACAATATTGTCAATCATTTTCCACAATGGTCCATGATTTACAAATAATGTCAAGTGATTTTAGTGGTGAAGTTTGGTGATAAATATGGGTCCTCCCCAAAAAGTTTGTGATCCACTGGTCTGTATGATGCCTTTGTTTTATAGATCCTCAAGTCTATTTTAAAAACTATCCTAGAAAATGCAGAGGACATTTTTGCTGTTGGTTCCTAAAGGAATGCTGCGTTAATTCACAGTATAATTTGCTATTGTTGACCCACTTCATGCTTTAAATTTGGCAGCCGGTATATTTAAATGTCTTTACTCACTTTTGTCATAAAAGGATATTTCACATGCCATATATTTCTAGCTTTTGAACGTGTTTTTACAGGCTGTCTTTGATAGTGAAATGGGTTTCATTAATTGTCACAGTCCTTTTAATATTAATTCCTTCGTCTTAAGAATTGTGGCATTTTAGTTTGTTTGGACAAAGTGTCTCTCCCAGGATTCAACAACTTTTAAGAGCATAATGTTTTTTTTTTGTCTCTATAAATAAAGTCTTTTTTTTTCTCTTGTTAAAAGAAAACTATCTGGAATACCTGCAGATGTACTGAAATGAACTTAGCATAGCAAAGTGGAAAGACAGACAGACAGACAGAGACAGACTCCCAGCGACTGTGCATGTGGTGCAATATTCTCATGCCTGCCAGAGAAGTGAGGTCAGTCTTAGAGAAATAGAGCACTGTCTAGATTTGAACATCGCA
Organism: Paraplagusia blochii; assembly: GCA_016785265.1. Lineage (NCBI taxonomy): Eukaryota > Metazoa > Chordata > Actinopteri > Pleuronectiformes > Cynoglossidae > Paraplagusia > Paraplagusia blochii. The sequence goes on from JAFBJS010000178.1 coordinate 482,262, forward strand.
AAAAGGTAAAGGGGCAAAACCGCAGCTACTCAACTCCAAAAGAGTTTTTTTTTTATTTTACATAGGATGGCAAAACAGTATTTTAATAGGATGCAATTTTCCCTGTTTTAATTTTATTACATTAGAAAAAATATGTCTAGTATCATAAATTCCATCCAATGAGTCAGGCCCCACTTGTGAAATGGGTCTGTGATGTTGCCTTTCCCTACTACTGTGAATTAACTGTGTGAATAACAACAACAAAGAGAGATTTGTTGAAGGTGATGATTCGAAAAAGAAAACCAACTACCTCTTATCAACAGCAGAATCCATGTAGGGGTCAGACTGGGTGAGAGATAACAGCCACTGCAAACAAACTTCAGGCAAAAACAAGAACTAGAGTTGAGGTGCGCTTCACTTAAAGTAAAAAATACTTTAATATTAATAATTACTTTACTTTAGAATATGGTGAGTTAAAGACGAAAAATACAGATTAAATGATTTTCTTTAGGTTTTTCTAGTTAACCTATATCCGTATCTATGGATTTGAGTGACCTTAAATAAATGCTCCTTAAATGAATTTTTGTAAAATTGCCATAGCTGATTTGCTAATTACAATAATCTTGCTAACGTAAAAGTTCTTTTCCAAACTGCTCTGAACTTTAATTCCTTTTGCTGCTTGATCTCTCCTAACATTTCACCAACATGCTTTTGGAGCTCCCCCCAGTCATAAACTGAGTGGCAAGAGATTGATTATGTTTTACAGACAAATTACTTTTTGTCTCATTTGGCTAGTGTTTGTGGACACAGTGGAACTCATAAAATGGTGCTGTATTACCACTTGGAGTGCTGTAATGACATTGTAATGGAGATTAAATGTTATTTCTTCACAGGTTGAAACCCTGCTGCTCATTTAGAGCAGATAATTAAAACCACCCGTTCCTGGACCTTATTGCTGCATCTCACATAGTCTATATGATAAATACTTGAGTGGGTGAAATGTGGCTATAATAGTCACTAAAAGGTAAATGTGCTTGCATGTCTCATTAACAAATTTAGTTACATTGTGTCATGATCATTTCCCGTTTGTTATTCTGTCTGGTTTACTTTATGTTAATTGTTTATAAGGAGGCAGGTGTTCTGTTAGGTGCAACCTAACAGAACCTAATCACTGACGGCAATAAGGTTGATTAATAACAGCAAGGATGCTCCGTCAGTTTTATGTTCAGTGTAGAATAAGCAGTGTTGTTTTGGAAGGTATGGACAAAGCATAACAACAGGAATGTGTAACATGCCAACAGGTGTGTTTTCAAGGCATTGTTGAACGCCATGCATATTTAATAACAGTACAACTGTGGTCGTTTCTTAAGTCGTAACCAGAACAGCCATGAAAGAACAGAAGAGGTGTAAAAGATAGTTGAGAAATTTAAACCATATTCGAAACTCATCTGAAGTTGCTAACGAGACGACAAAACTGTTCGATAAAACTTGATCTCTACCAAAGTTAATATTCTTATTTGTTTTACCTGTGTTTCTTACCTGTGTTTTACCTCTTATTTCTCTCTTTTGCATGTTTTTTTACAGCCCCATTTTAACAACTGCAGCTCCAATTTTATTTTCCCTTTGGCTTGTCCCTTTTATTTCAGGGGTTGACACAGCGAGTCAACAATTTCCATCTCACCCTTTCCTCAACTCTAACACCAACTACCTCCATGTCCTCTCTCACTACATCCACAAATCTCCTCTTTGGCCTTCCTCTTCATCTCCTACCTGGTAGCTCCATCTCTAGGATCATTCTTCTACCAATGCTACCAACGTTTCCACTGTCCCTCCTCTAAACATGTCCAAACCATCTCAATCTGGCTTCTCTATCTTTTTCTTCAAACTTTCTTGTCTGTGTTGTCCCTCAATCACCTCATTCCTCATCCAGTCCATCCTTGTCTCTCCTAAAGAGAACCTCAGCATATTTTTACTCCTCCACCTCCTGTCTTTTGCCTATTTCTAGTATCTCTTTTCCATCCATCATGGCTGGTCTCAGAACGGTTCTGTGAACCTTTCCCTTCACCTTAGCTGACACCTTCTATCACAACAACTGCAGCTCCCGTAGTGCAGTTAATACCGTATACCATTTTGACTAAAATAATGACCACATCTACAAGCCTTAGCTTCTGTTTGTATAAAAACAAAACAGCACCCAGTTAAAATCAACATCAACAAGTTGATTTTAACTGGGTGTTTTTTTCTAAAATACTCTACTTCTTTTGTACTGTCCAAAGGATTGGATTGATAGATGAATAGGTAGATGAATACATAGAAACACATTCTGGTTCTTCTAAAAATTATGAGATGACTCTCATTGTAATGTGATTTTGTAAATCATCACTGCAAATGTGTTGCCTAATGTTGTGACTGGAATGGCACATGCCATAGAGCATGACTGTTTTCCTCCTGAGCAGTTATCATGACTAAGCCTCTGAAGGAAGTCACACTCTCTTGGTTGATCCCCATGTGCTTTGGCCATGACCGTCAATCAAAGTCACCCTGTCAATACTACCAGTCTGTCACATTATGCTCTGCACCTCTCAACAACATTTCTGAGCCCACAAAGCTAAAGGCTGTAAATAAGGCGTACTTTTGTTTGCTGTTATTGTTTATGTTATTACAGAGGTAATTAGCTCTCAATCCTCCTCTGTTCTTGCCAAATGTGTTTTTTCTTAATCTTTTTTATTCATTTGTTACTCCAAATTATGACAATAAATAGGTTTAAATTAAGATTATAATTTTCTTGTGCTGTCTCGGGTAGTAGATTTTATTTTACTGTAAAAACATTTTGGAACCATTTAGAGTCAAATACCATCCATCAATGTAGTTCTGTCAACACGCAGATATTGGGGGTTGAAGTAAGAAACAATCACTTGAAGTGATCAACAGTTTCAAGAGATTACACTACAAAAGATTTTTTCCTTCTCTCCCTTCCTCTCTCTCGCCAGCTCTCATATACCATAAATTAATTACACAAAAAAACTGCCGCACATTATTGAAACATCTGATGTGTGGGTGCAGGTCGGAGTTGAAAGAAGTCCTTGTACCTTATGTGATGCAGATGTTCTGCTAAATCTTTTAATTATTTTTGTAACTTATTTCCTGCCAAATCTTTGAGCCGTTCTTCCATAAGGGAAGCTTTCTTAATGGGTTCCCTGTCTTTTGCACAGTGTTTGAGCAGTAGAATATCTGTTTTTTTATGGAGGCATTTTTAGGACAGATAAGTAGTAATTCCTGTTGCTGTATTCCAGAAGACATGATAGGACATGGTATTTGCATGGATTTTCCAAAGTACAAATGAACCTAATAAATTTAGTAAAATAAGTCCCCTTAACCATTTATTGAACCATAAGTGTTTTTGGTCAAGTTATCGGTTGTCAAGGTGTTGACTGCTTATGCTCTATTTGGTGTGCACAGTTTGTTTGTTTCTCTTGTGTTCTTTTTAGATCACTGATTAACCTTTTCTTTTGATATCAAAATACACAAGTTGCTGTACAGTGTGCCAAATGGGTGGATCGGAGTCTACCAGTAGATCTCCAGTGGAGTGCTGGTAGATCCTGAACAATAACATAAAGAATAATATTAAAAAAAAATAGAGATGTAATTGTATTTCAAGATGCCTATCACTGGGCTGAAGTCAGAATAATATAGGTATTGAGTCAGCATGTGTTATATGTTGATGTATAGACTAAGATGTCCAGTTTATATGGGTATATATATTTAAGGTGTTCAATCTAGGTAGATCACTTCAGCCTGGTCATTTGAAAAGTAGCTCACAAGACAAAAAAGTGTAGGTGCTTCTGCTTTACTGCAAAATATCTCACTTTTAACACTGATTGAAAACAGATATTTTCTCCCAGCCATCATTGCTTTTAATAGTAATGGCCCAAGTCACATGTATTGACACTGAAAGTCCTTAAATCATTTACTGAACATATTTATGTTCATATAACCTTAGCTGGCTTCTTTCTAAAGGGCATCACAATGCCTCATGGCACAGAATAACCTGTATGTCCATATAATGATAATGTAATATACAATTTTTATCTTCTTCTTTCGGCTTATCCCGTTTTTCAGGGGTTGCCACAGCGAGTCAACAATTTCCATCTCACCCTGTCCTCCACATCCTCAACTCCAACCAGCTCCATGTCCTCCCTCACCGCATCCATAAATCTCCTCTTCGTCTCTTACCTGGTAGCATTCATGTCTAGCATTCTTCCCCCAATATAACCACTGTCCCTCCTCTGAACATGTCCAAACCATCTCAATCTGGCTTCTCTATCTTTTTCACCAAACCTTCCCCCGATTACCTCGTTCCTGATCCTGTCCATCCTTGTCTCTCCTAAAGAGTATCTCAGCCTTCTACCTATTCCTTGTGTCTCTAATCCATCCATCATGGCTGGTCAACTTCAACTGTCCTGTAAACCTTTCCCTTCACCTTAGCTGACACTCTTCTATTACAGATCACTCCAGAGACTTTTCTCCAGTTGTTCCATCCTGCCTCTCCTCTATTCTTCACAATTTTTATAAAGAGCATAATTAGTCCTGAAGCTGTACATGCTGCAGATTAATATATCTTTTGCTGGACTAACTCCATGGTTTACCTCATCGGAGCACTGGTATTATGGCTCTTCCAATCTCAGCCTCTTTTCTCCCCAAATACCCTTCTGTAGTCAACGTCCATTTACTGTTTCAGTTTGCGTCACCTTTGCTTAGTTTGTTCAATAATTTCTTATCTGACCATTTGGTTGGCAAATTTAGAAATAGATTTCGCTGCTACACTGGTGTAAAACATATTGCATACTGCAGCCGTTGCTAAAGTTGTAAAATATACACACACAGTAACCACTTGTGACTTGAACAGCACGCTAACCACCCAATTATTTTTGAGGCTGGGCAAATTAACTTTTTTTGTTGAGCTAGTGTGAATCACCCTTTTAGTCTAGAGTTTCAACACATGTGCATTCCTAAAGGTTCAGACTGGTGTGCGCCACCTGTGGTGAACTCGGCTGGTTCTCCAATTAATTTTGAAACTTGAGTGCTGCTGCTGTACAGGCAGTTTATTATGGCTGTCATTCAGAACTATAGCAGCTTCACACTGTCTGACAAATGGAAGTCGATTTAAGAGTAGATTCTGATTAATTATAGTCTTAATGTATTTTGTTCTTGGAAAGTATGTTTATGCTTTTTTGTTCTTTTTAGACTGTGATTCACATTATTATAAAGTTTAGTTAAATGATAATTATTTGTTTTTATACTATTACCTAAACTACTTGCTGTTCCACTGTAGACGCTGTTTTTTTGATTTAATATGAAATTGTCATCAATGTTTTTTGTCAGGTCATGGAGAGCATCTACCTCCAATAGACCCAATTCCAGGACAAAACCAGCGCGTGTGTGGTCAGACGGTGTGTAGCCTGGGGCAGCCCGTGGTCATGTGTGGAGCTGTGGTCTGATGTCCACCCTCTCGTCACCACTGGCCATGGATGGGGAGAATTACCTGCACCCAGAGGGCCCTCAGCTGGACAGCAATTTGTTCTCCAGCATGGAGGTATGTATCGTTTTAGGAGTCATTCATTTTTGCTATGTGTTAATGAGGAAACTGAACAACCGTTGACTTTAATTGATATGGATATGGATATTTATTGATATGGCCATAAAACGCCAATCTTTCCTTTACAAACATAGACCCTTTTTGACATTGCAGACAAGTTTTGATTTTTTTTCCCTTCTTTTTCTGTGCTTATAATAATGTGTTCATGTTTTGCAGAATTCATTATTTCCATCCTCTGGATCTTGGGAATCTTTCTCTCAGCAGCCTGGATACAGCATACACTGCCCTATGCAATCTGAAAACCAGTAAGTGTACACAAACACACTTAAGTCTACTTAATGCTAGGCAAATCAGCCCAATTGATCAAAAGCTGTAGAATGCTATTTAGCTGATTCATTAAGCATTTTACCCGACCTTCTGAAAAATCATGTTGGACAGATAGAGTGAATACTCGCAGGCCCTTGTGCTAAACAAAAGAAAAATGTTCATCATTATGTGAATGTGTTTCATGGTGCATTAATTGACTAACTCTAGCCAATATATTTTGTCCAGACATTACAGCTTTCATTCAGAGGAGGGCATTGCTACCTTGTTTCTATTTTAAGCCTTGGTGGATGATTGTGGGTCAACTGAAGCTGCATTAGGAGATTACTTTTCTCTGCAGGTACTGCTGTAAAAATATGCAGAATTACAAAAAGGGAGCTATAGCTTTTTTACCAAGCCTTAAATTAAATTAGGGTTTTCCTTTTTTCCATATTCTGTAATGTATAGTTTTTATAATGTAATTTTGCCTTTATCAGCAGCATCAAGACTTGAACAGCACAATCAGGCAAATACATCAGTTTTTAACTTGACACTTTATCAAGTCAATTCATTGGGGCTGGTCTCTCTTATCAGCCCCCCCTTCATTTCCTGTTGTGGGTGGTCTGGCTTCGGCTTTACTACGTGGTTTAATCTCACATCTTGCAACTCAGCTCTGTTTTTATTACCTCAGTACTCATTAAGAAGTGTCTGTCTGTCTTCCTTTAACCACTAATTAGAACCAAATCATCCACAACAACCAGCTTCATTGCGTAACAACAAATCTTATTTCTAATAATAGATGCAGCCCTTTTTTCCTGTTTTATTTATTGTGTTATTTTTGGTAAAAACAAGTGTTTTTAAGGTAAAACTCCTGAGCAACAGTGGTCTTCAAGCAGTTAAGCGGTTGGGTCTGCAATGCTTCAGGTTCAAATCCACCAGCTGTCAGGTTGCCATTGAGGTGCTCTGAGCATAGGACCATCCCGACCCACCGGGTCACAGGATGGTGCAGTGTAATTTGGGTTGCAGTCTTGGAGACTGCTGTGACTGCAATTTGGTACCAGGCAGTTACATTTTATTTGAACTGTTCATTTGCTCCATTTCATTGCATGTGGTGCTTTATTTTAAATTAATTTAATTCCTATCATGTTATAGTCCAGACAATCCCATTTGAATTCCAACAATTGAAACACAAAGATGAAAAAATGACTGAACTAAATATAGGAAAGGGAAGGGGTTGGAAGTAGAAAAGAGGCGGTGAGTAGGGGTACAAGTTTGGCACTTCTAAAGGTTTTGCTAAAGTAATAGCAAAACTCATGGCAAAGTAATTGTGCTGGCTTGTGAAATAACAGCACTATTAGGGCTTAAGAGAAAGAAGAAAATGTTCTGAATAGTTGAATCACCCTTAAATGTGTCATGGCAAACATTACTTAGAATTGTTTGCCATACTGCTGATAGTTTAGTTCCATTTCAATCATCAGAGGATGCAGGGTTGCTATGTGTGGTTTTTAGTACCCCTAAAAACCACACATGAAGTTGTAATGGAATGATCTGACATTAGGACCCGTGTCTTTCTGTCTTTCTCACCTCTCATAACAATGCGTAAGCATGACTAAGATCACAATCACTGTGAGGTTTACGTTTGTGAAATGTCACTAAATATTGTTGTGTGATGACATGGGCTCTAAATGTATGTGTTTTCATCCATCTTCCACCGGTTCTTGTTTCATTTGGTTCTTAATGGGCTATGAGTTGGTTTAAGGTGTAGCCAGCAGTTATCTGTGCTTACAACAAGCTAGGAAGTAAAATGTCTATAAACCCCTAACAATTTTAGTTGATAACTATTTACAGTAAAAACAAAATGAAGCTAAGTAACTTTTTAGGCTCTCTCTGATGGCACATAAAAAAGGTTTTCTGTTGTGCTTGTTTTTTTTTCCTCTAACCACAAACAAAAACCAACCCTGTCTGTTTAATTTAGTCATCAAACTTTACCATGGTTGACTTTAGTCTCAGTTTCTGACTAACACTTTTTTCTTTATGAATAAGATGAAGAAGTCTCTTTCATTTACCTTAATTTATTAATTATTTTTTTCTTTCATTTACCTTTTTTTTATTTCAATTTGCATTTATATTAAAATGAGAACAGAGACAAAAGGACATTTCCTTTGGAAATAATAGATAGCTTTTTTTTCAAGCATTTCCCCTCTGCATTATTTGCCATTTGTACCTGTTACAACTCATAGTGCACTTATGAGATTATCTTGAGCCAGTAGATTCATAGTTCATGTGTGCAACATCCAAGTATGATTAATTAGGTCTGAGTACTTGGTTATTATCTGGTGTCTCATCACAGTGCACTCTGTGGTTTTTCATTGAATCCTTTGTAAGCATAACCAAAAATGCACTTGTTTTTTATTTCAAATGTCTCAAATTTTATTGTTGGCCTTAAATTTTTCTCCACAGTGAATTTGACATATTTCAATACTTAGACCCTACAGCATAGAATTGTATTGGCAACCTTTGTGCCAATTTAAAATTTGCGTGTCAGTGACCGTGTCAACGGCAATAGACAGGCTGTAACTGAGAATCATTGTAAACACCCATTGATCAAGGCCATATGTCTGATAACGTTACCCTTTTATTTGAAGGTGATGTTTCCAGCTCCACGTAGACAACAGTCGTGCGGTTTATGTAATGACCTACTAATTGTTTGTTATCAGGGCTCAAGGCTCCATGTCAGTGTCTTTGGCCAGCAGCTTCATGTTGTTGGAAAGAAGCTGCAGCATTCCTGCAAGGAGTTCTGCTACACCCCCATGTTATTGCTGGATAAAAGACTACGAGGGGATTTCCACTGTGAATGAGTACTACCATTCTCAGAGCTAGCATCTTTTTTTAAGCTAAACCTGTACTGTCAACAAGGTACAGGTACTATAAGTAATGTTATAGTTGTAGGCTTATGTTTGTGTATCCGTCATACACTTCATATAGCTTATGACTTTGTTTTTCCTTATTTATTTAATATTGTAGACTGCACAAATAATAGCTGATAATTGTTATTGTCAGATGTCAGTACATGTGGTTGAGTATACCACCACAGGTTGGTTAATCCTCACAATGTGTTCCAGTTTAATGCCGTCAGTCAGCCTGACTCATCTCTGACCTGTGGCTGAGGATATAGAGCCAAATCCTATGAATAGCTTTGGTCAAGCTCATTGCACCTTAGCCTGAGCCAGCATGATTGGCTGAGAGGATTGTGGGACGGCACCATTAGACATGCAACTCGACTTGACTTTTGCTTTCATTTTCACTGTGGATCCAGGCGTGTACAGAGTTCATTTTATCATGAATTTTACTCAGCAAGAAACTGAAACCATATTTAGTTAGATGTGGGCAGATCTCTGACATAAACTCGATACAGAAGGACAATGACTGCTATTGACCAAAGGTTGACATTGGATCTCAACTGTGGGTTAAGTTTTTTCTTTTTCTATGTGTCTTAAATGGTTTACTTATTTCTTATTGATTGTTACCTAAATGTATTTGTATCCAGGAAGTCATGAGCTGTTGGTGTTGTGAGTGCTAGTTTCACTGTCAGTGACTGGTTTTATTTTGTTCATGGTATTTGTAATATTCACTGAAAGGTTCATGACAAAAATACATTTAACTGCATCTTTTATTAGGTTTTGCTTGAGACATATTTTTAACATGTCCAACAAAAAAGAAAATTTTCAAAACCCGTGATAGAAAAAAAAAAATTCGAATCCCACACCTAAGCCTAAATGCACAACGTAAACTTTGCTGTTAACATGGACACTATTTTCTGAGCCTTGGCACCCTGTGCCCTGCTAAAGAAGAAGACAAAGAAGAAATTAAATTGACAGATGGTATTGACGGATCTTCCAGGTTGCAATGTCAGAAATGTAATAGTAACATCAAGTGAACCCTATTTAAACGTGTAAATTTGCAACAAAATGCTATAACATTTAAATCATGGTCTTTTCTGCAGGCAATACCACTTTAGCAGCAGCAGCACTACCACCACCAACACGACAACACCGGATGTGCACATGGATGTGTACTCAGGATTCCATGATGTGGATTTTTCCGGCCTCAGAAATGGAGATTTTTCCCAGGTTGGTGTGCACTTTTGTCTGTCCTTTATTTGCACATGAATACACTGCCAGCAAAAATCTTTCTTCTTGCTTAAACACGCGTTAGCAGCTCTTCCACCCTCATCTTTTACCTTGTTCTTTATGGGTATTACACTCAATTTAATTATTCACCAGCCTGATTAAAGCCTTATGTTGTCTAGACAACTGTAGGAGAACTTGTCATGTTCCTGTTGAGACATGTTATTCACAAGTCAGTAGTATTTGAGTTCTTTCATCCTCCTCCAGTACATCTTTAGTTTTCCTGTTGAGCTTTAATGACAGGAGAAAATTGTAACGTGTTACTTTAACATTTCAAAAACATAATCTTGTATTTGAGCCCTGTAGTGTGGGGAAATTATTAGAAAGGCAATGACATTTGAAATAGAGCTAAAAACTAATCAATACATTTGCTTGTACCCATCCATTTTTATCCTTCCTGCATTTTTGGGCCAAACACCCAGTCTTTAAAGTAAATTTCATAAGAAAGAAATGCCCACGTACTAACGTAGACCAGTCACCAGTCAAAAATGTCAATTATGCTGTGTTGACACGGCACTCCTCAGTTCACTAGAACATGGGGAGTAAAAGAACAGTCAGGTTCTTTGCATTGGTCTTATTTTCTTAAAAACTAAAAGCGCAACTATATTTAAAATAGAAAACTGGTGGGTGAGTTTATTCATTTTGTACCTGATTTTTGTAACTTATTCTACAGAGCAAAAAACTGAAACTTATTCTTCAAGTCTTTATCTACATATGTAAACTAAACTAAAAATTGAGAGCTATTTTCCCATTTGGAATCTTGATACATACACATTAACCAAATAAAAAAATATAAATTTGAATATATTTATAAAATAAATAATTAAATATATATGTATGTATATATATGTATGTGTATATATATATATATATATATATATATATGTAAAATTAAAAAAACACAACACAAATGCTTATTGCTTTTTTAATTGTGCTCAGACATTATTGTCATCCAGGCCTCTACTTACGGTATGTCTGCAGTACATCTTTTGTGAGTACAATTCTCAAAATATTGCTTTGTTTTTCAATTAAACATTAAAGTCTGATTGATTTAATTGGTGGATATTGATTGAGCAAAGTAATTAGATATGACTTCCAATTAAAAAGATAATCAAATGATACCACAACACTTGGTCAATGTTTCCAAGTGTGGGGAGGCGTGGTTAGAGCTGTGTGGATGTGAGAGTGAGGGAATGAGAGAATGAAGCTGCAGGGGGCAGCGCTGCAATTAGAGTCTGGAAATAAGTTATACGTTTGCTGTACATTACTGTACAATAAAGACAAAATAGATGTTCAGACATTTTAACAGGCATCTTTATTGTTACCTCAACTTGCCACTCGCCATTGGGTGTGTGCTGTTGTACTCCGTCACCTGTGTGTGTGACGAGAAAAGTAGTTGCGTTACGTAACGTTATAAATTATAACATACATTTCATTTATAATCCATAATATCACAGCTAGTGATTTGTACCTTGTGTTGTGATACAGCTTTGGTGCAATATACAAACTACGAATCCTACTCATGAGGATTCTCTTACATGACAAAATACAAGTGCTGTGGCTCTGACGGATGCTGTTACTCATGCAGGTTTTCCCTAGATTTCCTTCTGCTTTTAAGAGCAAAACACACTCATCCTTAGAGGTAATTACAGGGACTCAAGCTTTTGTGATCCATGTTGGTTGTAATCATCTTTTTCAAAGGACATTGCTTATTCCAGTTGTGTTCAGTACTGCTGTGATCACGAGCAAAAACTTTGGTTTCATGGCATTGCATTGGTGTCACCTTAAATTTTCCTGTGTCAGAGAGAGAGAGGTTTTTTTTGTGCCCGTGCTGTGCTTTCTCAGCTGTTCCTCCTAGTTTGGACACTCCCTACCATGTGAGGCATGCAGAGAAAATGTAAGTCATGGGGTCAGTTTGATGACTAACCCACTGCCTCACACTACATTTCCTTCTTTTTTCCAAATTCATCTCCCTTCACATTACATGGCATTTCTTATTTTAAAGGCCTTGGCAGTTGAAGTTGCCATCTCAGCACATGTAATGATTCTTGTTTTGTTGGACGTTGGAGCTTGGCATGAAGAAAGCAATTAAAACAGTAACTGCTACATTAACTCAAACCAGTCACCTCTAGTTTTCAAACCTTCTCATGTTTGTTTATGCAGTCCAGCCGTGCACTGTTTGCATATCCTCATTGTAAGGAGGCGTGCTGTGGCCCCACAAGACAGGATGTGTATCGTTTTGTTTCTGGTTACTTCAAATTAAAGACCAAATGTGTCCTTTATTTAGAATAAATAAACCTTCCTCAATGACTCCATTTCCTTAAGCTTATCAGTCACTTGCTGTAATAGAATATAGAAGCAGTGGATACATTGGTAAAAGAATGATCCAAGAGATACCTGGAAGGAGACAAAGATGAGATTGATGGATGCAGTGAGAGAGGACATGGAGGTAGCTGGGGTCAGAGTAGAAAACACAGAGGACAGAGGGAGATGGGAAATGTTGACTTGCCGCGGCAACCCCTAAAAAAAGGGACAAACCAAAGGGAACAGAAGAAGATTCAATTTAATTTAAGAGTAAATTTTAACTATATTTTTTACAAATGTCCTATGATTAAGTTAAACAATAACTCTGTTGTGATAAAGCATCAAATAAAAAAATAATTAGGCAAAACAAATAAACTGTAAGTGACACATCATTGAAGCTTTATCCAACTTATCTTCAGAAGAAAAAATAGCCAGTTCAAATTATTTATCTAAGGTTTTACACGAAGCAAACATGCTGCCGGCAGCAATACAAAAAAAAAATGCAATTTCACAGTGGTCTGGAGAAACTCTTTCATTTCTTCATAGCCATACACATGCCAGCCTGACGTTGGTCATTTGTGAGTCTTAAGTACGTAAAGGATAATGCTGTGTGTCAGAATGAAAACAAGACTTACTGGAAGACAAAAACCCAAGAACTCTCTCACAAACCACTTTGGCTAACCTCAAGAAGTGCACTGTGTAAGAACACATATCAACACACCTTTTGTATGTAGACACACACACACACACACACACACACACACACACACACACGGAAAGAAAGGGCCTGGTTCAAGCCCTTTCAGAGCTTTTGTCCTTTCCCACTTAGCCACATTTGCAAAATGTGCGCATTTTTAGGTGTCATAATCTTTTGAACTGTAAGCAGCAATATTCAAAACATGCTATTAGTATTTAGGAAAAAAAACAAGTCTCTCTGTCCAAAAGACCCCATCAAACTGTGACAGGAAACGATTTATTTGCTTCTCCTTTTTAATAAAACAGAATGATTTAAATAATTTT
>JAFBJS010000178.1:495803-620259 GCA_016785265.1 Paraplagusia blochii
GCCTTCCACTTTACCGGCAGAGATGGTTGTCTTAATCCTTACGGAAAGCAGTCATAAAAAAAGCTGATATTTCACAGTTACTTCCCTTTGACAGAATTGCGTAATCCTTCTATCCTGTTTTTCAAGGAGTCAAACATTAATTTTGTCAGGTTTGAAAGTCAGGTTTGTGTGTGTTATTGCCCTTGATAAAAAAGATTGTTAAAAAGTCTTTCCTGCAGGATCAATAAACACATCTTTTCTAAGTGGCTTTTTTTGCATTTTTCCCCCTTGCATTGGTCCTTGCTGTTACATTAGTCCTGTATTTAAGACAAACCCGAATCTTAGTCTGTAGCTTTGATTTAAAAATGTAAGTAATTTGGAACATAGTTTTAAAGACATGTGAGTGAGATAAAACAATACCCTGCACCAACTTGAACACAGTCATCTTCCGCACAACATAAGTTGCACTGTTGTGTTATTTATGTTTTATTAAAAAAAAAAAAAAAAAAAGAAATGAAAACTTTTGCCCTCCGACCCTAAATTGTTTTTTTTTTTCATGTTACTGTAAACCCACTTTTTTTTGCCTAAAATTAGATACAGGAATAACTTCTTAATGTGAACCGTTGTGAGCTTTTTGACATGGAATCCCAAACTGAGTGACTGTTTGCTTAACACCTCCGACTTGGGGAATGTAAGCTTGAAGAAGCAGCAATAACATTAGCAGCTGGTCCCATCGTAATGACTGTAGCTTCCACTGTCCACAGACCGATTAACTCACAGAAGTCAAAGTCAAGTTCTTTGTTATATATATACCATATATCCACGACATATGGCACAATGGAATTGCAGTCCCCACTGACCCTTGGTGCAAAACGCAAAACAAAATACACTACAATACAAGATGTACATATTGGAGATGGACATTGTGTGAGCAACCAAACACACTCGGAGCTATAGTAAATATTACTTGGAACAATGTCATACATTGTAACACCGTGCAGTGGTGCAAACGTCAGGAGTCTTTTTTATAACAGTGCAGTGTAAAATACAATGTGGTACAGTATAGAATATAGAATAGTAGAGCAATGAATACTTGAAACAAAGTGACACAGTGTAAAAAAAAAAAAGTATACACTGCACTGTAATAGTTCAATGAGTACTTGAAACAAAGTGAAATAGTGTAAAGTACAGTTTGCAGTATAGTGGTGCGATGAATACTCGAAACATTGATAATGAATGAGTGATAAATTGTGAAATACAGTGCACTAGCGGAATGTTTGAAAAGTCCTTATGATAATGCAAATTGATACATTGCTGTGCAGCAGTGTGTGTAGGAAAGCAGGGACTGTGTGTGTGAGAGGAACAGTTAGTTTTTAGCTAGGGACTGTGTAAAAGCTGACAGATGGCAGGGACAGGGTAGAGACGATGTGACTATGTGAAGCATATGCGGTGCTGTGCGAAACAAATGTCAGGCTGATGAAGTTGTTATACACACATATCCTGTATTCTGCCTTATTCTATTACATTTGTCTGCCACATTAAACTATGTCAGCAGTATTCAGCTGAAAGTACTGAGTGTACGTGTTACAGGCTACATTTCAGTATGATAGACTATGCTGCCAGTGGGCTCATGACATGACATCACCAATGGACGTTCAGATGGGCCACAGTAAGACCTACGTATGCATGTAGGTTTGTTTCTTTGTTTTTATATTAGGATAATTCGTAAAATTATCAATGATTTATGAGTCCCTAGTAAACCTAGAGTGACGATCGCCTGCACCTCTAAGACGCATACAAACACACACACATTATTTAGAGGATTTCCACTCACGATGACACAGTGGACAGGCGCCACTCCGTCTCTGAAAGTCTGACTCCTGTGCAGTCCAGAAGAGATGGACATTACTGTACCTCATCTCATCATGACGGTTTGATATCATTATTCCTGGAAGCTGGGCGTGCAAATAGAATCCTCTCTCTGTTGCAAGATTTTGAGTATTTTCATATTGATGTCAGCCTCCTCTCAACCCCAACATTCTGATGATGACATAGTCTTTTGTCAACATCTCTGTCTTGTTGAAGGATACCATTTGCTGTTGGATTCCCGGAACACTTTTTTTTTTTCCTGAAAAAAATGTCTAGGAAGTGATATGTCTATCTATAATAAGATAGCATAACTGCATGAATTAGACACTTGGATGCCCTAAAACACACACAACTGATAATATATCAGTTGATAATATATCAATAAATACTGATAAAATATTTGGGTCAGTTTAGCTGTTGCCTTTTTAATTTTGAATTAATTCAGTTGGCAGTGAGTCTTCCTTCAATGTCTTCTTGAACCACAAAGCATTAGGGTTCTTTGATGTGATTTAAAGCCTGAATTAGTACAAAAGGTCATTTAAACCCAGACACAATAAATAATTTAAAAACCGAGTATTTACATTTCCAGTATGATCTTCAATGTCGAGCCTGGGCAGACAAACAGAAGGACAAATGGCAGACTGTGAAGAGAGACAGCCAGGCAGGGAGTGGATCCCTAAATATAATAATCATTAAATAGTGTCCCAGGCCTATTAAACATAGCAGTGAGCAGCAGGGTGTGAGGGGCAGCCAGATCCACAGCGCAAAACTGTTTACACTACAAATGCGGTTGAGTTACACCATGTACAGTAAAATGGGCCTGACTGCCAGTAACTCTAGTCACTTACCAACAAAAGCATCATTTCCTGAAAGCTCCTCCCCTCCTCCCTCCCTCTTCTCTCCACCTCTCCCCTCCCCTACCCTCCTATCCACTCTCTCACTCACACTCAAACCACCTTTTCTGAGCTGTTTGGAACTAGTGCCCAATCATTATGACTAAGGCTGCTATGCAAATGCCTGACTGGCCCACAGAAGCAGGAAGCATGTTTTAGTCTTGCCTGTGTGCCTCTGTTGAGGACAACAGCAGAGCCTTCATGTGCGAGTTCATTGTCCTGAGTCTACCTGTCGTAGAAGGTGCTCGTATGACTGCGCACATTGTCAACCGCTAGGGAAACTTTCCGGGCTAGTCAGTGTCTGCTGTGCTGAACTGTGCCAGCTTGAAAGGTGAATACCACACATTAAGACCTACACATGGAAGAAACACTGGGCTTTAAGGATTCCAGCTGATGCCGAGTGCATGTCTGTGTGTGTGTTTTCACCCAAACACTGCAGCATTTGGACCCATGTCTCTCATGCAGTTTTGGACTAAATTGTATTCACAGCTGGGACGACCTCTTCCCAAGGTACTGGTACTTCTATTTTCTTCGCTTTGGTTGTCAACTAGCCCTCCTTGAAAAAGTTGAAACTTTACTGATAGTTTTACAAGTAAATGTTGTGTAAAACAACTAATGGTTTTTTTTTCGTATGTGATGGTGAGATTAGGTTATTTACACCAACTGTCAGGGTGTATTCTTCACACCATCAGTGCATTTTAAAGGTTTGGATTTGCTGTCCTTGTGTTAAATTGAGAAAAAGAATAACAACCAATGTGTATGAAGTATGACTTTAGGGATGTGCAGGCTAACCAGTCAGGCTTTTGTGTTGAAAAGCCAATGCACCACTGAAACTCCCTTTCCCAGAAGGAACTGTGACAAATGATTGTCCGCTTTGGTTGTTGCTGTTTCCAGTAACGGCTCAAACCTGATATCCTGCTTAGCTAAAAAAAAACTGATGCCCTCTGTGCTATTTAGATTGACATCCTGGATTCATGCTATGAATGGAACCATTGATATTTGGTCTGGATTTTTAATCTTAATTAAACCACATATTTAAGGATGCCCCTATTCTGTCACAGTGGTGCACACAGTACAGATCAATTGTGATGCCATTGCATCTACAATTTGGATGCACAGAATGCATTGTGCTGCCATATCACTTAAATTAGAAGTATAAATAAAGTTTGTTGTAGAAGCCTTGATGAGAGCAGAGTTCCTGGTAAATTGTGGAACAAAATATTTTTCCATTCACAACAGCACTTCCAGACTTACAGTATCACCTCAATAAAAATCCATATCTCCACAAGGCGTCAGTTCTGTTAAAGCCAGCCCTCCATAGACTAGTTGACAGGGTCTGTAGGTAAAAAACTCTTAAATACTAATTATAACGGACAGCTTTACCCCAATTAGAGAAGAGATTGACACTAAATAAAATATATGTGAATTAGGAAATAACTTCGAAATAATAGTAGTTTGAACTTTTATTTTGTACCTCCAATATGCCTTAAGCTGAAAGAAAATTAATGATAGTTTCAATTAGTATCTTTAAAAGGATTTACAGTGCAAATGAGCCTGTTGCGTTGGTCCATTTGCTCCTGGTCATTTCTCTCTAAGAAGCTGCCAGCTGAATGGGTAGTCTTTGTCCACAGTGTCTGTAGCTACTGTCCAAACATCAATACCAATATTACTTATCCCTGTGTGCTGAACATCTCGTGTCACAAATTGTGTGCTGATGTAATAGATAACATAATGTCTCGCTCATTCTTTACGGGCCATATAAATTAAATGGCTTAAGTGTAATGATGAGGTAATCCATACGGCAATGAAGATAAGAAGTTCTTTATTTTTAAACCTCTCCTTATCTGATATTTATAAATTAATAAATTTCAACATGGATGAATGTCAAATCACCTTTCTTCCTATATTGCTATGGCAATCTAGTCCATGTTTTTCCGAAAGAAAAAAATGTGCATATAGTTGAACTAGTTTTGACAGTTTCCGAGCATTTCATTAAATTTTAAACGGCTTACAGGAAATGATCAAATGATAATGGGCTGCGTGAACAAAAATGAATGAGTAACGGTTGACATCTGAGACAACAGAGAGGATTGGCATGCTGTAAGTAATGTTGAGAACTTGAATGATAAAAAAAAAGGAAATAAGCTTTCTCCATTCTGATTTTTTTTTTTTTTAAATCAAGTAATTCATGTACGTATATATTAGTTCATGACATTGATGAAGTTTCAGTATGAACTGAAAGCGCAATGTACTTTCAAAGTGCTCTGAAACTAAAATTCAGGTACACAACAATTCTGAAATGACTTACAGGATACATGGAATGTGCTATGAATTCTTTGGATTTCATGAATATCATGAATAAGGAACATGCGTCGTCAGTGAATTGATTTAGCTGACTAGCTGTGTAGAGCAAATATTTTGGGGGAGACTCATATTTTAAAAGACAAGTGATATATGAACAATTAGTATAACTCAAGCTTTAAACAGTAAAAAATAGTCTTTGAACCAGCAAAAACGACCATGATGTCCTAAAAAAACATGAGAGAAGAGTCTAAACTAATTTCTTGCGACCCACCCGATGTCCACGACCCAGTCTTTGGGAAACAACAGTGGAAGAGGGTATGGTATCACCTTGTGTCTGGAGCTCTCACTCTCTATCCTCAGAGAAACAACCAGATCCATGGCTTCAGAGGTGCAGAGTCTGCGAGTGTTTGAGCTTTGTGTTTCTTGTGATATATTACATCCGTGTTTTATTTGTCTAGAAAAAGTTAATGATGTAACGGTTGTGTACTGGACAGTTGATTTATTTTTGTTGGGCATTGATTACACGAGGAGAACCCGCATTCATACACTTCATTAGTCGTTTGCATGAAATTCAAATAACTGAAGTATATTCTGTGTTGCACAGATATCTCTGACACAATGATGACCTACATAAAAGGTGAAAAGATTAGTTAGATTTCATCAATACAAAACCTGATTCTATATCTTGAATTTTAAGAATGCCTTGACATCTTAATTGTGACTACTTACATAGGCCTTGATGTTGAGCCTAAGGTGTGGGTTTCCATGTATTCATTTCAAATTATTTTATTTATACTTGAGCCTGATGTAGAAAAAAGATCTGATTCAGTGAAAATTCTGGGAGCTGCTTTGGATTTGTCATTTTAATGGAGTTGCATTATCCTATTATTGTTGTTTATTCTACCAGACTTCCTCATGGAATGTTTTAATTTCCTCATGGCACCACACCTTATTATTATTTTTTTTTTTTCACTATGAATTTGGGAACATGTTTCCCGGTTTTGTTTGGCAAGATAAATGTGTTGTTGTTTCTTTATGCATGAGTTGAACAGTGATTTCAGAGTAGTTCACACAGGCGCAGCCACCGTGACGACCTTGTTTCAGATGCTTATTAGGACACTGGAAATATCATCCCATTGCTTCCTAGAACATGTGAATACACTGGAAAATTCCAGGAGACTCAGATCAGGAAATCTAGATGTACTAAGACTTGGCACCTCATAAAGGCTTGCTTGTCAAAAGGCTGTTAAACTGGCTCTGCTTCCTTGATTTGCACAAGATAGTTTGGCAGGATTCAACTCAACGCTCACTGGGGCATAGTGAACTGGGGCATACTGTATATGGCTGCTTAAATTCAAAGTATAAGTCAGTGACCGAGGAAAATCATTTTCCCATTTGAGTAATCCTGTTAGGATTGACCATCAATCAGATTTGCTGAACTCCTGCAGGGTCAACGGCTGCCCTCACAGAGATTGGAAGGGTTGTTTTAGTTACAGAGTCACAAGATTTTGGCCGTGGATTTCAATCTTGTAGAAACATTTCCCAATGTAGAGTAGAACTTTACCCTTAACAACTTTTTGAGTTTTGGGCCATGATTGGTTCTTAAACTGCCCAGTGGGTGGGGTCAGGAATAAATACAATAGATGCCACAAGTCATGCATCAAGCTTTAAATGCCACTAAACGTCTTTTTGCCATTTATAAAGCAAATTATGATGAAAAGCGAAAAGGCCGAAATATAATTACAATAGAAACAAATTATATGATTTGGACAAGTTTGGTAGACCGGATAACAATGTAAATGTGCTGTATCTGGACCATCTTTGGCCCATGCCAAACGGAGGCAGTCAGAGAGCACGCGGGAACTGCAGTTCACAAACCTTTATTTTCTTAGAAAATAGAAAACAAAAACCACGCGTCAGGCTCCGGTGTACTTAATGTGCAGCATCCAACAGAAAAGCGCAGATTTCTCTGATCAGGTTGGGAAAGCGCATTCACACATACAGCAGACCTGCAGTACACCTCAGCTCCAGAGGAGGCTCCAAATCCAAAATACCCTAAGCTGCTCATATACAGGCGAAAATCACTACAATAATACAATGCATTTTTAACTCTGTTACACATGCCATATATTATCTTTTGTCATATGTGACAATACCATGCTAGAGGGATACGCCTCCTCCATTTGTTGATGCTGCGCAGATACGTCCCAAGGTGTGTTTAACTGCGGATTATATTTTAACTGCTGTGAATAGAATATATGTTATACTACAAAAAAAAAAAAAAATATATATATATATATATATATTTAACTGAAATGCCCTGGGTCATTATTAGGCTTTTGTTTAGATTGTTAATGTTGCACAGGTTTTCTGTGCAGATAACTTACTACCATTGTAGTGGCTTGACCCTTTGTTTTACCGAATGGGGCTGTTTGATTACAGCTTTGTTCCTATTGTCACACAAATCACCCACGTCCCTCCAGCGTCACAGTCCCTGTTGTGCAACCACTGTCTGGTAAAACACTGCGGTTTCAGTCTGTAAATGAACGTCTTGAGGCATTCTTTCACACATTCATCTTTTTACTTTCTAGAGCAAAATCAAAAGGTGAAAGAAAAACTAGTGTGAAAAACAGAGGTATTTTCTCTGTTTTGCTAAAAATAAACAGCGCTGTTACGGTCTTGGATGAGAGGTGAAACATCTTCAAGAAACCTACTATGTCCAGTTGCTCTTGAAGTAACTAATTTTGGATTGAATTACCTGGATGACTGAGCTCGGGAGCACTGTGTGGGGACGATACCATGCTCAGGGCACCTCAGCTGTAACTTGGCTGTAGGGTGATTAGAACCGGGGGCCTTGCAGAAACAAGTCTGCTTCCATTAACCACGAACTGCCAAAAAAAAGCTTAGTGACGTGAACAGACATGGTCTCACTGACTAAGTGCATTGTCACACTTATCTAATGCATTTCAACAGAGTGTTTTTTTACAGTTGTTTCAATATATAAGCACTGAACCTTATGTGGGTTAAATGTCACAATGTTTTCTGGGTAAGGGAGTTGTGACTGTTGCGTGGAAAAGGACTCATTTGCCTTTTTCCTTTTGTTGCAAAAGTATAAGGAGTATTTGCACGGACAGTAAAATATTCTAACCATGACCCCATTTGTGCTCTATAATGCAATTACAGCTGGAATGGGGAGTATTATGTAGCTAAAAACAGGTGTGATGTGGTATGACCTGGCTGCTGATGTTTTCATGTGGAAAGTTTGATCTATCTTCCGGATTGTTCAGTTTGGCCTTGGACTAAAGGAGGCTGACTTTGGGAGGATGTGGCTGAAAAGCTGTGTTTACTCAAAATTTTACCAAGCCTATTATAGTTGTTGTTGCTGCTGTTTGAAAAATAGCTTAGACCCCCATGCTTTCCATTAAAAATTATGTTCCCTCTCTCCCACTCTACCTTCTCAGCTTGTATTGGTCTCTGGTTAATGTGCAACAGCTACACTGTAGCTGATTTTTCTTCAGACAAAGTTCCATTTTGAATTCTCAAATCGCCCCACCCCCACACCCCACTCTCTCTCCATCTACATACTGTATATCTATATATACACATAACTATGTAGAGATATTTTCAACTGTACTAATGTTTTTTGGTGTAATCACAGTGGCTACGTTTGAAAAGGCAACTTGGCAAAAAATGCACTAAGCACAAATGATTTTCATACGGATTTCTTTGAACACACAAAAAAGGAAATGTTATCATAGACAGATAGATAGATAGATAGATAGATAGATAGATAGATAGAACTTCATTAATCCCTTGGGAAATGATGGTTCCGGCAGCAGTACAGCACCGATAGAATCAATATGGGTGGAGTTGAGGTATGTAGAACCAGAACAGTGAACGGTGTGCACATATGAACATAGTTGTTCGGTGTCTATTATTCTGAGTAAAAATGATTGATTTTAAATATCCAAAGTTCCAAAGGACAAGACAGCAGCAGGAAGGAGGATTTGTATTTTTTTCTGTGGCTGTGTGCTGTCACACAAAGGGGTCAGATTAGGATCAGAAATGTTGGAATTGAGCCCTTTTCTCCGCTGGCAAGACTCAGTCTTAAAAGTGGTAGAAAGACCAGCACTGGGTATGATCCTGCTGTAAAACCACTGCTGCGTCAGTAACCATCAAATTATTAGTTCAAACGTCTGGTTCTTTTTAGATATGAACCACATTTGTTTGTTCCTCACAAAACTGATTTGATGTGGGATGTTTTTTAATCCTTTCTCTCAGGATTAATGAAGACTTAGTGGCATGTGTTTTTAATAAAACAAGATTTTTTGGCAGTTCGGATCATTCAAACTTGTCTCTCTGATATTTCTAAATCTGTATTGTAATCATTAAAAAAACTACACTAGAGTTAAAAGTGCTTTAAACTACTGTACTTGCTGTACTATACCCTGAGGACAATGTCTCAGGATCATGAAATTGTGACGCAACTTTCTAAGTAAGATCGTAATCCTGATCACATATTTGTAGAACAACTTATTCAGTTGATTACCTTTTATCTTTCCTGAGAACAGAATCATTGTATCCTGGCAGTAATAACGATAGCTAATGATTAATTGTATCTTATCTCATTCTGCAATTTGATATCAAATATGTTTAATAAACGTTTTTTTTGTCAAAGTTTTAAAATATAGTAATTAAGTCATGGCTGATGTCAAAACATATTTGCTTATTTGTATAATAATGATGTTCTTTGTCTTAACATTTTCTTTTGTCTGTCCGATTCGTAACTAGGGTAGGAAAGAAGTGAGTAGAGCAGTGGACTGAGAGCAAAAAGGGAATTGGAAGGGAAGATACAATTCACTGTATAAACAGAGGAGAATTGAGACTAGAAATGCGGTGAAATGTTATGTGTTTGGGAGTGGCAGACATATTTCACTGGGGCCCCCTGCACATATACCTGTCTGTCACCCCCCAGAACAGGCAGGCAGTTGTTCCACTCGGCTGTCTGCAACAACACCGTAGTGCCTGCTTTCCAAGCTCATGCCCTATCTTGCCCTCAGGAAGCACAAGGACACACAAACACACATGGAAGAGGAGGAATAGGGGTTGGGTGCGGGGGTAAAGAGAGAGAAACATAATCACAGAGCTACAATCAGTGATAAGGTAAAGGCTGTTCTCACAACACACACTCCCATCTGAATGTTACAGTGAGTGACTTGTTTCTTTTACGTCATAGGACAAATATATACATGAGTATCTGTAGCTGCAACACACAAACACACACAGGCAGAGGCGTGTTTGTCTGCCTGATGCATTTTCCCCCCGTACTGGGCCCCATTTCCACATGATGTGGTCATGTCAAAAACAACATTTTATTAAGAAACATTAAGAAAGTGAATCTCACTTATTATTGATTTCAAGGCAGTCTAAAATCTCACTATTTGCCTTGTGAGGACAGGGAAAATGTGTCCTCTAATGTTCCTGTTTCATGTGCTGAGGTCCAGCAAATATCTCAAGGTGCTCTTTGACAATTGTCTGTTTATTTCTTTCATTCTGAGTGAATGTTCTACTGAAGGCACACTACACGACAGCATAATAAGTACGAGGCCTTTTCTGAATAATCAGCGGTGGTCCAGCTTCAACATAATGGAATTTTAGTGAAGTGGAACTGGTCATCTTTTTAAGCAACACTGTGGGAAGTGGCGTGAAATGATGACAAATTTGAATTTTACCAGATTTACAAAGGAATATAACATTAGGGGAACACAGACAGGAAGGTTTGGAGAAAAAGCCAGAAAAGCGAGATTGAAATGGTTTGGACATGTTCAGAGGAGGGACAGTGGATACATTGGTAGAAAAATGATCCTAGAGATGAAGCTACCGGGTAGGAGACAAAGAGGAGATTTATGGATGCTGTGAGGGAGGACATGGAGGTAATTGAAGTTAGAGTTGAGGATACAGAGAACAGGGTGCGATAGAAATTATTGAGTCGTTGTGGCAACCCCTGCAAAAAAAAAGGGACAAGCCGAAAGGAAAAGAAGACGACAAGGGGATTCGAACATGTGACTCTCAGCTCTCTGCTCCTGAGACAGACATGTTGATCACTTCACCGTGGAACCAGATCGGGAGAAAAACAAGGGCTTTTTAGAGTCACATCAGAGGCTTTTGTACGAACTAAGATAAATGACGGTGTAGAAAACGCTAAAATGTTTTTAGCCTTTTCTACACTATTAGGAAAATGCTGGCATTGCAGGCAAAGGTAGAAGGATAACGATACCAAATATTGCCTTATGAAAAATAAGTAACTTTAATAGTAATCATATTTATTTACAGTATGTTGCAATCACTATGGGACTGATTTAAAAAACAATATTCAGGCACGGCCACTTTTGTTTTGGAAGTGTTATGATATGAACAACATTTTTGGATAATGCTGCTTTGTTTCCGTCTGTAGAAGCCCCACCCCCACCCACGGCACACTACTGGTTCATCTGGGAGTGTGGCTTCACTGATCCGTCATTCAGTCTGAAGTCAATCGTCACTCCCACAATCCCATGAAATTGTCCTGATGTCATTGCACAAGAATAGGGTCTTCTTTTGCATTTGATTAGTCAGTGATTCATTTGTAACCAGCATGACATGCAGACTTTTCAATTGTATCTTAATGGAAGCTCAACAGAAATTGAAGATTGCTCAAATACGAAATGTTTTAAGGGGTAGAAAATATTTAGCCATAAAATGATATTCTGGTACACCTCTGCAAAGGCCAAAGTAATATAAAAATATAGTTACACAACGTGAAACAAAAATACCTGTTTTTCACCTCCCTATCTCCCTGTATTAATGTAGTGAGCCTCCGGGAGATGCAGGGGCCCGTGAGAGGTTGGTTTAAGAATATGACATGCTAATGGTTTGGGGGGGTGGGGAGGATGAATAGAGAGGGGACTGGAAAGCAGCCATGGTTAAAAGCCACACAAGCACACACACACACACACACCGCCATTCATTCTGCTCCTTCTATTTAATGTGGCCACTCTACACATCTGTTTGTGATCACATTTAGTTTATTATTCCCAATAGTGCAGTGTTGACTCCACTCTAGATTGAAGGTGCCTGTTATTTAATGTATGCGTTTAATCAGCTACGCTCTACACTACGCTATACTACAATAATTTAACAGTACTGTTCAGCTTTAAATATATATATACATATGTATATGTGTGTGTATATATGTATGTGTGTGTGTATATACATATATATATGTCTTTTTCTCTTAACTATCGGTATTGATTTTTTTAATGTATATTTGTGTTTCCATTGTACTTATAAATATATGTGTGTGTGCATGCACGCGAGAATTTGTGTCCTTGTTCTTTTTTACTTACTTAAGTCTTCCTTTCTTTTCTTCCCTCCCTTTAGGACTTGTCCTGCATTGATGACCTCTCCACAAATTCATTGTTCTCCTCTCCGGCTGACTCTCTGTCAGAGTATGCTGATGCCAAGTCCTTCATCAGCACAGATAACCTGGACACAGTGCCCACGCTCTGGGACGTCAACACTAGTACAACCACCACAACCACACCAGCACAAAACCAGCTAGAGGTCAGTAGCATGCAGAGACCAAAATGCAAATACTCACACACTCACACATTTACTTAATCTCTTGTGAATTAATCCAAATACCAAAAAAAAAACAAATTTCCTTGTGCAGTTGTGAATTATATTTGTCCTCATTTTTCATACGCTTTTATAAAAAAACAAAAATGGGGCTTAAATACAAGTAAAAAAGAGACAAGTTAAAATAATAAAACATCCCCTCACCATTACAGTCAAATCTCATTTATTCCAGTGTGTGAACTGTGTCCTTTTTATTTCAAGTCATTTCTTCCATTCTCAGTTTTAATGTAGTGTGTCGACGCAGTACTATATAGTAGAGTAGTTTTGTTTTATCTCACCAAGGTTAAATAAATATTTATCCTGTATGTATTGTCTTTCTCGAACCTCCCTTTAAATGCCAGAGCATTTAAATTGATGAATCATAAAGGAATCATTATGGAATCCATCACATCTTTTACTCTCAGTTTAAGGAAAAATGCACCCTGAACAAAATACTTTTTGACTTACTGCATATTCCAAATGTTACTATTAAGATTGTTTTTGATTATTAATTTGTTACAAATATTTCAATCAAATCAGTTGCATGTCTAATCAATACACATATTGTTCCTGTGTAAAAACTGCAATTAACTCTGAAACCATAGGTTTTGAAAGTTGCTGTTATTAAATAATCAACCATTGTTTTGTAGTTTCCTCCCTGTGCTACTAAGGCACAGGATTTTCTTGTGAATTAGACCACATGGTATTTCTGTTGATATGAATCAGAGTACATTTCAAACTTTCTGAAAGCCTTTTTATTTTCTCTTTCATTGTTTCCTCATTTGATCCATTTTGTTTTCGTGACACACACACACACACACACACACACACACACACAGACTCTTTATTTGCCTTTTGTTGTTGTTGTTTACAGCCAAGCAGCTCCCTTAGGTGTCACAGGAACTTTTCCATGTCCAAACAAACATACTGCCTCACTATTTTTTTGTTTTGTCCATTTTGTTATTGTTTTTTTGTCATCATTTTTTATTTTTTTATTTTTCTTTAACAGCAGAATGGCACCAGCAGGTTTCATGGTTTGGACAGTTTGGAAGATATAACTGCTATTATCAGCACCCCACCCTTAGGATTCCAGGTAGCACTCCTCAAACCATTTAGCTTTTCTTAACTGGAAGCCAAGCCTGTAGCAGGCCTAGCTTGTTCCCTCGCACTTCTGGGTAATGCAGGCACATGCACATTGTGTTCTGTCTACGTCCCAGCTCATATCTGTTTTCAGCCCAAGCTAATCCTGCCAGACTGCAAAAAGTACAAGCCCTAAACTGCTAAAAGGTCCTGTATTTGAGCACTGAACTGTATCTACCTTTTTGGCTTGTTACTGTGAATACAGTTAATGAACATGCATTCAAATTTGATATAAATGTTATTAACTGTAGCACAAGCAGTGGCATATTAATGTTCAATGTCCTTAAATTAAGTCCTTGTCGTCTTCTTAACCTTCTTCTTCAAAACTTTTGTTTTAAAGTGTTCACATCTCTTACATTCTGCTTCATGCATATTTTTTCCTTTAATTTTTATGTTTATTTCATAACATCCCTTGGTACAACATTCTACCGCTGCTTTTGTGCTAATTTCTTACTAACTCCTCTTTTTGTTTCAGTCTCTGTCTTGAATACAGTAATGTTGTTCCGAGCTCTAACAAAAAGACAAAAGGAAAAAAAAAACTCCCTAATGCAGGTTTTTCCCGTCATACTGATTAATTTACTTTTGTATTCATAGGCTCAGAGAATCCAGACTCCACCGGAGGAGGAAGAGGATGCTGAAGAAGAGGAGACAGAGGAACTGGGACATGTGGACACATATGCCGAGTATAAACCTTCTAAATGTAAGCGAGTCTTCTGAGTCTCTGCAGTCTAATCGTGTCCAACTCGCTACAGTGACCTCATTATTTTTTTTTTTTTACTTTTAACATCCTTTTATAGATTTTCCTGTCTTTTTTTCCCCTCTTTTCAGCCACCATTGGAATTTCTCATCCTGACATAGTGGTGGAGACAAACACACTATCCAGTGTTCCTCCTCCTGACATCACTTACACTCTCTCCATCCCTGAGTCGACTATTAACAGTGGTCTGCTGTCTGCTTTGCAGCTTGAGGCCATCATCTATGCCTGCCAGGTACAAACACACAGGCAACTCAACCCATTTGTACAGCCTGATCATGTAGAAACCTTTTTGTGAGTATTCTCTTTCACTGTGGTCCCAGCAACATGAGGTTATCCTGCAGAACAGCCAGAGAGCAGGTTTCCTTATCGGAGATGGAGCCGGGGTCGGAAAGGGACGCACTGTGGCAGGAATCATCCTGGAGAATTACCTTAAAGGAAGGAAGAAAGCACTGTGGTAAGAGTCATTCACTTCTCTGGCAGCAAGCACGAACCACAGAAGCACCACAAGTTCTGGTTTACAGTTACTGATATACACGATTGGACTTTTTGTCTAGGTTATTTTCAGCAAGTGTGAGCTTATGACTGAAATTTATAACTTTTTTTCTCTTGTCCTCAGGTTCAGCATATCCAATGACCTGAAATTTGATGCAGAGAGGGATCTCAAAGACATAGAAGCATCCAATATTCCTGTGCATGCCTTAAACAAGGTGAGTCTAATACGTAAACTGAATGATTAAGTAACACCAAAGTGCCACAATCTAAGAGCGGTACTTTATTTTTGTTGACAAATAGCTAAAGTTTAGAGTATCTTGGGGGAGAAAATACAAAACATTAGCTATTGTTCTAACCTCAATCACATTTGTTTTTGTAGATAAAGTATGGAGACACAGCTACCTCAGAAGGAGTCTTGTTTGCAACTTACTCTGCACTGATTGGAGAGAGTCAAGCAGGAGGCCAGCGGCGAACAAGAATCAAACAGATCCTGGACTGGTGTAAGCCAGACTTTGATGGAGTGGTATCCTTTACTGTTGATGTCAGACTGTGCATTTCATGAAATGATGCTAATATACTTTTGCTTATTTTAGGCTTTTCATCATTGAATTGTGCTCTTTTCTTCATTTTTTTAAATGCCTGGTCCCACTAAAAGTACAACTGTTACACATACAGTATATGTATGCATGTATATATATAAAGTATGTATATGTATTTACAAGGTTTAAAGGACAGTTGTAAAACCAGTCATGATGTATGGATAAGAGACACTAGCAAAAGGCAGAAGACAGTAGTAAACGATGGACAGGATCAGATTGAGGTAACAGACAGGAAGGATTGGAGAAAAAGTAAAAGAAACCAGATTGAGATGGTTTGGACATGTTTAGAGAAGGGACAGAGGATACATTGGTAGAAGAATGACCCTTGAGATGGAGCTACCTGGTTGGAGGAAAAGTGTTTATTGCAAGGAAATTGACAGATGCAGCAAGGGAGGAAAGGACATAGATGCAATGCATATCATCATTTTTCACGTGGAAGCCCTTAAAATTGACAAGCCGAAAAGAAAGGATATGTAATTCATATTTCATCAGGCTCTGCAGTCTACGGATAGATCCTGATATTGTTACTAGACACATGCATCCACTGTAGTAGATATAGTCATCAAATACAATTGTTGTTATTGTTGAGTTGTTTTCCCTAACTTTCCAAATTCAAAGATAATTTTTGATGAATGCCACAAAGCCAAGAATGCCACATCAACAAAGATGGGGAAGGCTGTGCTTGACCTGCAAAACAAGCTGCCGCTGGCCAGAGTGGTGTACGCCAGTGCCACAGGTAGACTAATCTTGCAAGCCCTGTAAAAATAAAAAACCAAAGTGTCAAAGTGTATGATGGAAAATAATAACGTTATGTAAATATTACCATAGGTGCCTCTGAGCCAAAGAACATGATCTATATGAGCCGCCTGGGAATCTGGGGTGAGGGCACACCCTTCAGAGCCTTTGATGACTTTCTGCATACCATCGAGAAAAGGTTGGTTCAGTAGCTTGTGAGTGAATTTCATAATGAAACCATGTGGTAAGACATACATGGTACATCTCATTACGGTGTAGTACTGTTTGCCATGGGTTTTTGACCTTTCAAAAACGGCTTGTTAAGTTATTGATTTCTGTTTGTGTGCAGAGGTGTTGGCGCAATGGAGATTGTTGCCATGGATATGAAAGTGAGTGGGATGTACATTGCCAGGCAGTTGAGCTTCTCAGGGGTATCTTTCCGTGTTGAAGAAATCGGATTGGACAGTGATTTCAAACTGGTCTACAACAAGGCCGCCAAACTGGTAAGCATCAGTAATATTCTTTACCCCAAAACACACGACTGAGAACTTAATGATCATTAAAAAATATTGTCTTTCAGTGGGCAGAGGCTTTGCTAGTGTTCATGCGTGCAGCTGATGAGCTGGGCCTGGTCAGCAGGAAGTCACTCTGGGGTCAGTTTTGGTCGTCTCACCAACGCTTCTTCAAATACCTCTGTATTGCTGCTAAGGTCCGCCGGCTGGTGGAGCTGGCTCAGAAGGAGCTGGCAGCAGGGAAGGTCAGCCAAGTTTTCATAAAAACATTTTTGTCAAGTATTATTCAAGAATAATGAATCCCTTTCTTTGGTTTAATTATTTAATGAATTTTTTTTTTTTCATCACAGTGCATTGTGGTCGGCCTTCAGTCTACTGGAGAGTCTCGCACCAGAGAGGTTCTGGACGAAAACGATGGACATCTGGACAGATTTGTCTCTGCAGCAGAGTGAGCTTTGTTATCATAATCTAAATTTTGCTCTACTTATAATGAGTCGATATTGCAAATCTGTTATCATTACTGACTAATGGGCCTAAGCATTAATGTACAGTATAAATGTTGTACATTTATCAAGATGTTTGATTCAGTTGGCATAAAAATGTTGCTGATGTTTAAAGATGGAGAAAAAACCTCATCATCCCGTTTATTTTTGGTTTAAAGTAGTCAATGTGTTATGCATTTTGAGAACAGACCAGAAATATGTAAAGTCTGAGGGCCTTGGTTGTTCCGATTACATCCTTGGCAAAAAAAAAAGAAATACTTTGTCTTACTCTCTCCTTTCTCTTTTTTAAGGGGAGTTTTCCAGTCTCTTGTTACCAAGCATTTTCCCTCTGAGAAACAAAGACGAGAGAAGGGACCAGGGAATAAGAGAAAACGTATGTCAACTATTTTCAGTACTTTATGTCCAATCTTGAACCCTGTGGTGTGTATTTATGTTATAAGAATTTTCTTTTACTTTTCTTGCTGTCAGATATAAAGTCATAACAGTATTGCAGCCAATCAAAATAAACATTTATTTTAGGTCAGCCATAACATATGCATTATCTGTATATAAATAAGGATAAATAAAATGTCACTTTGTGTTCTAATCTGGCTGCTCTTTATTTGCAACACAGTAGCATATACATGATGAAAAACTATTTCTAGATAAAAAAATTGTGATGGCAAAGTGAGGGGGTGAAATCCAAAAAGGGTTATTGGCCATTAGTATATATAGTCTTTGGAACTTTCATGATTTTTTTTTTATTTGCATTTGTTTATTGTTCTTCTGGACTTCATTAACATTTTATGTTTGCGAATAGGAAAACCTAAAGGTC
Source organism: Paraplagusia blochii (assembly GCA_016785265.1). NCBI lineage: Eukaryota > Metazoa > Chordata > Actinopteri > Pleuronectiformes > Cynoglossidae > Paraplagusia > Paraplagusia blochii. The sequence continues at coordinate 514,057 of JAFBJS010000178.1, forward strand.
GCCAACCCAAAGTGCCCAAGCACACTGTAGACAGTGGGGGTGTGATCAACATCACTGATGACAGCAGTAGCGACTCAGAAGGCATGGACACAGATTCCAACTCCTCCCCAGACTCCCTGTTGGACAATGATGATGTCATCTTTGTCAACCATACTAGTTGCCACACAGGTAGGCTGTTAATGTAAATAATAGCATTGTGTTGAGAACACTGATGTGACAATATTTTATCTGTGAGAACAGATTGTTTCGTTGCATCGCAGTAGTTCCTGTCTGAAACTGCAGAAAGTTCTGGCTATTAAGAGGTTCTTCTTTCATTCCCTCAGCAGATCACAGATCTCTATTTTTCCAGTGTCACACGCGATTTTGTGATATTGATATTTAAAGCAAATTTTGAGTTTTTTTTAATGCACAAAATTTTACTAATCAAAAGCATTAAAAATAAACATGGAAAAATATACTCAGACATTGCTGGTAGTTTTATTTAGCTACAGGAGATCAAACACAGTATTGAGCACGCTCTTCTGTTCCTCATGCTGATTGGCTTATGTGTCACAGTACTTATTAGCAACTCCTTGTTTGTCAGCTACCTAACTTTGCCCTGCACCACTATGTAGAGTGTCGTTTCATTTAACGCCCTAGAGTGTTTCCTAAAAACAAACACATATAAGACCTAACAGCCTGTATTTCTTGACAACAATGTGTGCTCGTACACTGAGTCCAGCTCAACTATATGGTCTGTTCCTCTTTGCCAGTATCAACAACTCTGTATTCTATAACAGTCGTTGGAGGGTTGATAGTAGTGTGGATGACGTTTGTAAAGTAGAAATGCATACAGAAATTATATAATATCTACCTTGTCTCTACTTTGTGGATTTTCACAGTAGGTTTGAAATACAACGACTGCGCTATAAGAGGACTCTATATATTTATTCATTCCTTTAACCTTCTTCTCCTCTATAGTAATTCTCCACTTGTCATTGTTAATACCTACAACTGCTGTGTATGCATGTAATCATTCCTGGAGACAGTTTTTTATTAATATTATTTGAATTAATCTATTGTGTGGTTATATATTGTGGCTTCTGTGGCTCTCAGAATGAGCACATGTGATGTTACTGGTGAAACTCAATAGGTTTAACCTTTAAGAAATAAAATAATAAACCTTTAAGACCTGTGAGCTGTCAGCGTTTCATAACTGAGATTTTCCTTGGTTCACAGCGAGAATAGAGGAGATGAAGCAGGGACTCCTTAACAAAATATCAGAGCTTGGGAAAGTACTACCTCTCAATACTTTGGATGAGCTTATTGATAAGTTTGGTGGACCAGACAAAGTGTCTGAGGTATGAGTTACACATACACTCGAAATTTCTACAAATGCTGTGAGATAACACTTTTCTGACCATCTTAGCAATACATTTTTTTTGCTCGCAGATGACTGGTCGTAAGGGTCGTGTAGTTCGGCGGCCCGATGGAATTGTTCGTTACGAGTCACGGGCTGAGCAGGGTCTCACCATTGACCACATCAACCTCAAGGAAAAAGACCGTTTTATGGGTGGAGAGAAGGTCAGAAATGCTCAACATCTCAGCTACATCTTCAGCCCTTCCTTGCATCCCCTAATATTGTCCTGTTTTTCCAGCTGGTGGCCATCATCTCTGAGGCAGCCAGCTCTGGAATTTCTCTGCAAGCGGACAAAAGGGTGAAGAACCAGAGACGTCGAGTCCATATGACTCTAGAGCTGCCGTGGAGTGCGGACAGGGCCATTCAGCAGTTTGGTAAGTCTGCGATAGTAATCATCAAAGAACATTTTACATTTTAGACAAATTTGACTGCACCCAATGTTTGCATTTCCTCCTTTTGCTTTGGGAAGAAAAATCTTCTCAATCAGTTCATTTGCACAATCTTGATTTACTGAAACACAAAGTCTAGATATATTTAGTTACAGTGTTTCTGGTTTTACTTATTATAACTCACAAAACTATGACACAAGTAATTAGACAAATTTGTTTAATCATTGACCATTATTGAACTTCAAGGACGATGTAGGTGAGTATTATTCAAGTGTTAAGCAACAACATTATGAGAGGAAACCCAAAGAAAATAATAGTTGCAACCCACCCGAGGGTCATTTATTCCAGCCAGGTAGTGACTCAAAGAGGAGGATTTCAAGGAAACAACAGTAACACACCACTGTCATCAATTCAAATGAAAGCAGTTTTCATTTCAGATTTTCCAAATTCTCTGACCTAAACCCAATGACTTTACTGCTTTAACTAAATATAATTTAGTGTCCCCTGTAAAGTGAATTTAAAGTAGATTCAAAACTTTTTTTTTTCACCAACTTTTTATATTTCTATTTATATTAAGCACATCTCAACTTACAGTGAGAAAACAAGTTTTTAAATTCTTGGAAAAGGTTCCTAAAACCAGCACATGTTCAGGCTCCACGTGGCACAAAACCCACTGAGGCAGTAGCTGTTAACGACTCTGGTTGTTGGTTCTTGTTGTTGTTTTACAGACTGTGGCATGTTTAGTTATTTACAGACTGCTTTTATACTGAGGAAGGGACAGAACACATCATTTAAGATATACCTTCTGTACTGGGAAAATGCCATTTTTATAAACGCATTAATGCATATATATGCATAAAACAAAGCTTTACGCAAGACATCTATATACAACATTTAGGAAACAACTAACTACCTCTTGAGGGAAGCAAGTAAATATGTTTTCTCTTCAATTTCTGTTAAGAAACTCATGATTTCTTTGTACATCTGACAACGTGATCACTGATCACTTTACTTTTTGTTTTTAGGTCGGACTCATCGTTCCAATCAGGTGACAGCCCCTGAGTACATCTTCCTAATCTCTGAGTTGGCAGGGGAGAGACGGTTTGCGTCCATTGTAGCAAAGAGACTAGAGAGTCTGGTACGTAAACCATGCTTTTCTTATACTTCTGTTAGTTTCCTATTTGTTCAGCATTTTTTCCTCAATTTACATTGATAACAAGAACCAGTAATGTGCAGTACCGAACCGCATGTTGGCCATTTAGTTTACTAAAAAGCAAAAGAATCTCTTGGTAGCGTTGGTTATTTCTTTATCAAAATAATTTTTTCTTACTGACATTGCCCTTACTCACTGTCCTTTCTACTGAATGTGTTTGTCCCTTCTTGTCCACATTTCATTGATTTTCAAGATGATTAACCAAATGTTTGCACAACCATTGTGGGATTCTTGTTTTTTCCCTACATTTGGCATCACCCTGGGAAAAAACGGGGTGGTGGGTGGCGGAGGGGGAGGGCAAGGGTCATAGACGCTTGTGTTCGTAATGTATTCCACAGTGATTTCCCCTCTGTCCTCAAAGTAATCCTGCTCTAGCAATCCTGTATTTTCACACTGACACAGCATGACAGTTTCTTTTTTGTTGTTTTTATTTGGGGGGGAATAAGGGGAATAAGGAGGGTGAAAGGGGGAGGTTGTTCCAGGAAGCAAGGCAGCATTTGCCAGACCTGTTCGGTAAAGCAAAGGTCAATCCCATCCTGTCGCCTGTCTGAACCCAATACAACACAAATGTTCTGACAAAGACTCAGACTCAAAGTTACTTAAGCTGAGACAGAACTGTAAATCAGCCGTGAAGTCATATTTGGCAAAGGTGGATCTGTTATAGTTATTTGAACGCAGCCTCAGACCTGGTCCCATATATTGCATTTTTAGTTTTTCGAGCTCCTATATATTATTAAATATTTCATTGTATGCTACATGTGTTCAGCACAAAAGAAAACGTAACTTTGCCTTGGTCATATATAATTTTTTCTATACAGAGACATTGAGCAAATTTGTATCATCTTTTTCTCCTTTCTACTTGTCCCTTTCTCAGGGGTTTCCAAAGTGAATCAATGTTTTCCATCTCCCTCTGTTTTCTTTATCTTCTACTCTGGCTCCAACTCCCTCCATGTCCTCCCTCACTGCATCAATCTCCTCTTTTGCCTTACTCCTTGTCTTCTACCTGGTAGCTCCATCATTAGCATCATTCTTCTACCAATGTACCAATGTACCCTCCTCTGAACATCTCAATCTGGCTTCTCTAGCTTTTTTTTCCAAACCTTCCTGTCTGTGTTGTCCCTCTAATCATCTCATTCCTGATCCTGTCCATCCTTGTCTCTCCTAAAGAGAATTAAAGCTCTGCCTCCTGTCTTCTGCATATTCCTAGTGTCTCTAATCCATCCATCATGGCTGGTCTCACAACTGTCCTGTAAACCTTGTCCTTCACCTTAGCTGACTCTCTTCTATCACAGATCACTCCTGACTCCTTTCTCCTGTTGTTCCATCCTGTCTGTCCTCTATTCTTCTCCTCTCTTCCACAGTCTCCACTGCTTTGAACAGTTAATACCACCACTGCTCCTTGTAACCTCACCGTTCCACTCTTCTCTTTTTCATTTGCATTGAGCAAATGTTATAAATATCCCTAAAACACAGTTAATGTCTGATCAGGGATAATTTCCTTAATTGATTATTCTGTGACCAACATGAGTCAGTCATTCTTGTTTAGGGAGTTAATGGTATGAACACTTAACCACACAATTACAAGGAAATGAAAATGTAGAAGGTGAATTATCAATGAACCCAGTGTTGAAATGAAATCCTTCTGATGTAATTGATATGTAAACCACATATTAAAATGTGCTACAATATCAGTAACATTTCGTGTTCACTACACAGGGTGCTCTCACGCATGGTGACAGAAGAGCTACAGAATCCAGAGACCTGAGCAAGTACAACTTTGAAAACAAGGTCAGTTCAATTTGGACCATTATAAATTTGAGTCACAATGTCATTCTTTTCAAATCTTGTACTAAATTGCTACAAATTCCTCTTCCCCACAGTATGGTACTAAGGCTCTAGACAAGATCACCAAAGCTATCCTTGGTCACATAGAGAACAAGGTTCCTCCTCCAAAAGGGTACCCAGGAGGTGATGCCATGTTCTTCAGAGGTATTATTTGTTTTTGTTTTTTTTTCCCACTTTAAGTTACAGTCTGCACCGGTCTGTGAAGAACTTTAACATTGTATTTGTTCTAATCATATTTTCTCTGTATTTCAGACATGAAACTTGGCATGATGGATGTTGGCATCTTTTGTAGGGAATCTCGCTTTGGTCTAAGTACTGAAAAAGGTAAAAGACTCAAGAGTCTTTTAGGCCAATATGATCCAAAGCATAAGAAGGATAATCATGTATAACACCACCTCCTTTTACTTTTTGTTGCAGACTGCAGCATTACCAAGTTCCTCAATCGAATCCTGGGTCTGGAAGTCCACAAGCAGAACTATCTCTTTCAGTACTTCACTGATAATTTTGACTACCTGATAGAGAAGGACAAGAAGGAGGGCAAATATGACATGGGGATATTAGGTAAAGAAAATTTTATGGAACTGAAATGTTGGATTTGGGCCAACCCTGCTGGTATTATGGACATGGTTTAAGACAGTGGTTCTCAACTGGTGTCACTCTGGGACCCACAGTTTCCAGTGGTCATAAATCGTGACCCACTCTCATAGAATTCAAACCAAGCAAATTCATTTTCTAAAAAAAAAATCACTTATTTTAACATACTCATTTTATTTAACAGGATGTGCCTTTCAAAAAAAGTTGTCCGTGACCCACTTGACCAGACATGACCAGTTGGAATTCACTGGTTTAAGACATACAGGAAGTTTAACTGATTATTTTAAGACAATTAAAGCCCCAAATTAGTCATTAATGGTTCTAATAATGAATCATTAGAATGGAGAAATACTAACTTTGTATTAAAGCAAACCTTTTCAGTGTGTATATCGTGCTATCCTGTTAAACATGAAACAAAAAATAGTAATTTAACCTTTTATTTAAATTTTATTATGAGAATTTGGGTCTTTTTCATAGTGGTGTGTTAATTTGCAACAATTGACACAACAATTTACTGTCATATTTTCAATACCCTTTCTTAGTTTTGTTACAAATCAGCTATTTACTTTGTGACCTTTTTTTGTACTTTCTTGCACAGTGGTATTCCATGATACATGTACCGTAGGTCTCTGTCCTTATTTGGATATGAAGCATAGTGGCATTTAGTTAAAGGAAAAAAAAAAACTTCACCTCGGTTACAATATATTGGCAAAAACATCAGTTATTGTGTCTGTTCAACAGTCATTTGCTGTTCATAAAGTGTTTTGTACTTCTTTTTTTTGTCCCTTATACAGACCTTGCACCAGGAAATGATGAAATCTATGAGGAGAAGCAGGAATCCTTCCTGACAGTTGGAAACCCACAGGACGGCCAGGTTGTTCTCTATAAGGTGGGCTCAGCTACTGACGGTTGAAGTGTAAAGAAATATACAAAACAACAGGCTGAGCATTGACATTGTATTTAAAGCTTCCAACATATGTATCAACTATGGATTAGAGTAGAACAATTTTAAAAAGAAGAGTAAATTTTAGACGTCTTCACTTGCTGCAACTATTGACTTTTGGGGGTTGTAAAAGGTAAAAGCTCAACATGTACCTTTAATTTCAACCTATGCAGATTAGTAACTCTGATGTTACTCTGCCAACATTAAGCCTTTAATCACAGAGCTCAGAGCTGGGGAGTGCATGGTAAACCATGAGTAGTAGGTGAGAACCGGATAATTACTAGTATGTTCTGCTCATTGCTGGAGGCGCAGGGCAAACCCACAATTGACATTTCAAAACTGACAGCTCAGTGTGATGCTGTACATCCTAGACTGGTTCAGCAAGTGGGATTTATGTCTTTATAAGCATTGGCCTGAATTATGTGTTGTGCTTCATTGTGAAGCATGTCTGGTTTACAGGGCAGTCGTGTTGGTTTGCCTGAACACTTGGCTCATCCTTTTTTTTCTTTTTTTTTTCTTTCTTTTTTAATCTCTGTAGATCAGTGTGGATAGAGGTATGACCTGGGAAGAGGCCTACGAAAAGTCACTCAAAAATAGTGGGCCTGAAGAGGGATTTTACCTCTCCCAAAAGGTTGGACCATGTCAATCTATCACATTCAGAGCATACACTTGTGATATTTTACAAATATCATATAGTTACCATCTACATTACCCCTTTACAGCTGAGAGGTAACCACCCATGTGTGCTGCTGGCCGAGCAGGGAAGAGGCAAGAACTTCATACTTTACAAACCCAACATCGGAAAGCAGACTCATCCTGAGAGCCTGGAAAAACTCCGCCAGCGATACAGAAAGGTAGAATGCTGTCAAATATAGTCTATAAAAGTGAGAAAATATAACTTGTTATTGGGGTGTTGACTGCTTATTGGTGCGTAGATTCCCATGTAGTATTTTTTTAAATACAGACTTTGCTGCCACTCTGTGGTCAATTGCTGTAACTGCCTCACACTATACTAATTTGTATACCACGATTAAGATGTATTTAAACGAAATAAACAAGTTTCTACTTCAGTCTGCTCAAAATTTTTGTTCAAAAATCGACGTTGCAGACATTTCCTTATGTTACTTATGTTTCCTTTCAGGTGACTCCAGAGGAAGCCAAAGACCACTGGGAAAACCAATTCACCTTCTCCTTCAAGAAGTGTAGTCATGCCAACTGGTAAGGGTTAGAGTGGGGCCACTTGAATACAACTGGGGTGGAAACAGGGGCCTTTGTTGTTCCCCATAGTGTATATTCTAAAGAAAAACACAAGTCATCATGGATACCTGTCAAAACTAATGTATATGATTGAACCACTTTTGAGTCTTTTAAAAAAAAACTTTGAAGAACTTACAATTTAATATTGATAATATTTATATGTCTTATATTTTTCTGTATATATTTGCATATTATCAATCTTGAAGAAAGATGAAGACCAGGTATCCTACGCACAAATAATAAATAAAGATACATTGTTTAAATAAAATGCACCCAAAAGCATAGGACTCATAATTTGTGGATGGGAAATTTAATTCAGATTAAGAATTTAATTTTAAAATGATTCCTAAATTCTTATCAAACAAGTTCCTCTTTGTGTAACTTTATACATTAGTAAAAGCTCAAAATATTTGAAAGGTATTTATTTGAATATTTATTTTTCTTTATTCTTTGTAGGAACGGGAAGTGTAAGAAAATTGAGGAAGGGCAGGAGTGCCTGCAAGGGATGCGTCTGCGTCAATACCACATGTTATGTGGTGCTTTGTTGCGTGTGTGGAAACGCGTGTCTGACGTGGTGTCTGACATTACGAGTTCCAGCATTCTGCAAATCGTTCGTCTCAGAACAAAACAGCACAACAAGCAAGTCGGTAAGAACGTCTTTTAATCCAACAATACTGAAACTAAAGTTATGAATTGTCTAGATCAGTGGTCCCCAACCTTTTCTGTACCGCAGACCGGTTTAATGTCTGACAATATTTTCACAGCCCGGTGTAGCAGATAAAAACAAAATAAAATTAGAAGATAAAATTAAAAACTGTTGTATTTTTTCTATAATAATAACAATGACCGTAAATCCACTGTGTAATTATGTGCAACTTTTTAGTGACGTCGCACCAACAGACGGCATGAGCAACATCCTTTCTGCCCCAACACAATGCAACACACTCTTGTTACTATGGCAAAGTTTAAACATACCTTCAACACAACACAACACAAAAACAAAGTGTATGAAAATACTTACGACTCTTGTTTTGCTGTAACGAGAGAGTCCCATCTTGGGCTTATGGGAGACAATGAAACCCGAAGTGTGCTACTTAGGTCCAGTCTGTTCTGTAATTTTATGTTGGTTGTTGTCACTGCAGAAAACCCTGCTTCACATAGATACGATGTCGTAAATGGCAACAGGGTATTCAGTGCTGTTGTGGGGATCTCAGGGTACTCTGGCATGACTTTAATCCAGAAAAACGGCCGAGTTTGATGTCTCCAACAGACGTTTAAGGCCACCGTCATTTGCAATCTCCAGCAGTTGATCTTTCTTTAATTAAGCGAGATATATCACGTGACTTAAGGTGTCGAGTACTTGACATGCGTCACGTGAGACGGATGTAAAAGAGAATCCCGCCGCTTTTCAAAATAAAACATAATTAAAACTCAGATAATAAATCAAACAAATTATGTGTATTATGTTTTCTTTCTGTGCGGCCCGGTATCAAATAACCCGGGGGTTGGGGATCACTGATCTAGATGATGGAATTATTAATATAGGAGATCTTGCAATGATGAGCTGCATTGCAAAAAATCCTGTCCACTCTTTATGGCAAAGCATTTTTTGCAGAGCAAGCTTCTTCAGGGCGTAATAAGATTTTATTTCAGTAATATAATTTGACACGTGATGGTGCTACCAATCAATCAGCTGCTCAACTAATGGAGTAGATAATTGATGACAACAGTCCAGCAACATGGCTGATTCCATGGTTCTACTTAAGATTACTGATACAGAGGAATTTTCTCAGAATAAATTCAGCCAAACACATTTTAGACTGTGCTTCATACATTTGCGTAATTGCATTGAAACAAAGTATTATGACAAACTCACAAAAAGGATATTTGTAATAAAAGAAATTCTCATGTTTCTGGAAACACTTCTTTTTTATATGGCCTTACATTCATTTACATGCATTTTAACAGTCAATATAGATCTGTACATTATCAACTATATGTTTTTGTGGCTTGGCTATCATAGTATAAAAAACCCAGATGTAAGCTAACTGCTTTATTGCTATGGAAACTTCTTTAAGAATTCTGATCTTTATGGATTTCTCTTCTTCTAAAGGTATCAAAATCCCTGAGAACTGTGTGGCCCGTGTACGCGAGGAGCTCCTGCTCATGAACGAAGAGGTGAAGAGAAGACGAAAAGAGAAGGAGCAGCAGGCAGTGGAGAAGCGGCTCAATGAGGAGCGCATACGTAAAATAGAGCAGGAGAACAAGCACCTCCTGGCAAATCTGTTCAATGAGAACCCAATGCCTAACCAGTCCCTGGCTCTGGGCCAAAACCCAATCCTGAAACTGAACCAGAACACCAGGATCCAGCCAGGGAACGTCTCACAGCTACAGAGAATGCCAGGCCAAACTCAGCCCTCTTTACAGCTCCCCTCTCAGAACCTTTTGTCCTTACATAGAAACTCCAGTCAAACCCAGCAACGGACTCTTATCAGTTGGCCAAACAGTTCAAGCAGCACCTCCTCCTCCAACCCCAGTGCCGTTGGCCTCAACTCTAATTTCTCCCAGTTTTACTCCCAGTCTTTCCTGCCATCTCTGCCACCACTGAAGAACCAACCGTACCCTCTCACACAGGCAGCGTTGTCTCCCACTTTGTCTTCCAAGAATTCCATGAACGAGATCTTGGACCTGACCATCAGCTCACCGTCGCCGTCCCCAGACAGCACGGAGGGAGGGCTGGCTCTGGACGGCCTGACTCAACCAGGCTTTGAAGATGAGTTTAACTTGGAGTCTTTAATTTCCCAAAATTCCACCAATGCTCAACATACTTTACAAATGCAGCAGTCTCTTTTGCTACAACCGCAGCAACATCACCAGCAGCAGCACCTGCAGAGCTCACAGCTGCAGCAGCAACAAAATCACAACCTGCTGGTCAATCACCACCCAAACCTAGATCTATTTGACTTCTCCCCACAGATAACCACTCAGAAAGCCTGTCCTTCTCCCTCCTCCTCCTCATGCTCATCCTCCGCTTCCTCGGCCTCCGCTGTGTCAAAGAACCTCGGGGTTCACAGCTCCACTAGCCTTCCCCCTGCCTCCTCTCTTCTCTCACCATCCTCCTCCTCTTCTCTCTTTTCCAGCCCTTCCTCCTCCTCTCTGTTTTCCACCAATACCACCCACTTTTCTCCATCATTTCTGTTGCCGCAGTCCGACCCCCAGTCCCTACCAAACGGCCACTGTAGTTCCAACATCCTGAACATTCGAGAGGCTCTGAACAGCATGCTACAAGCAGGACCAGACCGAAAATCTGTCATTAAGTACAGACAACAAGAGTGAGAACATGCAGAAACATGCAGGACGTCCTTTAGGTATTTTTCTTTTCGTGTGTATTAAAAGCATCTTGTTCGCTGCTGTGTATGATCACACCCCTGGACCTACACCCTCTCCACCCTCAGGGCCTATAGTCACGTCACTGCCTGACCTGCGCTCTGCTCACGTGTGTCCACCCGCCTTTTTAACGTGCTCCTGGTCGAGATAGTTGATGCGGTAACGAGATTAATCGACCCCCAGAGATCTACACCAAAGTGTGTGCCCCTCAGTGTAAGGCAGCTGTTTAAAGAAATGAGTCCTAAACTATCAATCCTTCAAAATGTGTGTTCAAACAAAAGTTTAAAAAGCCTCCAACTGCAGATTGTAACACGCTATGGTCAGTGAAGGTGCTGGAACTTCCAAACAAACACCACTAATTGTTAGTCTGCTCTACTGTTACCTTCACATCCAAGCTCTTGTCAAGACTGTTTTTTGCAAAGGCTTGGTTTGATTTAAAGAGAAATTATTGTTAAACTGCAGGGGTGAGTTAAAAAACAATTTTTTAAAAATCTGATAACTGATCAGCAGCAAAATGCCTCATTCATCCTCCTGTCCCGCTCATTACTCTCTCTGCTTTATGAACACTAGTGTTGAAAAGAGGGGGAGGGAAAAGCAGTCTCTTGTTGCAAACAGTGCCTTCAGATGAATCTATAAATGCAGTCTAAATATCCATGTAGCCTGATGTATGGACTTTTATATTTACTTTTAATAATAATAATAATTTAATATGTTGTATTTCTATTTAACCTTTAGCCCTTTTAGTCGTACATTGTGTGTTACACCAGGCTGGTGGTGTGTTTCCGGAAGAAGCCGCCGTTGCAGCCGCGTTAAGTGTTGAATGGTCTGTGGAGCTGCGACAATGTGCACATTGCTGAGCAGCTTAGGATAAACATTGTATTTTAAAGAAAAAAAAAAAAGAAACAAAGATTTTCTCCATTTGTTGTTAAAGTCTGAATTGTCATTTATCAACATTATTTATGGTTTTATTTGACACTGAATTTCTCAGGAAAGTTTGAAATGTTCTGTTCACTTTTTTGTCATGATAATGGATCTCAAGTCTTTTCCCACAGTGAAAGACAAATAATGAAATTCATCAAAAATCCCCGTTGGTGTCGGTGGTGGTGTTTTTGTTTTGTTTTTAACTTTAAATGTGTCTATTACAAGTCATTTTAAGATAAAAAAAATATATATATATAACTAACGGCTGTACAAACTTATTTTCCATGTCAATAAATAGGGGTATGAGAGTCTATGACGTCTGGACGATGTTGTGGGAAAAAAATTATGACGAAGAAAGAGCAATAAAATCACAGTAATTTACGAGTGTGAGGAAACAAAAAGTTCACTTGAAGTTTTTCAGACAAATCTTTAGTGCTCTACTTGCATGGGATGAAACAACTTGGTTCTGTTTGACTTAAAAGTCTTTTAGTTTAAACCTTTTGAAAACTTTTGTTAAGCAAGTTTTCATGTGATGAACGTAATCCATTCTTTGTGTTTCAGCCATAGTTATTCTGAAAGTTGTTATTTATATTTAAGGGAATTATGGGTTTTACATTATATGTTATCCTGCTTGTTAGAAAGGTTAATGTTTGGTCAGGGATGTCTGTAGCCGACAGGATTACTATAAAAACAAATACTTCTATAACCTGCCACCAAATACGATTGCACTGTTCTGTACTGCTGTACAGTGTCTGGACTTATTTCTGCTCATTTCATTTCATTTAGCTTTTCTTTTTTTCTATCTATATCATCATCATTTCCTCATACTCGTAGACCTTAAGTCAGGCCTTCAGTTTGCAGAGAGATACCAAAGTGTTCCACAGACGAGGCTGAAGTTACCGGCTCTAGGACATCAATCTCAGGAAGAAATCAAGAGATATAACAACAGGCCATTAGCATAAATATATATATATATATATAATGTTGTTTCCCCTGAGACAGTGGTGAATTTAACAAATACATGTGCTGTTTTCCCTGTTTTCTCTTTAGTGCTGTGACTCTTGCTGTATTTATGTTTTACACCTAATGTGAGAGTTTGGTTGTCTTTGTGAAAATGTCAGTGGTTTTCGGAGTGTTTATGCATTCTTAGGGCAAAGATCAAAGGCTGTTTCTTTTCTCAGAAAGAAAAAGAATTTCTCAGAATTTTTTTCTGTGAACAGTTTTTATTTTTACCTTAATCCGTATTGTACTTAGTTGTCAGCTGTGCAACGTTTTTGATGGGTCATTTTGCACAGCGTTGTGCATTTGATGGGGCGGCTGATTTTATCTCTCAGTATAATTTTTTTTTTTTTTAACGGGTTGGGGTTGTTCACAGTATAGGTCGAATGTGGGTTTTTTTTTTGCTTTATTTTAGCCACTCTTTCCGTAGCTTCTCTTCTTTATACCCATGTTATTTGCGCCTTCTTTATTCCTCATCGGGCACATTCCAGGACACTAGTCTAAAAAGCATATGCCTTTGATTGTGTGTGTGTGTGTCACACATATATAGCTTTATGCAGCTGAGGATACGGACCGCTTATTTAGAACAAAAGGCTTTCTGTTAAATAAAAAAAATCTTGTTAGACTTTTTATCGTTTTTTTTGGTTTTTTTGTTTTTGTTTTGCACTAAGAATGGCATAATCAAGTTACTGTTCTCATGTTGGTCATGATTGAGTGTTGCAACCATTTTCTTCCCCCTTTCTTTGATGAATTGCTCTGTGTATACTGTAAGCATTTCTTGTTTCTCCACCATTTGCATATTATATGAATAATATTACTCTAATTTATTGCTAACATAAAAAAAACAAACAAAAACATGCTACTGATTGTATGTATTTTTAAACAAAGCCTATTTTTTCTGTACAAAAGAAACTGTGTTCAGCACTTTTATTCTGGGTTGTGCTTTTGTTTTCTATATTTATAATTTAGATCCAAATGTATATATTGTAAAATTTGTGCCTTTCAACTAATTCTTTAAAAAGGTTTTCTACTCATTTAAGGAAGGACTATATGAAATTGCAATCTTAACTTTGTAAACAAATAAAAACTTGAAGATTGCTGAAACCAAGTCTCTTGTTTGTCTGTTTTTTTAAGCACATGTGCTTTTCAATACTATCAGTTATACTTTGGATTTATTTCCACAGACACTCATATTGTTTGGCATAGGGAAAAGTGATTATTTCATGAACTTTCAAAGGGATTGTGAAAAAAATGCTTTACTATTTAAATGTACAGTCATTGTCACACATTCAGTGGTCAGCAAAAAGCTCTGTTCACAATTTTGTAGAAACAATACCTTTCCCCCTCTTTTAAACAACATTTAACTGAATTGTAATAAAAATCAGTAATGCTAAAGTTTAGCTTTTCTGTTTAATTAAAATTATTTATATTGACATTTTTAGGTATAGACATTTAATGAAAATTTTGAGTAAACATCTTTCAAATGTTTGATCACAAGAGGTAAAACGGCCTATTAACTTAGTTAAATAAAATATAACTATAACAAATAAATTCATTTTCTGTTTTAATTTGCACAAGTATTGCGCACATATTTATTGATTTTAAAATATTTTAGTCCACATTTGAATTTGAATTTGAATTAGTTTCTTTAATTTGTCTTTAAAAGAAAAAAAACTTACATCTCAATTATACTATGTTTTCCAACAACTTATATAAGTCTTATTTACAAAAACGTCTCTGTTTCTGCTTTTGGACGCTGCGTGATGACGTAATGAAACTCACCTGTGGGTGATGGCCGCCAAGGCCACGCCTTCTTACCTGTCCTCAGAAAGATTTGGAGGAAACTTCTGCGGCGTCGGAAAAAGATTGTCACACCAGCGAGGAACGAGTGAGGGCTTTTAAGCAGCGTCGCAGACTGGAGGACTGAGAGGTGGACGTCACGTCAGGACCACACTGTTTACAGGTGTGTTTGCTTGTTCGCTGCTACCGAAACACACACACATAGAACCTGTCACATCCGTTTTTAGCTTAGCTTTGCCGAATATTCGTTACTACTCGATCAAAAGTCGAAAAAATAATGTTCTCCCCGACATCTTTTTAAATATTTGTTTTAGAATGTAACCACAAGCTTTAGCATTTAGCTTTAGCAGTCTTATTCTTACGGCTCAGTAACCCGGATGATATCGTATTAATGAGCCTAGAATTCAGTTGCTATTTTTCGGCAGTTCATTCTTTTTTTTTTTGTTTTTTTTGCAATAGATATGTTGGGTATCCATAGTTTGTTTTATTAGTAATATTACTAGTTATAATATTACTAGTAATAGGTAGTATTAGTAATATATTTAGTTATAGGATATGACTAAGTGTATCAGTGTACGAGTATCATTACTGTGCGCTGTCATAATTATCACGGTATCAGTGTCGCTGTATAACATAGAGTATATGCATTTTTATATATATAGTGTGACGTTTTAACGGAGCAGTTAACACCTGAAATGTCGGGCAAAAGAGTAGAGTTAATAAAGCACCTAAAAAGTTATGAATGTGATGTACGAATGATGTTATGAATGTTAAGTTTATATGTTTTATAACAGGTATCATGGACTTTATGAGGCAGATAGATGGGGACTTGCATTCTGTCATCTGAATGTTGTAGTGGAATTCTTTGAGCGATCTTAACTTATATGTGTTATAGTGTAAACGGAGGCTCATAGTTGTCGGTTTTGTTCAGTATACATTATTGTACACGACGCCCTGTTTGCATTGGGTGGGTTTGTAGTTCGCAGTTTACAACTTCAAACCCCGTCTTCATCACCTCACCTTACTGGTTCTGCCACAGTGCAAGTTTCTACTCGCTCTACCTTGAGGTTTCACAACAGTTTCGACTCCACATTCCCAAACAGCTACGTCTGTCTTCACTTGACCCAAGTCAGTTGTTTTTTTTTATTAAATACTGATATTTTTAATAATGGAGCCAATGTTGAGTGTCAGGTCAGGTTCTAAGGATCAATCACTGGTGTAGTGTGTTAATACATTTGTACAGGGAAATGGATCGAAATCAGAAATCTGAATGTAATCAGTGAGGCACACATGAGCCAGCATTCCCAAAAGTTGTCATAAAATGACATATCGCTTATGATAAGATAATTTTTTATCAGTGGAAAGAGGAACGACATTGTTTGGCACTTCCAGCAAATAGAGAAATCTATTCACTGAGTTCTGTATGAATTGATGACATTGACTATGGTTTTATAACACATTTATGTCCTTTTAAAAGCTTAATTTATGTCCTTTTAAAAGCTTAATTTATCATTTGGCCGTTGCTGCATAAAATATCACTACGCGGTCTCAATGCCAGATCAAAATGACCTGCTGCCTCTTATTCTATCCTATTATGATCAAATATTGATTTCTGATGGTACAATCTCAATGACTGAAACCTATATTTCAATGTATCAACTGAATCAGGTGTCAATACTTCAGTTTAATTTTACTGCTAAGCTTAATTTAATTTTGACACATGTCTGTATTGAATTCCTATTGTTACAATTTTATTATTTTAAAATACAGTAACTACTATATCGATGAAGATCATCTCTTCATCGATAAGATCATCCAGGTCATGGTCAAGGTTAAGGAGTTTTAGTTAAGCTAACTTAATGTCCAGTTGCCAAACAAAACTCTTTAACTTCCAGTAATAACTACCTCCACACACTAATTCCCAGACATGGGATTGAACATTTTACATGTTAGTAATGTGTGTTAGTAAAGTTTACCAATGAATTATTAAAAATTTGCGCCATAAAATTTACTGTATTTAAAAGGTCAAGAAAACTGTTGAACAGGGAATTATCCCCTTTATTGCAAGTGAATGAAATCCACTTTAAATAAGGTGTATATAAAGCAGGAATTTCTACGCTGGAAGATCTGGGGTCAAGATTAAAACTCCAAGAAATAAATGCAGTAAGGGTTAGTTTACATTCTTTTTAACCCACTAAACCTAAACATACCCATGTTTGTTTGATATCTTTTTTTTCAATCCAGAGGCTCAATACTCAATAACAACTTTTTTTCTACAAGCTGATTTACACTGGTGAACTGGTCTGTGTTGTTTATTTTCCTACTGCTGTTCAATATGTCTTTGTCCTCATGCAGTAGTTTATTCAGGAAGTTATATTAAGACCAGGACAAAGACAGGATTGACTGTAAGATGTGTTTTTTATGCTTTAATGTCTCACTGCTGTTCAGCAGCATAGTGAATAAATAAGGGCCTTACAAGTAACTTTTTGTCAAAAGTTATTTAACAAACAATGTGCTCTTGAAACATGGAAATTTAACTCCTAGTAAACTTTAAGTAAGTAAACTGAGTTACACGAATAAACAAGTTTACTTGAAAACAGGAGACATGAGAATGTGCAGAAATTAAAATCCATTTTGTCTTCATTACATTTTACAATTTAGATTTAATTTGTCCTTCATTTCAAAAGTATTGAATTTTTTTCTTTATGCCGAAAGATTTGTTTTTTTTTTATATTGAAACAAATGTCACTAGTTTTGGTTGACCTTACACACACACACACACACACACACACACACACACACACACACACTGCATGTCTCCTTAGTGCTGTTACTTAACTGCACTTTCAGGTCATTGAAATGCAGTGAGATCCCACCTAAATAGCATCACTACTACTATTTGATATCGGTAGGTACGCAAATAAAAACATTCTAGGAATGGGTCAACTCAATTTTCATCTATTTATTTCCATGTACTAATAAACTCAAACACTGGGGGCCTACCCCTCAAGTGCTTTCTGGAGACCCTACACTTAACTCCCATGCAATGTTTTGCCCTCCCTCTTTTTTATTGGTCAACAGCTGCTGCTTGTATCTTCTCAGTGGGCACTTTTAGATACGCCGTAGAAGTATCTACTTCAGTGTGTCAATAAATATTTCTGAAAATGAATATTATTTGTCTGAGTTACGAGAGAATATTTTTAAGCTACCTGTGGGCCATAGAAATGACCTGACAGGCCAAATTTGGCCCCTGGGTCTTGAGTTGAACACATACATTAGTGACATGTAGCTTTAAGAAGATGTGTGGTGACAGTCCAGTGTCTCTGCTGTAGGACAGGTGTGCTCCAACTAAGCTTCAAGCTAAAAAGTTTTGAACAAGTTTACCGCAGTGTATTTTTATGTAACAAGATAGTGTCTTTAAACTTCACTCATGAAACAGGAGGTTATGGTTGCATGATATAGCAGTTATCACACCTGCCTTATACATCTGCCTTACAAAGAGGTTTTGGGTACAATCCCCTTGGCAGCCAAGGATGCATACTTTAATTTTCCCCACTGTGGGTGGATATAGATTACATTTTTGTCTACGCCTTGGTGGTCACAAAATGCAATGTTCATGAAAAAATGAGAAATTATGGAAAATATAAATTAGTGTTGTTTTTTTGGGAAAATTTTGGGAATGCCAGGATAAATCTAGTTTACAGACTGCATCTGTCCCAAGGCCTTAGTGATGATATTCATGTGTTTAATGTAGTTTAGCTGTATATATTGGTACATCAGTAATCAGTAATAACAAGAATTATGTTTTACTTTTGATTGTTTTATGTTTTTTTTGTAAATATACAACCTAAGACATTTGTGTTAGAAGCATGTCCAGGTGCTATGATTTGTGGCCAGCTACTACTTTATTGTTAATAGCAAATATCATGGTTGAGTCCACAGTGAGTGCGTGACATGCATTTACAGCCACTCGGAGGGCCGTGTAAACAGTTGGAGTATTTGTCTTCACAAGCTGCATATTAACACAGATAAGCGTTACTACTCCTCAGTTACCACTAACCACTTTGTAATGAAATGCACTCAGGTCGTTATATCTTTGTCACTTATTAACGTTTACCGATGTGGATTGTTTGAGTGAGGTGCTATTTAAAAAGCTGCTGCAAATGTTAGGTCTTTGACTGATTCTGGTCTTAAATGAGTAGCTGAGTTTATCAAGCATGCTGTTCCTGAAGCGTGTAATCACATGAGACCATGAGACCTCTTAGAGGATACATGCAGTCTTGAGACGGGATTGACTGACTATTTACTCACTCACCAGAAGAGGCACGTCACCTCTGAATGTTTGCTCTTGTAACAGTAGTGGCTTCTTTTTGAACCCAGGTTTTTGTTCCAACCTTTTAATAATTCAGTAGTTGTTCCGAGTCTGGGGCTAAATGGTGTCATACACTGAACCTTGCTAATCCAAGCAAAAGACCTGAAACCGTCCCAGAATACAGACAGCACCTAGACCTAAAAAATGATATTGGTAACATTGTGGAGCTGTTGATACAGGAAAAATAACAACCAATATTAAACCACTGTGGATATAAGGACGATATGTTGAAAAGCTTAAATTCTAATGCACAATTAGCAGATAAAAATGATTTCATGTGTGGATGGCTAGAAAATGTCTTTATCCTGGCCTTGCCTCTTGTCATTACTGTTTGGCTCCAGTCCCTTTATCCTCCGTTGACACTTGGTTGTGTAGACTAATTGATTAGAGATTACCAGCCCGTAGAGCAACAGTTTGATACACTCTCAGAGGATGCAATACATAGATTTCACTGCCTTAAAAAATTGCAGAGATATATTAATATTACCAATTATTATTATTTACTATTAGCTCAAGTTAAATACTCATTAGCTCAAGACACCCACTGTAACTCCAAGTCAAGAAAAGACAAAAACCTGTGTTGAGTTTGAGGAAAGTAAGAAGTGAAGCTCACTAAAGTAAAGCCAAGTAAAACTCTCACAGTTTAAATTCTCCAGGCTGAGATTTTTGGTTACTAGTACTTTGGTCCAGTTTGGACAATGACAACCATAGACAAACAAAAATGGTAGCACACCTATACAATGTGGACTGTGTAAATGTAGACCATGACTCTGCTGCACTGTTAAAGCACTGTGTTTTAACAGGGTCATTTCCTGAATCTCTAACACTGTGGGGTCTGTGTAAGAACCCATGAAAACTTTACTCTGGGCAAGCAGACTTCTAGAGTAGCAAACAACTCATCAATTATTAACAGTTCAGTGCTCTCATTCCTCAGATGTAACCATAGCACCCGGTAGACTGAAACTCAGCCAGCAGCCTGGTACCTGCTGCTGCTCTGTGGGAATTATACTTATATACTACTAACAAAAGAAGCCAGTGGAACTATTTCATCTGAAGAGACAGTCAGAAAGAGAAGACTAGGACTAATGTAGAAACATGAACTTGTAGGCCGCACAAAGAGAAGATTTCAGCGTTGGATAAGAGACTTTTTGAGAAGTCGCTTTGTTTTGATTCAGTCTCCCAGGATTTTTTTTTTTCCAAAAAGAAGACAACGTATCATGAGTCTGAAACAGCGGATTAAACTGATGAAGCACTTTGGCTCTTTGCCTCCTGAGCCTAAACCACCTCTGCTGGTTGTGCCTGTAAGTGGATACATTCTAGTAACACGGTGCTGAAATAGTTTTCAAGAACGTTTGCATCTTGAGTGTCATAAGTAACTGCATATTGTCTGGCGTGTCTTATGTTTGACTTAATTGTTTTGAGATTCATCCCTATATTTTAAAAATGGCTTTATTACTGTTCATGGGACAGATGCATTATGACAAGCTCTTTTGAATGCATAAAAAAGTAACAACATTTTTGTGCAAAAATATACTTAGTTATAAGTAAATCAATGTAAAGCTATTAAACATATTGAAAATATTGCATGTTAGCTGTAATATAACTAAAATCAGAAATGAGGTAGTTTAGTTTATTTTAAGCTTTCAATACATGATCTTATATTTTTTAACTATTTAGCTGTTTAAAACATATCTCACCAACTGATCTAGGTAATATTCCATGTGAGTGATGAATTCACATATTCTTATTAGAAACATTTTGAGAATTCTAGTAGCCCCACATTAACGAGGAAGTAAAGAAGATAAACATTAACCTGAGAACACAGTTTACTAAAGAAAACATGGAATGCAGTATGTTTTCCTGTTTTTGTTTTTTTTTACAGTATAATCTCAATATCATCATTTTTTTTTCTTTCTTCCCATTTTTGTGCTGGGCTCTCCTCTTTATTATTATCAGATACTAAAACCTAAACTGCTGTAAATGCAGCTCTTATGTGTAGTACAGCTCCACCCTAATCCAGGTTTATTGAAGGCCACTGGAGAGTTACTGAAAGAGGGCAAAGGCTGAGTGGGGGAGGAGTCCTCCAGGTGAGGGCTCTCCCACCAGGTGGTTAGAAAACTTTTTTCTTTTTTTTTTTTTGTTTTTCAGAAAAAAGAAAATTACAGGCACAGACGCTGGCATTGACCTGGAACTAACCTGCGTCCTATTCTGTTCATATTAGGTCGTAGTCTAACTCCGAGGAGTTTACTGTTGTTTAATGGCACACAATAGGCTAGCAGTTCGCTGAGCACTGGAGGCAGCAGGTGTTTTTGTTCGGCAGTGAAATCCTAGTGGGAAATGGAAGTAAGGTTCAAAGACCATGTGGTAAGTGGTCTGGGAGGAATACAAAGCTTCAACCGTCTCACAACACTAACGGTGTGATCTATATGCTGACTCTAAGTGCAATTTTAATGTTGATATTGTGGGTGATAAATACTAGGCGTAAGGATAAATATTATTTGTATTAAATCTAAACATAGTCTGTATTTCTCTGTGCTTGAAATTATTATTTGTGTGTTAACAAGGACATTTTCTTTACATAATTTAGATGAATATAGAGTTCCGGTTGTTGATTGATTTGAGATTTGTGTTATTCTTGTTAACAAATGTAGTAATGAATATGTACAATGATACTACAGTATGGCATAATGTTGTTCTCTTAGGTATCTATGTCAGTAAATCATATACAGATTTCAATTGAGCTACCCTGTCTGTTAATGAGTAACCTGGTCAAACAAACATTTTGCTGGGCAAAGGTTCCTTTTTTACTTACATTATTGCTGAAATTCCTGCTCAAAACATCGGCATCGGTAAACCAGGGGTCTCCAACTCAAATAAGTTGAGGGCCACCACCCTCACTGTCATTTCACTGAAGGGCTGCGTCTGTTTTCAGTGGTCAATACAAAAGTAAAAATGTAATAAATCCCATAGATTTTGTGTAATACAACACTGAACCAGAAGGAGATTGTGGATCAGGGTTTTCGAAAACTAAAGGATTTACCATAAAATGTGGAGAACAAATCTATAAAATATTTTTTTATAAATTCATCTTTCAAATCAAGGTGGGGGAACAAAATATTGCTCCAAGGACTGCGAGTTTGAGACCCCTGCTGTATGTGTTTATAATTACAATTTCAGTTTTCGGTAACACATTTTAAAATACCTTGAATTGAATGAAAGCTTAGTAAAAGTATAGTATAGAATACACCTTCAGTAAAATCTATTGATGTGTGATTTTTACCACAGGTAATTACTTTTCTGTATTTGACTTGAGCATATTAACAATGTGATACATATCACATGAAGGTATTTGGTCAATTTTGGAGCTTTTGTATAAATTGTTCTGTCTTGAGTTATGTGTATAGTGTGCTCATGTACATATTTTAGGGTAGAGTTTGAATGAACAGCTTAAATAATCTTCACAACTTACTTTAACTCTCTTACACTCAAACAGTGGCTTGTTCCAGACTTGTGTATCAGGCCTTACCTGTTCTTATTTATGTCCTTTTGAAATATAGTGAACAGCCTGTTGTTTGCTTTTGAAAAATACAACTATGTGAAAAATGAAAAGCACGAGTGGCATGTGGCCCTAAGATTGTAGCTGGGTACAGCACTCTTCGCTTGTATGAAATGTGTTGCTAATCGCCTCATGTAAAACACTTTTTTGATAAAACAGCAGTGGTTTTTACACTCTCGATGTAGAATTAGCTAAGGATAGGACTGAGGTGTATCCTTTAAAACTGTGTTTTATATAATGCTGTGAAAATTAATGCTTTTGTTCAGACAGTTTGTTACTAACTGGCACCAGGAACCAGTGATGTCACTGTTAAAACGGCCTAGAAGCAGCATTTAAAACAACTTGCCATTGTACAAAACACTCATGATCAGTAGGGTAAAACTAACATGTCTCATGACAGTTTAAACACAACTCACATTCCCTATTGGTGGCTGAACAATCCAATGATTGGTGAATTCTGCTTTTTAAGGATATGAAGGAAGTAGAATGTTGTCTTCAAAAAAAGTTACATTTGTTTAAAGAGCAAACAAAAATTATATGGCATGTTTGTTTAAAAGTTGAGTCTGACATAAATTATATAAAGTTGCCTATCAAATTAGTTCAGAGTACAGATGTATGAAATGCAAATCTATAGCAGAGATGCCAGTACCGAAAAGGGAAGCTGTCTGCATGTTTTTGTTCTAACCAAGCAACAGCAGGTTTAATCAACTGTATTGTACTGTATTTCATAAATATGCATTTATTTACAATTCCAATTCTAAATTTGTGCAAAATATAATATTTACATTAAGTATACATATAAGATATCTATAATATCTAAAAATAAATGTATATATTTTATTTATCTTGAATAAACTGAAGAAAGTGATTGCAGCCTGTTAATAAAACTATATGTATAAAATATAAAAAATAATATACAAGTTAGGATGGTTGACTTCCAGTGGGCTTAACGTAAGTAGCAAGGTACAATGTGGTGCAATGTGATTTGGGTAGAGGTTGCTGTGACCCAGTAATGGCCAAGTGGGTGAAGATGGCCGGATGGAAATAATAGATGATAATACTAATGAATATTGCATAGTCAGCTCTAGACTTTCCAATACATTTTCCCCACAACTTTAGAATTTTTCTTTCCATAGGGATTGATTTTGGCAGCCCTGGTTTAATTTCATAAACTGAAATAAACTAATTTCCATTTTTGATTAATTACTGAATATATGTGCAGTTAATTGAGAATTTGTGTTGCCTAGCACCAATTAGATATTATTTTACTGTGGTTTTTAACTGCTTGCTTTAGCAGTGGTCTAATATGACACAGTTTTAAGAATGTGGGCTGCACCACGGCTTTTATAGCTTAGAGTGATCCCCAAGCACTGGGCCAGGGACCGGTACTGGTCTGTGGGTGACTTGGTGCCATCAGAGAAATAATGTTGCGTTTTGGCTATTACTTACACTTGATCCATACCCATATCAACAAAAGAACTTAACAATACAATGGCTGGGATTGAAAACAACAACAATCAACTCAAAAGGACGCAGTGTCATTGATACAAGATTCTAACTTTTTATATGGGTCTGCTTGAAGAAAATTAAAGGCTATGTGCACTTGAGAAATCCTTGTTGTGCCCTTGCACAGTTAATTCGGGTAGGAAGATTTTATGGGTAGGAAAACATTTTAGAACAACTTAACCTGTCCATGAGGCCAAAAAGGTTGGGCTTGTTGTCCTTGAACATGAATGGTGAGGGATTTTTCAGAACGGAACCTCATGAGGTTCTCCCTCTTTTAAACTAGGTTCTGACTTAGTAGCACCAATGGCCCTGAGTCTTAAATAGAGAGACAAGTAAAAGTATCTACTCTCTCTCCCTCTCTTTCTTGGTCCCTCTGTCAAACTCGCGCACACAAATATGTAACCCCTCCTCCATACCAGTCAGGCAGGATTGTGACAGGTGAGAGCATGTGAAGATCAGGTTTTCTCATCCGCAGACACTATTCACCTAGCTCAGGTTGTTTGTAAGGACATAACTTCTAATATATAATTCTCAGCTTTTGATTTTATACCTTCACGCTATACGTAAGTATGCAAGATATTTATTTGAAGTTTGCTTTTACCTTGTCTCCAGAAACCAGGCATGGAGGAGTTAACAATATGGGAGCAGCACACAATTACACTGGCCAAAGTAAGTAGCTCAATGATCTGATCATTTTTGTTTTTTAGGGGTTACTTTTTCATTTATTTATGTATCTAATCTAATCGAATGTAACTTTGAATGGTAACATTTCTTTGCATTACTTCAAAGTGGAACTACTTTTGTGAACGGCATAAATTTAAACTGAAGCGCTACTTCGTGGCAGAGTTTTCAGGGTAAACATATTGCTTAACGTGCAGTGATTAGAGCGTTGAATAAAGTTCATTAAGATGGTATTAAGATAAACTTCTCAGTTAAAAACCCTTATCCTTAACAAATGAGAGCTGGTTGTCCTGGACTTGAACAGAAAGCCCTTCATAATCACAAATAAAGGTGATCCTTTGTTAGACACAAAAGCTGTAATCGTATTGCTTCCAGGTATTGTGTAGTATTTGTGCAGTTGGAGCACGACCATGCTCAAGATCTCACTTTCACATCACACACAGTAGGAAATGAGAGTGACACACCTTGCTGCACCTCACAGCGCTTGCTTTTAATTTTGAAAAACTGCTGGAATGTGCACCTTCGACCTAATTCTGTGTAACATTCAGTCTCTTCCCCACCCATTGCCTAAAATATTATAACTTATTTGTTCCTGTTTCATATTGTTAAAGAGCCTATTACTGTATTGTTGAATTTCAACCTAATTGTCCTTTAATGGCAGGATCCCAAACTTGGGTTTGGATTTGCCATATCTGGAGGAAAGGACAAGCCCCACCCAGACACTGGGGATACAGCTGTGGTGGTTTCAGACGTGCTGCCAAATGGACCGGCCATGGGAAGACTCTTGTAAGTTCAAGAGAGTTCCTGTACTGCAAAGGGGTTTTTTGAAACACTGTACTCATTGTTTGTTTGTTTGTTTGTTTTTTTTCATTTAAATGCACAAACCAAACCAGAGTCTTTTCTGCTTCTTTCCAGCAACAAGGATCAGATTGTGATGGTGAATGGGACGTCCATGGAAAATATCCACTCCAATTTTACTATCCAGATCCTAAAATCATGTGGCAAAACAGCAAATGTTGTGAGTAGTGAAACAAAACTGTCCAAATCTACGATGTATTTATGGTTTGCATGTGTTCAAACCATGGTGTTGACCATTCTTTTCCTTCTAGACTGTGAAGCGCCCCAGAAAGATCCAGATCCCAGCAACAACCAGACCATCTCGGGCTGCCTCCCACTCCAACCTGCTGGAACAAGACCCCCCTAGACGGACACGTAGATACTCTGACGGCAGTGACACCAGAAACACAAATCGTTACAGACCACGCAGTACGTCACCAGAACGCAACGGGCACGGTACCCTACCTCTGATGTCATCAGGCTACAAGAGGCTTCCACAGCCTGACATGGTAGACAGACCAATCAGAACTACTCTGGTGAAGAAAAAAATCACAGATGGTGAGTTCTAGTTAGTTGGTTATAGTTCCAAGTGCAAAGTTGTGTTTTAATGTAGGGCAGCAGAAAATGAAAAATGAAATTTTTATTAGAAAATGAAGCTCTTATCTAAAAGCTTGTGAAAATTGCTGATTTCTGTCTGTTTATCTGCAGAGTATGGGCTTAAGCTGGGGAGTCAGATCTTTATCAAGCATATGACAGACACAGGACTGGCTGCAAAGGAAGGCACGCTGCAGGAGGGAGACCTCATTCTTAAGGTAAAAACTGACTTGGTTTTAACAGCTCCAAAAGATGTGAAATCTGTTGAATAATTCTCAGATAAGAAATAAGTTAAGGTGCTGACTACTACAATTATTATGTACTTTTTAACATGGTTGTTTTTCAACATATTTATATTTACGACATCTATCCTTATTTTCATGTCTTTAGTATTTTTTCTCTTTTACGTCATTGACTGTGGCTTTGAGAAAGTCTTTCCTCATCTTGATTGATCCATTTTCTATGACTAGATCAATGGCATGACAACAGAAAATCTGTCCCTGCTGGAGACCAAACATCTGGTGGAGAAGAGCAGAGGCAAACTGACCATGACGGTCCTGAGGGACAATCGAAGATTTCTGGTCAGCATTCCAGAAGTTGTGGACAGTGCCCCTAATAGTGAAGAGGACAGACGTCAGGACAGCAGCTCTGAACTAGAGGGTGAGGTTGATAACAATGACCATGGTTAAAGATGTTTGAGTTATTGTTCCATCATTTCAGAGTTTATGATGACAAACATGTCAACATTTAAGAAACAAATATGGAAGAATTGTTATTAATTACATTTCCTTTCTGTACATGAACAGAGATTTCGGATATTGATGAAGATATTCGTGTACACAGAACATCTCGTCCAGCCAACAGAGAAAAACGAACCCGGAGGTAACAGCTTTCTCTGTCTAATCATGTGACCGTGTTTTAATTCTCTCCATTGTTCCCATAGCCAGTACAGTCTACAGTTATCACAGTTTCTTGAGTTGTATTTGCAGCTCATTTACCATTTTCCTAAGTATGTCTGGGCTTAAGTTAAAATGAAATTTACAAAATTACACACATAGGTTTTTGGATATAGGTTGTTTAAGGGACAAAATGTTGTATTATGTAAATTATTAATAATTTACCTTTTAGGAGCAATATGTAAAATCCTTAAATTTCCTCTGTTTTCCAGGACAAGAGCCGACCCACCGCCTCTTGTAAAATCTCGGGACTCATCACCCATGCGCTCCACTTTGAGCCGTCCTCCAGTCACGTCTTACACTTCTCGCAGAGGTCAGTATTGTGGAAAATCTTTCTTAGACAAGGAAAGCCAGATCTTACGTTACACTTTTAATTTGTTCATCTCACATCATAAATATCTAGATTAGATATCTGGACAAATTCACCAATGATTATTTATGACCATCTGGATAGAAGAAAACACTGTTCACTTTTGTGTCTTTAGCGCCATCGGAGTCTGAGTCCGACCACAGCACCTCTCCTCCTCCTCCAGTCAGGAGGGACAGAGACACCATGGACAGGAGGGAGCCGCACAGCAAATATAAGTCAGTTACTGGTCAAAGATGACAATATTTGTATCCAATTTCCATTTGAAGATATCTGTATATGACTTTAAATATGAAAGTATTTTTTGCCGTTATTATGCTCGTTGTACGTTTTTTCTGAACAATGTGGTTTTAATATGTAGTCATGATTTCTTCTGCTCTGTCAGAACTCTCTCTGGGATGTCCACTGTCCCCTCTGGGATGTCCACCCTGCCCAATCCCCGCTCCTCTCCTGTACTCCAAAACTGGACCAGCTCTCGTCCATCATCTTCTGCTTCGAAGCCCCGCAGACCAGTCTCGGAATCAGACTCAGACCGCAGTGCTTCCCCTCCTCCTGCCAGGCAGAGCCCACACCCCGACAGCAGATACAAGTAAACACAAAATAGACACTTTTCTTAACTAAAAACATCCTTCATCATTTCATACATGCGCAAACATTTTGACCTGCGGGCCACAATTGGTCCTAAAGTTGAACGTGCAGACGGGCTCAGGAGCAGACCTAAAGAGTGATTAATTGAACTAAGATGCAAGACATGTAGAAGTCGTGCACAAAGGCTGAACAGGCTTAGTGTCTTCTATGCCATCTGTGGGTATAACCCTGGCATTGCAGAGACAGAAGTATCATCACAATTAAAAAAAATATACAATTTAGAGAACCTTGATTAGCTGAATTCCATAGCTGAATGGTTGGTTTGCCTTAGTTTGCCCATATCTGTATAAGACAACAAATACATTTTAAATATCTGAGAATGTTCTTATGGCTCACTGATCATCCCCATTTTCATACTTTTTCTCAGAGTTCTCCCAGATCTGCGTTCTCAAGGCATGAGAGCTTCTCCCATCACTGTTCGTCAGGAAGTGCCAAGGAGAGTGAACTCCCCTGTCAGAGTCCCACCGCCAGGTTAGAGAAACTTTCAGCCCATCCACTCTCTCACAGACACAGACATGTCGGCACAAAAACACCCAACTTAGCATTTTATGGCTGTGACCTAAACTTACTATATGTTACTATAGGTACGACTACGATAACTTATTTTGACATTTAGTAATTCAACAAATAAGAACACAAATTCAAAATCATTTTCTCTGTCTTCATAGACTCTGGGTCTGAGTCAGAGGGCAGCTTGGTGCCTCCTCAGAGGCATAGCACCACCTACAGTCAAGACTCCCTCAGCAGATACAGGTACAGATGAAGGTCTCTCCCAACCCTACTTCCCTCCTGAACCCAACAAGATCTGATTGGGTTGTGAATGAGCTGCATGCACATGACTCTGTCAATTTTACCAATAGATATTCTTTTTTTATATGAAGGATTTATCATCCCTCTGTGGTCATGTTTGTTTACCATTTTTAATTTGTTTTTCATCTTTCTTTTGTGGTGTTTTTACTTTGATTGATGTGTGTTTTTTTTTTGTTTGTTTTTTTTTGTTTTGGATGTAAACCAAGCGTTTGTGTTGACGTTTGTTACTCATTGAAATAAATTTTACTCTCACTGAACATCTACCTCTGCTGTAAGTGTTGATTAAACAGTGGAAAGCAATCAACTTTCCATTTATTTATCTTAAACATGGCTGAAAAAAATTAAACAAGATCACTAATAACCTTTGATCAGTCACAAAGCAGTACACCATCAAAGGGAGGGCTTCCCTCAGAGGTGTAAAGGTGAATATTCAACCTTCTCTCAGCAACAATCAATATTGTAGCCACGGCTCCCCCCTCTCAAAATATAACTGAGATGTGTTGTCCTCCTCCCTCACTCCCACCTCCCGGTCTTGTCTTCCAGAGTCCTGCCCGATGTTTCCATGCAGCCACAGGTGGAGCCACCAAGGTGGAGCACTGCCAGCAGTCCACCTCCCAAGGGTGTGTGTGTGTTTTTTCTACATTTGGAGCCAGTTATAAAAACATTTTATAAACGGCCATTGTGTAATTTTAATATTTGTCAGTTGACACTAGTGCAAACCATTTGCTCTATTATTTAAACCAGTCTGATTTACATGAAGTACAAGCATGTACCAAAGTACATAACACAGTTGTATTATTAGCCTAAAGCAAACATCTATTATTATAGGCTGCATGACTCGAATATACTGTATTCTTTCTATCCTACAACCGCCTTCAATACATTAAATTGATTTGTAAATTGATTGATAAATAAAGGGTTTAGAAGTCTGTCACTGATTTTTAAGTAATTTTCTTAATACACTGACTAAATATACTATGTGGCTAAAGGAAAATCTCTTCTAACAGCTCCATCAGAGTCGGAGTCAGAGCCCAGTTACTCCTCTGTTCCCCGCAGAGAATCGACAGCCAGTGACGATGTCAACACAGTCAACAACAGATACAAGTAAGGGTCCCTTCTTTACAACAATGTCGTGTGTCAACAGTCAGTCACTGCAGCTTTGACAAGTTCCTTAGAGAAGTATCTGGAAAAGAGAAGTAAACCACAAGTTACAGCTCACCACCTGTTAACATTGAAACAAACAAACATTTCAAATACATAAAAAGCATGAAATTGACAGTTCAGTGGATTTCTGCATTTTGCAGTTGTTAAAGTAATTTCTATTTCCTTTGCTCTTGCCAGAGTCCTCCCTGTGACAAATTACTCTAGAGAGGCTGTAAAGCAGGAACCTCCCAAGTCTCCTACAAGCAGACTGCCCCCTGATGGTTAGGTTTTTTTTTCCTGATGTTATTTCTCTTTATTTTATTTCATAAATTTATTGTCTAAAGCTTTTGAAATTGCAATGATATATATTATAATGCAAATTATAAAACACTCTGATTGTTACCCCCAGACTCTTCAGCATCTGATGAACTTTCACAACTCAGGAGGTCTGGGAGTTCCGAACGAGAAGAGAACCACCGCAGGTGTCCATTATTGCTGCATTCCACAAATCAATAATATGAAACAATATCGGCAATTGCCTTTTCCCTATGACATATGCACTAATATGTGTATTTTTCCTATTCGTCTTTTTCAGAGTTCCACAAGGTGCTAATGGAACCGGTACTGTCAAGTCAGGGATTTCAGTGAAGAACCAACCGCCCCTCCACTGTAAGTCCGTAAACTGAAAATGATGTGATGAATCCAATTTTGCCTGCAATTGATTTAACTGTTTAACTATTTGTTCATATTGTTATATCTTAGGAGGCAAATTAAAGACAAATATTTTATCTATAATTTCTCTCTCCTCCAGCCAAGCCTGTAGAGGAGCCCATCTACTCCTTACCACCTGATTCTTACCCATCAGCTAATCCAGGGTGACTGATTTTTTTTTTTCCTATTTTATATATCCTGTAACTGAAAACTTGTTCAATTATTTCAGAATAATATCATAAGTATCTGTGCACATTATCTTGTCCCCCCGCCCCTCTAACCCCGAATCTGTGACTCCCACAGGTACAGCTCAGATGTACGCACGGTGACTTTTGTAAAAGAGGGCAGTGTTGGTCTGAGGTTGGTGGGGGGCAATGACGTTGGCATCTTTGTCGGTGGAGTTCAGCCAAACAGCTCTGCATACGACCAGGGCATGAAGGAGGGAGATCAGATCATGCAGGTGGGAAAAACAAACTATTTAAAAACTATATTATATATTACGATTTCATTTAGTCCATGACAATAATGTAGTAAATAAACAGACTTGCCATCTTATTTTTTTTCTTATTTTTTTAGGTAAATAAAGTTGATTTTGGTCACTTCACTCGAGAAGAAGCAGCCAACTACCTCCTAAACATCAAAACTGGAGAAAAGGTTGATATATGCACTCAGAACAAGATGGATAGTAAGTCTTCTCTCAAACTGTCCAACTAAAAAAAAAAATCCCTGATTTTTTTTTTTTTTTTTTTTTTTTTATGAACTTTTTTAACCTTAATAAATGTTCTCTCCAGTTTACAAGAAGATCCTCAAGTCCAACCTGGCCGATAACTTCTACATCCGAGCACACTTTGACCATGAAGCAGATGGACCCATTGGTCTCAATTTCACTCGAGGAGAGGTGTTCAGGGTGGTGGACACTATGCACCGCGGAAAACTGGGCAACTGGTTAGCCATACGCATGGGAAACAACTTGCATGAGATGGACAAAGGCACAATCCCTAACCAGGCCAGGTCAGTTAATTAAAAAATAAATCACCTGTGCTTTATGCAGTAAATGTTAACCTCAGTTGCTGGTTTGCTACAGGGCAGAGACACTTGCAAGTATTGAACAAGCGCAGCGTGCAACTGGAGAGCGACAGGTAACTGGACCTAGAGCTGAGTTCTGGAAACTACGGGGACTGAGAGGAAATAAAAAGAACGAAAAGAATGTTCGTAGGACCCGAGACGATCTGCTGCAGCTCACTATTCAGGGCAAATTCCCGGCCTACGAGAGAGTCCTGCTCAGAGAAGGTGCTTTTACTCATACACAGGCAGAAGTTGTCACATGGAAACATGTTCATACACACAAACTGGTGAAACTGGTTTTGCTGATCCTGAATTGTTTATGTCTTTAGCTAATTTCAAACGACCCATTGTCATCTTGGGGCCTCTCAATGATATTGCCATGGAAAAACTGGCCAGGGAGATGCCTGATGACTTTGAAGTTGCAGGTTGGTTTTCCATTGCCTCTTATTTTTTTTTAAACTCTGTTAACCTTCTTCTTTAATTGCTGATATTTTTAATAATATGGCAGACATGGTCCCTCGCAGTGGAGGGGACAGTAGCTCCACAGTTATTAAACTGGATACTGTGAGAAGAATAGCAGAGAAGGTAAGCACGGGTTTAACTGGCATATGACAAAAGATAAAGAACTTTTTCCCCTTACCACTTCACTGTTTTTCTTTGCCATAAGGACAGACACCCTCTCCTAGACATCACTCCCACTGCAGTTGAGAGACTCAACTACATCCAGTATCACCCCATGGTGCTGTTCTTGGACCCCCACAGTCGCAAAGACGTCAAGGCCATGAGACAGAAGTACAGTCCCAACTCTAACAAGAGCTCCAGACGCCTCTACTCACAGGCTCTGAAGCTGAAGAAACACTACAGCCATTTGTTCTCAGGTAATGATTGAAGAGACTGTGGTTGACAGGTTTCTGACAGATACTGCTTTTTTGTTTATAACACGTGTGTTTTTCACTGTAGCACGTGTTGACTTGCAGCCCCACTCCCATATTTGGTATGAGACTGTAAAGGACAAGATTCGTCACCAGCAATCTAAACCTGTCTGGGTGTCAGAAGTCACGGTATAACAGGAAAAATGTTAACATTTAATATTATCATTACTGTCGTTGCTATTATTTGACTTCAAAATTGTTGTGTTTATCTGCAGTTGGAGAGTGGAGGCGAGCAGGACCTGGATGCTCTGGACCAAACCCAGTCAGACTACCTCAGTGCTGCTAGTGACCTAGAGGACACTGACGGAGAAGCTTTTACTGACGGAGAGGCCTACACTGACAATGAGGATCTCGAAGAGGCCTATCCTGGTCAGGAGGCATCCAGGACTTTACGGGGCTCCAGAGTAGCAGGAGCTGCTTTGGCTCGATCATCTGAGCCAGCGTCTGAAAACCACGGCTCCAATTCAGAACCTGAGCCTGATGTCAGTAGGTACGATGTCAGAGAAATCCCTCCTCTGATGCATGTGCCTGAGCCCAGATCCAGCCATCGCAACAGCTACAGCCCACCTCAGAGTGACGCAGAGGAGGAGGTGGAACAAGCCTATCGTCGCAGTTTTACTGACTCTGATTTTAGTGCAATTGATGCAGTCAAGACACCATCAGAAGGACCTCCAGACTTTGTAGCCCCAGACCCCAGGAATCACTACTCCTACAACGAACCCTCATATGCAGAGGTGGAGCCGGAGAGCCCTCAGCAACCCAGTCTGTCTGCTATTGAAGAGAAATTGCAACAGGTAAAAGGCACATTTCATGAACATAGGTTAAAAACTGGACCTACAGGGGTTTTTTTGTGTTTGCCTTTTAACTCCTTGAACCAAGAGTTTAAACAACTGCAGAAATAATAAAAATGTATAAATAGTTGTTGTGTAAATATTGTTGTCCAATTCTATGAGCATGTTTACTGTTCCAACAGAACTATGTGATAACAGTCACAGGTTGTTGATGTAGATGTAAATTTTGAACTACTACTAATTCTTATCTACCCATTAAACCACTGACTACACATTTAGACAAAAATTATTTAAAAAATAATTTATGAAAAAAATTATATATTATTTAGGTTTTTTGCATATAGCAGCTGTAGGTGACAGGAACATTTTAGGGCAAATAACTCAACACAAAATGACCCTGTGTTTGTGTACACTTTATAAAAAAGCAGAATTTTCAACTTTGATACATTTGACAACACATGCATGATGATAATTCTAACTGCAGAAAGTAAGTAAGGTAATTTGTCCTTAAATCGAAAACCCTTATGTCTCTCTGAAAATGATCTCTTCTCTACTCTGAAAAACAAATTATTAATGACTTTGTATATTCAGTGTATCTAAGATGTTGGCGTTGTTGAATCTTAAAATCTTTTCCCTTCAAAATTATTTTTGCTCAATGGATACATTTCATATAAGGACTCGTAAGAAAGAAAAATGATTGTTTCTTGTCTCCTCTCCAGGCCCGCTCAGCAGAGCCACAGGCAGAACCAGATGAAAAGAAGGGCCCGCAGTACATTGTGTAAGTGGCCTCCTTTATTGTAAGGTCCACGGAAGGTACTACTGTAAATATTGGTTTACACACCAGTTCATATTTATGTCTACAGCAGCCTAAAAGGCATTACAGGTTCAGTGTTTTGATAAACTGGACGTACAGCTACCAACAACATGTTATCTTATCTAAAAAGTGAAAATGCAAAACTCTAACAACTTCTCTCTCCTGTTCCTCAACAGGCTGGCTCATCATCACCAAGCAGTCCAATTCAGAAGAACACAGATCAGAGGAAGCGACAGCTCAGAGGATGAGGATGAAGAGGAAGCAGACGACATTGAATGGGGTCCTGCAACAGAACTATAGGGCCAATATAGATGTACTTTATATAGAGATTCAACCTAAAAGAAACATTTTACTTCCCCCGCAATAATGAAAAACCAAAATAAATAATGAGAAAGTTATCAGGATTACATTTAACACTTCAGAAAACATTGTTTTTTGCATTAATTACGGTACAAGTAAGTAGAATATGGTCAGTTTAGCCTGTCAGAATGTTATCAGTTTTGTACTTTTAAAACAACAACGGACATAAACCGTGTTTAAAACCTATTTGAATGTTTATTAACTTCTTTTATAAAATGCATTGTACCTTCAAATGTTTTTCTAGACTAACACTTTTTAAATAATTGTGTTCAACCACACAATGTTTGTTGATTTTTTTTAAATATAGATCTAAATAAAAATGATAAGAATTTGATTAAAACAAGCAGTAACATGGAGAACATCAAATGTTTAGCCTCTCTATTTGAACTTGGGAAATGTACTGTACTTGTGTTTTTATGATATGAACTCTGTTGTCAGCCTCAAAGGCCAAACTTATTTTCACATGATTTTGAATGTACAGGAGAGAAATCTCATTTTACAGTTAATAAAAAATAAATCAATATTCTCTTTATTTTCTTGTGTTCTCTGGAGTTTGGAGGGCAGGTGGTGCTGTTCGAAATGGCTCTAATCATCAACCTTCAAGTGATTTATGAAAATCAACAAAATATGCTTGAGCTATTTCCCTGTTTTATTTTGTCCTTAAGCAGCAAAGCTCTTTGTTTATTAAAGGCTGCTTAATTACAAATATGTGACAAAGTAATTATTGAAATTTAAAAGGTATAGCCACATACTCCCTATAAAAGATATTCTGTAATAATCTTAAGGGTGTCAGAAATATGTTTCACAAAAAACATTTAGACATTTGGTATCCTAAATGCATGAGAAGAAAATATTTTTAATACATGAAACAAAATCTATAAAATTTGACATTTTTTATTTAACAATTTCCATTTATTATTTACCAAAGTATACGTGATAGATGCCTTTTAGGGCTTTTTTAATTTAATGATTATTTTTTAAATTCTTATTAAAAAAAGTAGCCAGTCTTTCTGCTTCAGGACTATCAAAGTTTATTTAACAAGCAGTTTTTTTTTTTTATCTTGAGTGCCTTCAGACAGCATGTCTATTGCAATACTGCCACCTCCTGGGTCAATTCTTAAAGTTTATTCTTTAAATTGAGAATATACACAAACAAGGACAGAACATGTTTTTTTTTTAATTATAGAAAAATAAAATAAAAAGGAAAGTGGATATATTGGTAGAAGAATGGTCCAGGAGATGGAGCTACCAAGTATAGGAGATGAAGTGGAGATTAATGGATGCAGTGAGGGAGGACATGGAGGTAGTTGGAGTTTGAGTAGAAGATATGGAGAACAGGGGGAGATGGAAAATCCTGATTTGCTGTGGCAATTATCTCTCTGTGTGTCTGTCTATCTATTAAAAACAAATATTATATTGAAATAATATTACAGTTTGTGTGGAAGCCCGAGGCTCAAAGTGACGTCGACATCCCTGCTCTAAGGTGAGCAGTTTTCTATACGTTTCAAAGGAAAATGTATTACTCTTACTATAAGCCACTCTTGGGGTCCTTTTTGAGGAGGTGTCTGGTGAGGGGCTCATGGAAAGTCCCCGCTTTGCTGTTGCTACGCCCCTGATAAGATCAGCAGGTGGTTCTCCACGTTAAAAGTGTTAAGTCACGTGGTACACGACACGCAGGTGAAACGAAGGAGTTGATGTCTGAGTGGAGGGACGGTTGTTCGATTATCGGATTCTTCTTTTCCACTAGTTACGGCACAACGTGTCCATAAGATGAGGCCGGTGTTCGACTGTGATTAAAACCGTACTGGTCTGGTCGACTTCTCCTTCTCCTTCCTCTCCTGCTCCTTCTCACAGCGGATGCCGGCGGCGCGAACCAACGGTTTGCGGTGAAGCCGTGTTGACTGACAGCGTCAGTGAGTCTGCGCAGCTCAATGTACGACAGCAGCAACAGGAGGAAGACGGACAGACATCACCCGTGGCTGAGGGTCGGTTCTGATGGCACCGAGTTCCCGCTGAACCCGAGCGGCAGAACACAAAAGTGGCGAGTCGGGGGGTGGGTCGGGGGTCTGTACGTTAAATTTAAGGAAGTCGGAATGGACGGTAAGGGAACGTTGAAGATGTTCACCCGGAAGAAACGGGAACTGATAAAGACGCCGTCCATCTCGAAGAAGAGCAGAGCAGGAAGCCCTGGTCCCCAGAGCGGCGTTCCGTCTGTGAGTGAGACAACACCACTTCTGCTTCTGTCTGTCTGTCTGTAGGTGTGAGAGGAAATGTTTAATATAATATACTATTTAAAAAAAAATAAATAAAGATTGACTTTGGTCAGGACTAAAGTTAGAATCTCGTGTCTCGAGCTGCGAGATAAGCAATGATGGAGAATTTATTACCGTTAGGTTTCGCGTGTGTGTGTGTGTGTACCAGTCACTGAGGGTTAGTGATACACTTTCTACCTTCACCTCTATAGCTTATATATTCACCGAAATAATAATTCACCCAAACTCTTCTTTTTCCCAACTATTTTTATAGAACGAAGAAAATCATAAAAAAGTATATATTTGACAAAAAAAAGTAATGCTCATAAATGGATTACTTTCTTTTCTTTTGTCAAATGGTTAATTTTGCTGTGAGAAGACACAGGACAGTGTCAAACATTCAGATGTTGACCTGGAAATTGCCCAGCAGGGTATCTTGGTACAGGGACATCTTGGTACCCGTTGTTGATTATTTTATTTCACAGTTAGTTTGTTATTAATTGTCACTAATGGGGTTGTTGTGACAACATGACATCATGTCAGCATGAACAAAAAAGTGGACGCCCATGAAAGTGAAAAATATTCATCAACAGCTGGAGCCAGTGTGCAGAGCAGTGAGGTGTTGTGAAATCAAAGAGGTTTTTTTTTTACTGTTACTGTAAATGTTAGATTTCCTTACATAGTAAAACTTACTTTAAGACTTTATGTTTAGTGATATGCATATAGATTTTTCTCATCTAGATACGACAATTGTCCCCTGGACGGTTAGTGTAAAGTAGGGAGAATGAAGCCTGGAGGAAAGAGTAGCTATAGTCCCTTCTGGACCATTCAGAGTGTTAGGAGAGTGGGCCTGAAAGTCAAGGACAGGCCCGACATACTGCTCACCCAGGACAACGTCAGTCTCAAAAAGGTATATCATCAGCAACAGAGGTGTTGTTTTTCACTTTTTTTTTTTTTTTTTTTAAATCTGGAGAGACATCTGTCACGATCGAAACGCCACAAGACATTTCCTGTGGTCTGGATTTGTTTGATCAGTATGAGAAAATATTGGTAGTAATGGATTCCTACAAGAAATTTGTTAAAAACATTTAATATGTCAGCGGCGTTTATCGAGCTATGACAGTGTTTAATAAATGCATTGATCTCTGTTAAGTTTAGATGTTGATCTAAAAAAGACTGTTGAATAATACCAAATACTGAATAATATTTCACTATTTAATATTACATCACAGTTTGTTCAGACACAAATGCTGAGAGAATATTCTTTAGGAATTAAATAACAAAAATTTAAGGCAGACTTTTCACAAACCAGCGTCTTTTCTTCTGTCTTCTCTCATATACTGTAAGTCTTAAGTTAAGTAAATGTTTTTTGTTTTTTTTATGGGGTGCGAGTCAAGTCAGGTCACAGTCATTTGAATAATGGAAATGATGTTTCTTCAGCTTTTCCTCTGCACTTCATTTACAAATATAAATATGACCAAGACCCAGTTTTGCTGGTAGCTGCCCCAACACCTGAGGGAAGTGATCATAAAAACCAGGTCTGAGTCGTGGATTAGACCTTTGAACGATTCAGATAACATCCTGACTCACCCGTCTGTTATCTGTGAAAGATGAACCAAAAAATTTTTATGTTAAATATAAAGTCTTTGAATTTTCATATAGGCTCTCTGTATTGCGGTTCTCCTCATGATGTTTCAGGTTAATTATAAATGTGATGATTAAATAACTTGTAACCTAAATATTTATCAATTTTTTTTATTTAACAAAAATAAATCTTAAAAACTTCCTGAAATACATTGCAAGCTTTGTTTATCAAAAGAATATTGAACACAACACTCGGCTTCTGTTTCTGTATTTTAATGTGTTTTATTATAAGATGTCTTAAGTGACCATGTTAAACCATGACCATGTGAAAAAAAAAAAAAAAAAATTGCAATATTTCACCTGCATCCGGGATTGCAGCTGTGTCGGCACTTCTGTGTTTTTCCATGGTTGTGTTTTTGATGTATTTACGTAAACTGTCTCCAACTCTACTGTCATAAATGTGTTTGACGAGGCAATACAGTCTGGAACAGTGAACAGTGTGTGGGGAGAGTTCATAAAGGGGGAAATATATACGGAAATAATAGAAAAACTTATTTGCCATCCTGATTTTGGTTTTATTGTTCAGGGTCTTGGAATCCATAACTGCCATAAGAGAAGGGTCATTGTATAATATTATAAAGTCTGTGTGTGTGTGTGTGTGTGTGTGTGTGTGTGTGTGTGTGTGTGTGTGTGTGTGTGTGTGTGTGTGTGTGTGTGTGTGTGTGTGTGTGTGTGTGTGTGTGTGTACACACACTCACACCCAGCACCAGCTCAGAAGCAGGAAGTGTTACACAACGCAGGATCTTGTGAAAGTTTAAGTAGTTTTACAAAAAATTTGCGAATCCACACTGGTCATGATGATTCAATTCTGATTAATCTATCAACAACCAATAATTGTTGGGATTCGACCTTGTTGAAAGCTCTGTCTAAGGCACTCAGAAACATAAAATATAAGAATTTTGCATTTCCTTATATTTTCAGCCTTTAAGTCACTTCTAAAACTTCTTAACCATCTCCACTGTATTAACCTTTGAGTTGGTCTCTGTGGGTCTGTTCTGAGCTTGAGCATGGCTTTTACTCTCTCCCACTCTCTCCCCACTCTTTGGACACTCAGTTTTGGAAGTGCAGCTCTTACAAGTGTTGGTTAAATACATATTTTTCCCCAATACTGCAACTTGTTGCTAAGGTATCCCTGTCTACATGTTGCAAACTATGTTGCACATAGTGAAGTTAAGCATTTGGCCCATAGATGTTTCTTTTGGAGGGTCAATCAACCCACCAAAGACCAAAACAATCCCATCTAAACGAGCCATCCTTGGTTTGCACCATTAATTGTTTTTATTGATTAAAGTAGATTTGAAATGGTCTTCAGTTTGTTGTGTTTCTTAGGTGATTTCATATTGAACTTGATTTTTGTCTTCATAAATTATTTAAAAAAGGTTGTGGCATGCTCTTGACATAGAACGTACACAGTAAAAAAGAACATTAAAACACTAACTCATGTGGAATTAAATAAAGCAAAAAAAGTTGTACCTGGAACGTTAATGTTTTGTAAGTGCTGGATCATAGAACCTCTTGCTTTTATGTTTTAGGTAAACGTTCAATATTGGAAAATATTATGTTTAATAAAAGGTTAATAGTTGGAGAGACTTAGAGTTAGCTGCATGTACCAAAATGGATGAGACTAGTGTTGACAAAGTGCTGAGAAGTTCCTCAGTTGAGGAATGAAACGTCTTTCAACTCCAAGAACAAGTCTAGTTGCTGACAACTAAACCCTTTTTGGATACGTCTTTTTATAAATAACTTCACTTACAGTTAAACATTTTAACCCTGTTCCTTTGCACTTGTCCTCTTTGTGTTTCAGTTGTCCATCCTTCAGGAGCAGCCTCGTAAAGACACAGGAGATGTCACTCTTTCTTCCTCCCCCTCGTCCACGTCATTCTCTCCCATGGTCTCTTCGACCTCTCTTGGACACCAGGACTCCTCTGCATCGCTCCTGTGCCCTGGCACTCCGGGCATTCAGCACAATAAGATGCCAGCGATCCCAGGGATGAGTTGTCCATCTCCCGTGTCCACCCTGAAGAGACCAACTACACTGAGCAGACACGCCAGCGCTGCAGGTTTGATTCTCTGCCCCCTCAGTGCTGGATGATGTGTCATCACAGTCTGGACGCATCCCAGTTACTTGTATGTTCCTCAGGGTTCCCGCTGCAGTCCTGGGTGTTCACCAGAGGCCAGGGGAAAGGTGCACTGACCCCGTCCCCTCCTACTGAGAATCCAGAGAGCACCGCCATTGAGGTGGAGGACATTCCCGCCCTGCTGAGAGATGTGGCCCGGTTTGCAGAGGCAGTGGAGAAACTGAAGGATGTAGTTCTGACAGAAGGTAAGATTCACTCTGTATGTCATTGTGGAAGAGTTAACACAAAGATTTCTGACACACAACTCTCACAACTGTTTGAATAGCAATTACATTCACAGCCAACCAAATAAAAACAGTAGTTTTCACCTGCACTGACAAGGGGTTAAAATAACACATTGTTTAAGCTTCATAAGTGTGATTTCACATTACAAAGATCTGATTCAAATTCAGTGTTTTGATGAATTAAAGTCAATAAGAAAAAAGGCTGTCTTATCCAGGAACCAGACCAACCAAGAATTTCCCAGGATTTTTTGCTATAAGCCCAACCTACCATGTTCTTTTTTTTAATCAGTTTATGATCGTGTGGATCACAGATGTGTAATAATACATTTTATTTATAAGGGCCTATCAGGTCACACAGACACTTTAAAGAGAAATAAAACTGGTGCAGATAATTATAAACAAGACATTGAAACAGATAAAAATATAGAAGAGAGGCAGGGAGGATGGAGGTTGGAGGGAGTGTACAGACTGGAACAGGTGTGTTTTGAGTTTTGATTTGAAGGCAAGAGGAGAGTCCCAATTACGGAGCTAAGGTGGGACAGAGAGAGGTGGATGAAGGAGGATGATCTAAGGGACCAAGTGGGGGTTACGATGTGGAGGAGATCAGATAGGTAGGGTTGGGGAGGCGAGAAAAACCATAGTAGGAGTCATTATACAGCCAATCCTGCATCAACATGGGGGCAGCCCTCAAAATCTAATGTTATCCATTCTAAAAATTAATAATATTATTATTGTTTTTATTATTATTATTATTATTGTCATGATTAGCTGCACTTTTTTGTTATAATTTCTAAATATAATATAAAATTATATATTATAAAATGTAATAACTAAATTTAGTTTTCTAGTGTTGGCTACATCTTTCATATTTCAGATATGTAAAAAATAAGGGACAGCACTGTTCTAGTAATGGAATTTACATTTCTGAGCAAGTAAGTTACATTTCTGACCACAGTAAGCCTCTCAGTACGTGTTGAGCTGTCAGCAGTAGCCGGGGCTCCCCGCTCTGGCGGTATTACTCCCAAGGGAGACTAGTTAACTAATTTGATTTTTACACAGTTGAAGATTCAACGAGCTGCAGAAAAGTCTGACATGTCACAGAGCATTTCACGTTGTACTCATTGTTATTAATCAGCTTTGATTAACATAAAATTTCAAAATATTTCTTTTCTGTTTTGCTGAAACTGAAGGCCAATCACAGCAGGTGTTTTTGTGTCAAATTATTATTTTTTACAGTGAAATGTCGAGAAATGTTCTTAATGTAGTTGAAAGATTTTAGTCATTACCTGGCAAGAAGCTGAAGGAGATTGGCTTCCACAATCTAAGTCAGTCCCTAGTCTTTGGCATTCCATCAGATTAGTGTGTCTGCAAGATCATT
Organism: Paraplagusia blochii; assembly: GCA_016785265.1. Lineage (NCBI taxonomy): Eukaryota > Metazoa > Chordata > Actinopteri > Pleuronectiformes > Cynoglossidae > Paraplagusia > Paraplagusia blochii. Next base: position 556,583 of record JAFBJS010000178.1, read on the forward strand.
AGTTGTGGACTTGATCTGGTTCAAGAAGAGATGGTTATTTTAAGAACGTACTATCAACATAATGTGATTTGGACATGTTCAGAGGAGGGACAGTGGATACATTGGTAGAAGAATGATCCTAGAGATGGAGCTACCAGGTAGGAGACAAAGAGGAGATTGATGGATGCAGGGAGGTAGTTGGAGTTGGAGTAGAAAACTCTCACTCTGGTCCATTCTTCATTGCATGTTGAATTAAATCACTTCTATAATGATTAAATTATTAAATTTAATTATTTCCTAAAAATAACTTTAAACTATCAATATTTGTTTATTTTTAGGTTTTAGATGTTTTCATAGTAAGGGACTTTTAACTGAAGTTATTTACACGCCCACATGTTTATGTGGGATTTTTTAAATTATTTTTAATGGGGAAAATGCAAAAGAGAGACGAGCAGATGGACAAACAATGGCTGCTGTGGGACAGATTAAACTTGTATCATGAAGCCTATTGAACACTTCATACTATATCATAATAATCTGCATTTAATTTTGCCTGACATTGTTTTAATACACTCACTCACTCTCTTGCACAGATGCACCTGTAATCAGCACTATACTCCAAACTTCCTTACTCCAAAATCAGTTGACATTTCTGCACAGAGACAACCACACTCTTATCTCCTACAGGAAGTTGGCCTTTTGTTTACTACAGCTGCTGTACAACGCGTTCCTCCATCTGAAAGCTCAAAGTATTTATTAGTAGTTATATTTATTAGTAGTATTTATCAGGTATTAAACAATTGAAACTAGAATTTTGGAGGTAGAAGAAGAAACAATTAGGAAGATAACTGTGGTTTTAATTTGGCACTAAAAACAAATACAAGTTGAGTTGTGAAGGAATTGTAATGAAGGACCAAGATGCTGTAGACCTCTGTCCATGCCAGTTGATTGTGTAGATGTATCCACACCTTGGGATGGATGAGTATTCTCCTCCTCTTTACGTGTCTTTTTGTCCCATTTTGTAGATGTAAAATTAATTTGCACTGAAGTTAATTGTGACTGACAACACAGTGGCTTAGTGGAGCAGAGGGTCACTTGGTATAATTTGAATGGGTATTAATTTGGTATTTGCGAAAAACAAAATCTACACGTTCTCACCAACATGAGCCTGAGTCCAAGTCACTGACTTATCCCCCGAGGATTATGTCTCTGCGCTGAGTGCGTCTGTCTCTGTTATCTGGCTCTGATCACGCATGATCTCCGCCCAGTGTGAGCTCTCTAAACAGGAAGCCACCATGGATTGCTGCTGACAAAATGGCCTCATCCACACTTCCTCCTCTGATACACCATGTGTCACTGCACCCTGACACGTCCTCTGAATCTGGAGCTAATCTAACTCTGTACTTGTCCTCGGCTTGTCGTGGCCATTGCTTTACTGTGGTCACTACGTAGATCTGATGATCTTCATCTAAAGCTGTGTATGTGTCAGGTGATTTCTTTTCATCACTGAAACTCAACAAGTTGCAGAGAGGAGGACAGTCACTTCTCTAAAGTCTCTAAGTCAGTTTTAACTCCGTCATTTCTGTCAAATATAACCAACAGTTAGAAATTTACTGTTGACTGCAACTACTTTTTTAGATACATATTTATGCTAGCATACGGAACCCACACAAAGACATTTGCAAAATGTCTGGGTAAAATAAATAAATCAATCTTAACTGGTCTTTGGTAAACATATTTAGTAAAGAAAATTCAAAAGAATTGATTTGTAGATCACAAGAAATCTTAGATAGTGTATTTATGTGTGTGTGTGTGTATATATATATATATATGTATATATATATATATATCATCTCCCTCTTCATTTTCTTTAGGGAAAGACAGTCAACGGCCCGTGGCCCACGAGTGTCTGGGGGAGGTCCTGCGGGTGTTGCGTCAAGTCATCAACACGTACCCTCTGCTGAACACCGTGGAGATCCTGACCGCAGCAGGGAAGCTTATCTCAAAAGTCAAAGGTCAGTGGAGGATCTTCAGCTCTGCAGACGTCGACACTCAGCTGTAAAAATGATGGACTCACTCATGCAGCCCATAGTTAATATTAGAACATGAAAATTAAAACTAACAAGAAGTCAGATTTTTCTGTATTAAACTGGATTTTTTTTATTTTTTTTATTTTAGGTTTTCACTATGAGGCTTGTAATGACACAGACAAGAAGGAATTTGAGAAGGCGATTGAAACCATAGCTGTTGCTTTCAGCAGCAAGTAAGTCAATGGTTTATGGAGCCCACTGTATCCACTGTCCCTCCTCTGAACATGTCCAAACCAGCCAAACCATCTCAATCTGGCTTCTCTACCTTTTTCTACAAACCTTCCTGTCTGTGTTGTCCCTCTAATCACCTCATTCCTGATCCTGTCCATCCTTGTCTCTCCTAAAGAGAATCTCACCATCTTTAACTCCTCCACCTCCAGCTCTGTCTCCTGTCTTCTGTCCATTCCTAGTGTGTCTAACCCATCCATCATGGCAGGTCTCATTCCCTTCACCTTTGCTGACTCTCTTCTATCACAGATCACACACACAGTCTCCACTGCTTTGAACAGTTGATCCTATGTAACTTAACTGCTGCACCTTCACCACCTCTGCTCCTTGTAACCTCACAGAACTACTAAATATTATTGTAATGAGTTGATTGTTTATTTTTTGTTCAGTTATTTGATTAATTTGTAACTGGTATGTTGAGTACGGACATTTTGAATTGTCAACAATGTAGTTTAGTTTTTTTCTACTGTAAAAGATACGTTTAATTTTTCTGTTTACAGAAGCGATGTCTTTTCCAACCCAAAACATATATGAACACAATATTTCGTGATTGGATATTTGAGATTGTGTTAAGTTTAAGTGTGTCCAAAAATCTTTTTCCACCACTGTAAATTCCATGGAATTAATTTGTTTATAAAATTGTGCTAGCAAAGATTTTCACCGTTCCAGTTTTATGCATGTGCCTCCGTTACACACAGGATGTATGCATGTGTGTGTAATGGTCGTGTTTTTGGAATGAAAGTGCAGTGCACTGATGGTGACACTCACTCACAAGGCTGAGCAGAAAACAGGAAGTGGTTTTTCTTCTGCTTTGACTCAAAACTCAACTTTAAACGAATCTTGAATACCTCGCTGCACGATGAAACAAAAATGTCTCATCACAGTGTTTTCATTTAGGTTTTAGTTTTAGCAGATATGAATGGTCTTGACGTAGCTACAAAGACAAACTGACGGTGACATTAATACACAACAAAAACTGGGGCTTCAGTTGTTTTTCAGGGTCAGTCAAGCAAACTAGACTTCAGTTTTATTGTAAATGAAATAATGAAATGTCAGTAATGCTAAAGCATGACGGGTGAAGATGTCAGAAAGGTGAAGAGGACGAATCTAGTGAAAGACATAGTTCTATCAGGACCACTCCAGTTAACCTATACTGTGCAGTTTCAGGCAGTTTCTGGAGCTGAGTTTTTTTTAACCTCGACCACAAATCATTAAATATTTAAATTCTAAAAGTCGAGGACTAGCTTCAAATGTTCAATATGATTCAGACTGAGCTTCTGGTCGTTGACATTTGCTCTAAACACAGCCTCAAACTTCTTCACATCACTTTAATAAATCACTTCAATAAATCAAATTAAATGAGAAGAAAACTGGAACAATCTGTCATTGCCTGTATAAACTAGAACTGCGTCACTTTTAGAAACACTCTTTGCTCTTTTTTAAAGTTGAGATATCCATCACAGGAGGAAGTAAGTTGGCACTGACTGTTGAAATCTGCCTGATTCGTCTGCTTCCTCATTTCCTTGTCTCTTATTCTCCATTTTTGCATCAACAAGGTGTTCCTTTTTTAATCCCAAAAATAGTTTAAAAACATATCTGAAGGGCAAAGAGAGAAAATACTCTAACTACAATTTAAATGTAACTGTAAATTGCTAATGTTTATGTGCTGCTCAATTAATATCGTGGGTTAATTCTGTTCCGTCTCTCAGTGTCTCTGAACTTCTGATGGGAGAGGTGGACAGCAGCACCCTACTGTCCCTGCTGCCCACAGAGAAAAGCAGGGTGGGTTTAATTTAACAATTAGATTTAACAATTAATACAAACTCCCAGTAATGTGACAAAGATGGCAATGGATTGTGATTCTAATTGTCTTTTAATTTGTCCCTGTGCTGTGTAGTCGATGGAGAACTTGTGCACTATTTCAGACGGAAGCCATTTCAGGAGTGACCTCCAGGAGATGGGTATGGAAATTATTTTCCCTCAGTTCTTTTCACTATGAACAATTTCCCATACAGAAGACACAGAAAAACACTTTTCTACATACAATTTAACAATAATGTATTTGATGTTTTAATCCCAGGCCTGTTTAGTTGAACACAACTGATACACTTACAGGAATCAAAGAAAGACACTCAAAGAGCTTTGACAGATCCCATATTTAATATTCTTTTTTTTGGAAGATTATGTCATTGTGGCATTTGCAAATTGTATTTTATCAATAGCTAGATTTCAGGTCAATTTTCTTATATTGGATACATTTCTAAAACAAATCTGATTATCTTTAACAGCACAGTGGTTGGGAATCACTGATGCAGAGAAAGTCTGTACATATTTATAGGTTTACATTCTCGCATTCACACCATCACTTCTGAATGCCATCCATCTGTGCTTAACTGAATCCAAAGTGCAGAACTAACTCTAAAGACTCAGCTGTTTAAGATGATAACATTAGATACAGTTTTTTTTCTTTTTTTACTCTAATCTCCAACAAACATCAGGGCGACCCCATCAGGGCACTGCATTAACTCTGTGTGGTGTCATATAGGTCGAGTGGAGGAAGTGGATGTGATCCTCCAAAACAGTGAAGGAGGAGTGGACTCCGCCCTGCTCTATGCCAAGACTATTTCCAAGTACATGAAGGACCTGATTAGTTACGTTGAGAAGAGAATCTCACTCGGTAATTATAAAACTCCAATTCTCCATATCATTATCATGATTTATAATGCTGAAAAAAACTGAAACACGGCCACTTCCTGTGTTAATTTTGAATTTTGAGTAATATTAGGATCTACTATATATATATATATATATATATATATATACACACTGTATATATAATGATAATAATAGATTTTGTATTTTTTTGTTTTAGAAACTGAGTTCTCCAAAGGCCTCCAGAGATTATACCAGTCCTGTAAACACAGCATAACACATGTAACGACCCTTATTCATCGAAATACCAATATATTTTGTTCACTTGTTGATGGTTGAATATTAAACGCTTCATATCTGCTGCCCCTCAGCCCCACATGCCCCTCTTCTCCATCTACTCCCTGGCTCTGGAGCAGGACCAGGAGCAGAGTGTGGGGCACCAGCAGGCCAGCACCACCCTGCACAGCCAGACGTTCATCCAGGTAGAGTTGATTTATACACAGTGGCGATGCCTTGTACTGGCTTTCCCCACTCACAGCTCCCCGGGTGCTCAAAGCTGGTCGCTATGTGAATCACAAGGTCACAACGACAAGGAGATGGCTTGGAAAGAAAAGAAAAAACGTCCCCACAGCTCTGAACTCAGTCACTTATCTGCTATAAACAACTATACTGTCTCATATATATGTATATACTGTGGTGACTGTTATTGTCTCTGCAGCCGCTGATGCAGCAAAAACAGGAACATGAGAAAAGACGTAAGGAGATCAAGGAAAACTGGATCCGAGCAAAGAGAAAATTGGTAAAAGCTAATTTTTACTCAGCCATTTGCAGACATGTTACCTGTTCCCTGTTTGTCCATGTGAAAATAAGACAAATGCATATATAAGAATGCAGCCTGTGTTTAGATGGAGTGCGAGGTGAACCTGAAAAAGTCCAAACAAGCCTACATGACTCGCTGTGAGGATTATGACAAGGCCAAAATGGCAGCGTGTCGGGCTGAGGAGGAGAGCGGGGGATCCGCAGCGAAGAATTTGGAGAAAAAGAAACGGTTGGAGGAAGAGACTCGGAATAAGGTTTTTGACATTTAACAGGACATGCAGTTTATCTAAGTAAATATATCCTACATGTGAGCTTACTCAAACATCATTCACAGGCAGACGAAGCAGAGGCCACATATCGGACATGTATCGCAGATGCAACCACTCAACATCTGGAGCTGGAACACACAAAGGTCACGGTTCTTCGGCAGCTGCAGGACGTCATCAAACAAAGTGACCAAACCCTGCGATCGGTCAGTTAAACACCAGCAAATGTGCCCACCAGTATCATGCCTGCCTCTAAGACTGCTGCTGCTCCCTCTGCAGGCGACCATCTCCTACTACCAGCTCATGCACATGCAGACTGTAGCCCTGCCCGTCCATTATCAGACACTGTGTGAGAGCAGTAAACTGTATGATCCTGGTCAACAGTATGCTGCTTATGTGAGAGACCTACAGCTGCCAGAACAGCCTGTGGTTCACTACACATTCGAAGCGTACTCTCCATCCAGCTCTGCATCACAGTGAGAACCTTAGTGATTTCAACATTTAAAAAAAAAAAGTTTTTTTCTAGGAAGATGAGGGTGGTTTGTAAATAACCTTTTAATAATCTGAAATTGTAAAAAGTAAAAAAAATATATATTCCCTCTGCTCAGCCATGGTCACAGACCAAGAAACGACAGTTTTAACACAGAGCCTTCCAGTCAAGCAGAAAGTCCTGCCACCAGTGTGGACACAACTCCAGCAGACAGCAGAGACGCAGAGATTCAACGCAAGCGTGAGTCATCATGGTTGATGTTTTTCCACTGCACTTAGATGTTGAGGTTGTTACATGTAGTAATAACAGTAATGACTAATATCAAAATTGCCATGACTTTCAGATTCAAGTTGAAAGTTAAAAAATATATAGAAAAAAATATGTAGAAAAAGAGACAGAAGTCTGTGGCTTTACAGCAGTTTGTATTTTTTCTTCTCACACCAATGTCCTGGGTGATTAGGAGTCCACCTCACTGGGTGGTACCGCATTGTGAACAGTTGCTGTAAAGAACGTAGACACACAGGCTGAGAACAGCTTTAGAAATCACTGGTAAATCTTTGTTACATAACATGTCTGAGGTCTACTGTGTAAAAACAAGAGAAATTCTAATCTTTGGTTTGGAAATAAACCACGTGTTGTTTCTTGAACTTATGTTGATTCAAAATATATATTTTGGAAATAAACAAAAGGTGTTTTTAGTGTCCAGTTTTACTGCAGCAGAAATAATCAATTGAAATGTAAAGCTAAATTAAAGATTTTTTTTTTGGTGATCTCTAGGACAAGGACACAAGTCTTGGGGTTCAACAGTCAGCGATGACAGTGTTGCAGGAGATAGAGCACTGGAATCATCTGGAAACTGGACAGGTAACCAACAACAACAGTGACCTGGACCAGACTACACTCACCTTATGCGCAAAAACCTTGTTTGGAGAACGTGTTTTGAAGTTTTGTCAACTGCAGGCAACATCGCTCGTACATCCTCCACTGGAACAATGTCATCAAATGAAGACGCAGATGAAAAAGATGGGAATGTGACTTCCTTTGAATCTCCAAGTGAGTTGTTTGGATTGGTCCTCGCCCTGGTTCTACCTTTGGTTCACCTGAGAGCATTTCTTCATCATGGCTTCATTTACCTGTAGATATCAACGGCATAGATCCTGATGTTGTGGTGTCCACCAGACCTTTCCGTAATGTGGGCCTGTCCAAAGCAGCTCAGACCCACAGACTCAGGAAGCTGCGGACTCCGGCCAAGTGTCGGGAGTGTGACAGCTACGTTTACTTCCAGGGAGCCGAGTGCGAGGAGGTGAAAATGGACATACTAATTTAAGGCATTTGAAAGTGCCTCATTGTTGGTATTTTGACCAAGTTGTTGGTGTGTTTTTTTTTTTTCCTTCAGTGTTTCCTGTCATGTCACAAGCGCTGCCTAGAAACTCTGACCATCCAGTGTGGTCATAAAAAGCTTCAGGGCCGCCTGCAGCTCTTCGGAAGAGAGTTCTCCCAAGTAGCCAGCAGTACCAATGACGGTATTCCCTTCATCATCACCAAGTGCATCTCTGAGATTGAGAGAAGGGCCCTAACTATGAAGGTGGGAACCATTTTTGTGCAGACATAAATTCTACTAGAAGAATCAACTAAAACACTGTGATTATAAATGGTCCTTCAGGGCATATACAGAGTCAACGGAGTGAAGACTCGTGTTGAGAAACTGTGCCAGGCCTTTGAGAATGGAAAAGAGCTGGTGGAGCTGTCCCAGTGTTCCCCACATGACATCAGCAATGTCCTCAAGCTTTATCTCAGACAGGTACGAAACCACAGAAAAACAGCAGCCACAAGTCTGAAGAAAGTGGGTGTAGATCGGGGCAAACGTTTGACATGTGAGCCACAATTGGTTCCTTAATTGGACAGGGGAGCTGTGTTAGAAGCAGATGGATGGAGTGTTCATGTAAATTAAGATAAATGACATGTGAACATCATGCACAAAGTCTAAAATGCTTTTAGTCATAATTAGTCATTTCACTTCTGCTCCTTTTCTCTCTCCTCTCTCCTTTATGTTTACCCCTCTTTTTCTTTTTTATTACTAATTGAGCTTCGGTATGTTTTTATGTAAAACCTGTACAGTGTCCTTGTGTGTCTGAAAGGCACTTATAAATAAAATGTATTATTATTATTATTTAGTCCTTGCCATGATCATCTATGTCATTGCAGGGAGGAGATAGTACAATCGCAATATTAATCAATTATATCATTTAGACAGGTTCACAAAGCTGAATGGGCTGCATTTGTGAAATACAGCAATGTTGATATTCACTATCTAAATTCACATATTTCCTTGAGTATTTAAGTCAAGACATAACTGTGTGATGAGTAAAATAATTTTTTATCCTTGGAAATTAAATAGCAAACTGGTAAAAGTTGTGGTTTGTCAACATCCAGAAAATAGTCCAGTGCCAACAAACATTTGACCTTGACATTTGAAAGGATCTAAATACAGCTAGCAAAAGTACTTAGTCAACAATAGAATTTTGTTTTTTTTGAGTTTTGTTTTATTTTATCGTATATTTTTATTTAAAATTATCAGTTTCCTTTTAAGAAACATCTATCTTATTCTCGTATACATTGATACCGGTATTTTAAGGGTAAATAAAAAAAACAAAGACTTATTGTTGTTTGCGAAACAGTAGAGGTCAGTGTTTCTGTTATCTCTGTCCACCAGCTGCCTGAACCCATCATGCTGTTCCGGTTGTACAACAGCTTGATGGGCGTGGCCAAAGAGAGTCTGCAGAGTGAGGAAGAAACACCAGAGGATGCGGAGTCTGGTGGCAATAACCCAGCCGTTAATAAGGGGCCGGAGCTTGTTGACCTGGGTCCAGACACAGATCCAGAGGTTCTGGTCCTGGTGGACAAACTAAAGGAGCATTTGAAGGAGCTGCCCAAGGCTAACTTTGCCACACTGCGTTACATCATACGCCACCTCCGAAGGTCTGTAATGTCAAAACCCTACGACATCCTGTGTCTAAGCCCTTGTAAATTCCGTAGCAACATATGAAACAAGTATACATTATCTATTGATAGCAGAAACACATTTACACAAAAAGGAGTTTTTAATGTTAATTAATAGGTCTAGAAACTTGACTCCAGAAATGATTAGTTCTTCTTTTCTGCTCCCAGGATTGCAGAACTGGAGGAAAATAACAAGATGAGTCCCAGTAACTTAGGGATCGTGTTTGGACCTTCACTGATGCGTCCTCGTCCGACTGGAGCTACTATATCCTTGTCCTCTCTGGTGGATTATCCGCACCAGGCCCGGATTGTGGAAGCACTCATTGTCTTCTACTCTTCCATCTTCCAGTCCAAATCATCTCAGTCCAACAAGACCAGCTGCACAGTATTTCCTTCTGCTCAGCAGGTAAATATTAAGGTGGCCAGAATGATACCGTACCAGCTGTAAAAGGCATTTTTTAATTGTTTTAAATTCAAATGAAAGAATCCCTTCAAAACAACTGAGAGCAGTCAGTCTCACTTCCACCACCCAGCACTACAGTGTTGGAACTGTAAGATTTGACAGGAGTGGAGGGGTTTGACTACCATAGGAGGAACAGGTCGATTTCCTGTTCAATTTAATGTCTGGTTTTACTAAACGTACATTAGTTTGGAAACAAATAATAACAGAAACAGCTCATAGGAAATTATTTTTAGAGCTGATATCTAACCATTTAACATGGTTTTCTTGTTACTAACGCAACTCAATTAATTACTTACATCAATCACTGTTGTGTTGTACTGCCAAACACAGTGCTTTGAGTCATTCAATGTTTTCAAGTTTATTGTTGTCTTCAGGTTGTGTATCAAGGGCTAGTAGGTATAAAAATGAAATCAAAATTGAAGACGCCTCTTAATTAACGGGTTGAAGTCTTTGCTACAAAATTCTTTTCATCTTCTGACTAGCATTGTGGAAATGTAAACATTTTTATCTGATTGCTCCAAATCTCTCCACCTCTTTCTGGGTCAGGAATCCACAGCTGAGGACAATGCAGGCTCGGCAGACAGGGTGGATGACAGAGGGGAAACGCAGAGTAAAGTGGACTCTGACAAGACAGAGGAGGGCTGTGGTGAGTTTCAAAGACCTGAGCAGAACTTTTTTTTTTAGGAAAAACAGATAAAATCATCACTTGTATAGTATGTTCAACAGCAGTTGTTTAACGTAGCAACTTAAAACATAGATATACAGTAGGTGTAACTAGTTAGAACTAGTACACTTAAAATGGCTGTAGCTTCAGAAAAGGCAGTAACACATGATGAATATTACTGCATCCCACTGTTAGGGGACAGTGTAGATCAAATGTTATTCTCTTTGTGGTTTTGGCTCAGCTTCTATCCTAGTGCAACATTGGTTTACTGGACTTCTCATATTGAAAATCTTTATGGAACATTTTTTCACACTATGTCCATTCAGAAAGTTCTCCGGGCTCCAGTGAGCAGCTCTCTGACTTGGATGAAAGCAGGCTCTCACACTCCCACAGCCTGGTGAAACAGGAGAGTGAGTTCAGTGTTGACGAAGACCAGCAGAGCTACAGGGACAGTCTGGATCTGTCCAATCAGTTTACCCCTCAAATCAACCCAGATCGAGAAGCAAATGATGACCAAGACAACTGTGAAAAAACAGAGCCCTCAAGTCATCCAGACGTTGACACTGAGGCCGAGCAGGATCTGAGCGCTTCCCTGGCTGAGCTCAACGTAAACCAGTCCAACAACAATTACCCATGTTCCCCCATTCTAACACTGTCTGGTCTCCCACTAGCTCGTCTGTGTGGCAAGAGATTGACCCTGACAAGGAACAAGGACAGTGAGCCTGAGTATGTCTGATGAGGGAATGTTTGTCACACCTGTGAGAGTGAGTGGAGTGAATCTGTCAGAGGGTTAACTTTTCCATAATCATTTTAATTGTACTTGTGCGAACATTCGCAGATGTTTATCTTTCCCAGCACTGCAACGTCTGTTGCTTTTTGCTGTTTTATGCTGTTCAACAAATTGTCTTTAATGACTTAACAGAGCTTTTAATATTTTTTTTTGTAATGGTCTTACAGCTGGGATGTGATATTTCCCATCCAGAGCTGCAGATTCTATTTTTTATCACTGGAATTTAAACGTTTTGTCCCTATTTTATTGCATTTAAGTGTTTCTTACGTATTTAAATAAAGAAATTCAACTTTTATGTATTTGTTATTTATCACTTGTGTTCATTATGCTGTAGAAATGCAAAAGGCAAAGTCAATCAGTATTTTTTAATGTTTTATTTTACAAAATCAGCTTCATGAAACAATAAAATTCTAACAAAAGCAATCAACATCTCAAGTACAAAGAGATTGAAACAGAAAAACACCTGTAATACAAAAACAATTTGTCAATTGATGATTGGCTTATCAAACAAATTAGTTATTAACGGTCAACAATAAAAACCAATCTCACCTGTCACTGGACCAGTCTGTATGTAATGTACCTCCCAGCTGTTTCACTGGGTCTGATGATCTTCACAACCTGAAAGAGATTGGTTCTTCATTTAGATTGAAATGGTTTGTTTTATGAAAAAAAAAAATCGTAATTCACAAAATACAAACTGTGTAAAATATTGTTTCAGTTTCTGAGGCTACAACCAATAGCAAATATAATAAATTTATATTTGTCATCAAAGAACTAAGTCACAGTTTAAAAGTTACTATTGATTGGTCAAGTTATTGAAATATCCAGATCAGGTTGGATTCTTGTTGTGAATCTGCACATCTGGCCCTTATTTGACCACATCCAGCTGATCTGAACTAAGACCGAGCTGTTAAGTCAGTTAGGTCATACCTGTCCTCTTTTCAATCCAAAGTATCGAGCCACGGGGTCTCCAGCCTGAATCCTCGGCAACTGACTCTCTTTTAACTTACTAGTTTAAATAGTTAAGGAAAACAAAACCCAAATTCTCATTTGAGATGGTTTGTAAACTCGTCATTCAAAAAGGATACTATCTTGCTAAGAGTTCAGTCACTTCCTCTTTGGTCATGACTATATGCTCCGGGACAAGCTGGAAAACAGGGAAGGAGGATTTCAATAAAAAGGGACAAACTGATCTATGAAAACAATGAAATGATCCATTGTGTTTTTTACCTCATGTTCTGTGATGTTAATAAGCAGCTCCTGTTGTAGAAACTGCTCCAGAATGTATTTAGGTGCCATGTCAACTAGAGACTGTAAGACATTAAAAACTCAAGTTTATATCCAGACACTGATATCACAAAACATCACATTTAGTCTGATTATTTCAGTTGAGGTTTTACCATTTTAGCTGAGGGTGTCATGCCCATCTGAACAACAATAATGGCACGTGTGATGTTTTCTTCCTGCATCCTCTGACAGTACATTTTAATGGTCTTGATTCCCACCTTTTGCTCCTCTGAAAATGTAACCATAATGATCATTAATACACTACTATAACAGATATCAAGTCTTTTGACATTAATTAGATGGTGAAGATTAATTTACCAGGAAAGAAAACGAACATCTGGTCTGTGGGATCATCATTGTGTGCAACAAGTACGGTGAGGTCTGTACGTCTTGGGTGACCTTCACTTGGTTTATCTCCAAACTGACTTTTGAATTCCTCAAGGGTCTGGTCCAACTCATCCTGTGTCACCAGGTAGCCTCTGTCATGGCACAGCTGAGAATGTAAAGTATGAGATAAATATAATGAGTAAAGTAGATCATCGGGGAAACCTATCACAGAAACAAAAAAAAATGCTTAACAAGTACAAAATATAACTAAGTGTTGAAGGATTTATTTTATATATCTCTTTTTCTGTTCTGACGGGCATCCTTCCCCTTAACACCGGATATAGACGAAGGACAAGTGGCTTCAGCAGATTAGATTCAGACATTAGATCAAAATACAGAAGGCTAAACTACCCAAACTACCATACGAACTGTTGAAAACTGGCCATTAAATAATCAATTAACTATTAACTGTTTTATGACCACGAGCTTACCTAGGCTACATGCTAAGACAAAAGTCTAAATGTTAATACAGCTAATATGGTTCACCTGCATTATTGTTTTACGAATCCTCCAGAGCCTGTAGGTTTCCTCTTCATCGTCCATGTCTTATTTGATACGTGAGATAGCTACGATCTGTTTAAATATATATGTTTGTTTTTGTTTAAGCACTCTACATCTGCGAACAACGCGGCGCACGCGCTATGTGGACGTCGCGCAGTGATGACGTTGTCAGTACACTAAGGAAATGTTTTGATTCAATGTCGACAACGTCGTTGTAAATATGTACTTGACCTATATAAATGGTACTCGACCTTAGTAAAATTCCTAGTAAATTTTGAAATGAAAATAAGGTCATAATAAATTAAATGTGTATCACCAGGACACATTTTTATCGGAAATTTCTTCAATATTTGGTTAACAAACATTCGAACAAACAATATAGCTTCAGAAAATTACAGTACATTTTTAGTATATTGAATATTCACACTAGAAACGGTAGAATTGCAATTGGAGATCCATTATAAAGAACAAAATCTCGCGCATATACGAATAAGCAACCCCACTGTAAGAGGGACCACTTGCCCAGAGTAATATGGCGGCGACGTTGACGTCCTGTTAACGTATGTACGTCATCCATAATGTCCACAGCTTCGCTTCAAAACATACTGCGGCAGAAATGGTGTCGTCGCTAAGTCGTGTTTAAATGAGGCCTTTGTGCGTGTGTTTGATATGTGGGAGCGTGATGGGCACCAGTGTTCTGTTGGCGACTCTGCTTTACTTTATCTTCTCAACGGTAACGTTACTTCTGCTATAGTATCACATGGAAACTATTGTGTGTAACGGCCTTTCTTCTTGTTGTTGTTGTTATTTTCACCGATGTTGATGGTTGTAAAAAGAGTTTAAGCCTTGTATATCACACATAATTAAAATGTTTCAAAGTCATCAAATAAATATATACTAATATATCACTCGCCTGATATTGTTTCTAAACATGTGTCAATTACACATGTGACAACGTAATTTAATTGTTCGGTGTTAAAAAAACACGGACAAGAAATAGTCAGTGGCATGAAAACTAAGTGCAAAAGTATATACAGTATATATATATACATATGTATAAAATCCACGCGTCATTTTCATTTTACTAATTTTACTGAAATTCTAAATTGATATAACCAATCACTCGTTAGTTCTCTTCGGGAAACTAAATGTAGTCTCCCCGTCGGGGAATTGAACCCCGGTCTCCCGCGTGACAGGCGGGGATACTCACCACTATACTAACGAGGAGTGTGTCATGGGACATGGAACCTAGGTGAAAGGTGTGTTTACATCTACAGTATCTAACTGTAATGAGGACCTGGTGCCCTCAAAACTGCTTCACCACTTGGAGACCAATTATTCTGCATTAATATACAGTGCAATATCATAAGGACACTGCTATACAGTAACATTTATTATATTTTAAAAATAATATAATACTTAAAATAATATGCAGTTGTATCATTTTATTTACCACACCTTCATGACTGGCTCATAAAATCAATCAGATGTATAACTAGTCATTGGAACAAAAAAGGGTTGAGGAGCATTGGTCTAAATGGGGACCATTAACCGGTGCGGTGTCTCGGACAATGAAGAAGTAACTGGTCTAATCAAGTTCATATAGTAATCTGCTGGACCAGAGTGTTTTTGTGTCGCATCATCAAATCCCTCCATTCCTGACCTTTCACTGACTTGAGAAACTGTTTCAAACTGTGGTCTGTTGTTTTATGGACTTAACACTGGTGGAAACAAAAGGACTTTTCAACAATGAGCTTCATTTTTGGCTTCAACATTGGACTGAGCCTGGTAGACTTTTCCCAGGGAACCTTTCCTTTTTCACTTCACTGATATGGAGTACATTACCTAATACATTCACATGCTTCTTAATCTGCTGCTCTTTGCCCTGGCCACATGGAGCTCAGCCTCCAAGGCTTTTATAAGGAGTCAACAGTTTCCCTGTGCTGTTATGAACCTGCTGTGAACTGTGGACTACAGTAATATGGCTACATTTCAGACAGGAGGCTTTTAAAAATCATCAGCAGAGTTTGACCTGTGGGAGTCAGTCAGTTCTGTTAATGATCAGCTGAAGCCTTTATAAGAACACTGCCATACTTAGTGAGGTTCAGGCAGTGGTGGGATTCTGCTGTGATCTGATTTCTGTTGCTTACGGAGGACCTTACTGCAGCGCTACCATGCGCCTGATAGGGTCCACTGTACTTTTCTCTGTCCTGCTGCAGGCTGTGGTAAGGAAGTAAATGACATTCTGACTAAATATAAATACGGATTCAGTTGTAATGTTTTTTTTTGTTGTAACGTTTTATTTTTAGCTGAAAGGAATGTTCAGATTTTGATGTGTTATTGATAGAGTCGTATGTTGAATGTGATTAATGTGATGTGTTGATTTAACATTGAGTCGTCTATCACCGTTTATCTATCACTCAGTGATAAACAGTCATCATTTGTTGGCCAGACTGAATGTGAACCTTGGAAGTAAACACTCTTCTTCTTTTCATCCTGTGTTGTCCTGACAGTCTGCACAGTCAGGGGATTGGCAGACGGCCACATCCATTTATGACTTCTCAGCCACAGACATTGACGGCAATGTGGTTTCACTGGAGAAGTACAGGTAGATCTTTCTAGACTGTATTCTTGCCATGTACTGCATTCCATTACAATCCCCTCGTCCCTGAGTATTGTATGTGTGTGTTATTTTATATTTCAGGGGGGATGTTGTCATCATTACCAATGTTGCTTCTAAATGAGGCAAAACCCCAGTAAACTACTCTCAGCTTGCTGAAATGCACGCTAAGTATGCTGAGAAAGGTTTACGAATCCTCGCCTTCCCTTCCAACCAGTTTGCCAACCAGGTAAACAAAGTGGTTTGATGAGTTTCAAATCCCTAGATACAAAGGTTATTGCCTTTACATTCAGGCACCTCCTGTAGAATTGATGTACATTAGGGCCCTTGACATTCAATATCATCAAGCTTGTTAAAGTCTCACCGTTTCTATTTCCCACAGGAACCTGGCACTGAATCTCAGATCAAGCAGTTTGCCGAGTCATACAACGTTCGATTCGACATGTTCAGTAAAATCGAAGTGAACGGGGAAAACGCCCACCCTCTGTGGAAGTGGCTGAAGGAGCAGCCAAATGGAAGAGGCTTTCTGGGAAAGTAGGTGCATTGGAACTTGGGCAGGGCTGAGATGGAATTTATTCACAGAGTCTCTACCATCTCTACCATGTTTTTGCTTTATTAAACATTTGCTGTGTTTGTATTCTTGCAGTAGCATCAAGTGGAACTTCACCAAGGTAAGTACTTCAACTATTTTAGCTTTCTATTTGTCTCTGTGTGTACACCAGTAAATTTCTCTTTGCCAAGCGTGTGTTTTCTGTTTTCTATGTTTTCTGTTTTGATGTTCACCTGTTTTCACTACATTATGTTTTCTCTATCACAGTTTTCCTTTGCAATTTCACTTTGCTCTGCTCCGTTATTGCTGTTGAGTTTGTTTTCTTGTGTTTGGTTAAAGTTTATCCTAATTTACTGCCATACAATATTTTATAAATGCTGACACAGATGCCCGTGAAAAGCCTTAATTTTTATTTACAAAAACCACGTCTCTGCCATGAACATCTTTACTGTAGGAACACCCCTGTTTTCTCCTGTCTTTGTCCTCGGTCCCGGAGTCTTGATTTATTGAACTGTTCTTCGAGCACTAAGTACAGCTGTCCTGGAAGAACAAGGACATGTTGGCTTAGTTAACATACATATAAACACACATACATAAACATCTCACTGACAGGCACACACTGCTTGATTGAAAAAAATATGTGTTTGTTTATTAAAAGTTGTCTCAAGTGCAATTTTCTTCTTATGTAAATTAATTTCTTTTAAAACCAAACAATATCAATTCAAATGATGGATTGTGTTCACTTCTATTTCCCTCTAGTTTTTGATCAACAGAGAGGGGCAGGTGGTGAAGAGATACGGACCCATGGATGACCCCGTGGTACGTACTGTACACAACACTGTCATTGGCCAGATGTTTCCAAGTGCCATATTTTCTGGACTATAGGTCCCTCCAGAGTATAAGTTTCACCATACTGTAGTGGCTGTCAGAGTGAAAATAACTAACAGATGTAAATTTTCAGTGGCACAAAACTAACTGATAAAAGAAAACAGTGCCCTCTAGCGGCTACCGCTACCCAGCCATAGAAAAAAATAAGCATGACAGATGGATTAATTAGTGGAAATGGATGGAAGTGCAGACTCTTTCTTAAATAAAACAACCGCTGTAATATTTGTAAAACTTAGCAAAAATGTTATGAGTCCCTATGGATAAAATTTGTGATATTGTTCAACCAATTATTGTTCATAGGTTTTTATATGTTTTACTTACAGATAGAGACAAATCTTGATATAATTGCACATATTTAACTTCTGTTGGTGTTGTTTTAAATGCTTGAGTAGATGTCAATTTATTCTCAGACACTGATCTTAATTTCCTGTGTTTGTGCTTCTTTGCAGGTAGTGGAACAAGACCTTCCCCAGTTCTTTCAAACTGAAGATTCTGCTTAAACAATTTATTTCTTTCTTTGCCTCTGCAAGTAACAATGAATGTAGTTTGGATAAACCCCAGACCAGTGACGATCTGTTCACAAACCTTCACCACAGGTAGAACAGACCTGATGAAAATGGCGTGCAAACCTCCTGGGAGAACCTCCAGCTCTATATTCTTTGTTTCTATGGAGAGGAAGAAAGAAATGTTGTCAACACCTGTAATAAACTCTAAAAATCACTTTGACTGTGTTAAATCAATTATGTTTTGTGCACTGCTGCCCTTTGGGTGATTAGACCCTTCTCTAGAACTTAACGAAAGATAATTTCAGAGTACCAATAAATGTTTTTAATTTCAAAGAAATTGCTTAGATATGTGATTTCCCAGGGTTTTGGCAATTAACCTTCTTCTATGGCAACCAGGTTGACTCTCTCCTAAGTACCCAGAACTACAGATCATTAGCTATGGTATTTGACATTCCATGTTTTTACATTTTACAGGTCTTTTTAAGATGATAGAAGGTTAAAGTTATTCCCAGTTTGAAAATACACATTTTAAACAAATGTTGCAATGTTGTAACTTCATCTATAGTGTAGGAAATTCCATAATTTCCCAAAGGATACTTCTAAGGGATAAATTAAGTTCTATCTATCTATAAAAAAACATACTTTTAAGAACTCTTGAAAGTACTTCTTCTTTCAGTTTGTCCCTTTTTTCAGGGGTTTCCACAAGGAGTCAACATTTTCCATCTTACCTTGTCCAATGTATCTTCAATCCAACTACCTTCATGTCCTCCCTCGCTGCATTCATCAATCTCCTCTTTGGCCTACCTCTTTGTCTACCTGGTAGTTTTATTTCTAGCATTGTCGATGAAGGTTCTCAGTCATCCAGGTCATGGTCAAGGTGTTAAGGTGTTATCAATATCTTCTCTTTATCTTTCTTATCTTTTCTTTATCTGTAAGTGTTTTATTACGTAGAGTAATAAAACATCAAAAATACGAGCATTCAGACAATAAATACATTATGTAAATTGAAAAGAGTTCAATAACCATTAGTTGACTTAAATAACGTCTCCATTTGGCCGCCCTGAGAAGATTACCTGTAGTTCCCCTTAATTTTCCGC
Organism: Paraplagusia blochii; assembly: GCA_016785265.1. Lineage (NCBI taxonomy): Eukaryota > Metazoa > Chordata > Actinopteri > Pleuronectiformes > Cynoglossidae > Paraplagusia > Paraplagusia blochii. The sequence goes on from JAFBJS010000178.1 coordinate 575,860, forward strand.
AGAGGGCGCCAAAGTCGCCAGTACTTTATCACGGAAGCAGGCAGGAGCAGCAAGTGCGCTGCGGTGGAGCTGGGCTGAGCTGAGAGGAGAGAGAGGAGGAAAGAGAAGCAGGAGCTGTGTGAAAAACACCGCACGGATGAAGGCACCGCTGCAAATAAACCTAACACGTCTCCCCGTTTGAGTATTACTGCCTTTTACAAGTCTGCTCCTCCCTGCCGCGGGCACTGCACTGTCGCTGTGTGTCTGTCATTCGGAGTGCTTGTCAGTGTTTTTTCCTCCGGGAGACTGAATGGAAGCAGCAGCTGAGGGAGCGGTCGGCTTGTCGGAGGCCCGGGACGGAAGCCCGCTATCCGGGGACGCAGCATCCGAAGATGGGGATACGGTGGTTGGTGTTAGCTATGGCATGGACGCCTCAGACTTCGGTACGTACCTGCATTCTAGAAGATAAATCATTGTATTATTAGAGAATGCATGTATATTAGCCTGGAGTCGCTGACAGGTGAGCTCGTTGATGCTGCTGCCGTCACTAAAACTCCCGACTCATATCTGTTAGCTCACACGGATGCTAGCTAAGAGAGAACAGCTGATGGTCAGAGCAGGTGAAGTTGGACTAACGGCTGGAGGAACACAACGAGGAGCCGCCTTTTAAACGCTTCGACTATTCTGACATTATAATATATTCTCATGGTGATGACAATACCTCATAATTTATCGTGTATTATTGTATTATGTTGGAAATTTCAATTTTGGGTATTGAAGTTGGGCGTCTCGCTGCTGTTGTTGTTTTTCCTCTATTGACTTTAGGGTTGTATCTATGTACAGAGGTGTCGTGTCCAAATGTGTTGATCTACAGGGAGGAGTCCCTCTGTCGGTTACTCCGGTTCTGCCTTTTATATTTAAGTCCCCGGGATATTTGCAAGTGGAACGTCTTGACGAGTGAAGTGGCCACTAGGTGTCAGTAAAGCAACCGAGTAGATCTAGCAGCGCTATTATAACACAGTGTAGTAGAAGTGTTAAAAAATTAAACATTATACACACACACACACATATATATACATGTCTATATACAGATATATTTTTCAATTTATTAACTATTAGATTAATTCATTTTCTTCTGCTTGTCTGTTGCTGGGTCATGGGGCAGCTGGTGCCACCCAAATCACATTGCACCATATTGTGAGCCTTCCCACAGGAAGTTGTGTGGGTCGGGGACGGTGCCATGCTCAGAGCACCTCAGTGGCAACCTGGCAGCTGGTGGATTCAAACCTGAAGCCCTGCAGACCCAAGTCTGCTTCTTTAACCAATAGAACACCACTAATAATTACTATATTATAATTCCACATCATCAATAAGTACATAGAAAGAAAGATGTCATATTTTTTGGATAATTCCAGGGCAATGGTGGCCTAGTGGTTAAGGAACCTGATTGGGGGGGGGGTTCCAAGTTCGAATCCACCAACTGCCATGTTATGACTGAGGTCCACTGAGCATGGCACCATCCCCACTCACAGCTCTCCTGTTCACTTTGATGCTGGGTTAAATGTAGAGGTGACATTTCGTTGTGTGCAGTGGTGTGGAGTTTGCCCTCCTTTTTCTTACCATAATTTCCCAGAGGATACTTCCGAGGGATCAATAAAGTTCTATCTATATTGATTTATATATCCATTAATTAAAATTGTAATGACAATAGTGATCACCCAGAGTGGGCCTTCACTTTGGCCCGGAGGCAGTGTCTCTGTCCTTGGTGTGAAACTCCATCGTTCACCTCCTGGGCAAGAGTGAATCCCAGTTAGGGCGGTTGGCTCATCACCTGCAGGAAGGTCTGGTACAGTGCAATGTGATTTGGGTGGTAGATGTGGCGGCTGCTGCACCGTGACCTGATGAACGAGTGAAAATGTATGGATTGGAGTACACTTGCAGCAGAGACCTTCCAGTTAAAAAGCTTGAATAATATAATTTCACAAATTGACGGATAAATAGTTTGTGTCGTCCGTGCAGTGTCTTGTAGCTAGATTGTAGTGATCTTCCTTGTCTTTTGCCATATGTGGCCCCATTAAAATATTATTTTACATAGGTCTGGCTCTGCATCTTTAGCATACGCAGTAAGTCGATCCCTCCTATAAGATCTGTAGTGTTTGTAGCCTGTTGTTCATCACCGGCCACAGGAAAACATGACATCAGTAGTTTTCAGTTACAGCCACAGCTACGATGGCTCTCCACCAGACAACAGAATACATTTCTCATACATCATAACTTACCCTCTTGTTTTGTTGTGGTTTTCACGCCACTCAAATATGCCTGTACTGTGCTTGCCCTGTGTGTCTGACTCTGTCTCTGGTCTGGAAAAAAAAAAAAGAAAATCCACATCCGTTGTCCCTGGTGTGTTGAAGTGTGAAGACTTTGACAGGAGCCATGCACGACTGCCCAGAACAGGCTCATGAATCAGAGGACAGTCTGCTGAGATTCACTTGTCAGTGTGAGGATGGAAAAGAAAGTCAGTTCATGACATTGGCTCGGATGCCATTCTTTCTCGTGTTAGATGGAGCGTATCTCAGCATGTGTGTGTGTGTGCAGTCACTCTCACACTTAGACAGTGGCACCAGGATTATACTGTTAGAGCTAATGTAAAGTCCTTGCTGCCTTTGTTTGTGTGTTTTAGTGGCTGCAGTGGAAGAAAAATCCTGAACCGAAAAACCTACTGCAGATACAGCTGTGTGTTCAGCTCTGTGTTATTGATCACAATGATCCATTGCTACATGCTTTTAGGACAATGCCATGCAGGTGAATTTAATTTATCTGCTGCAACATTTGTGTCGTACTTTGAGTAATTTAATGTGGTGCTTTTGAGCAAAAGGAAAAACAAAAAAAGAAACATAATGTTTCCTTAATGCGATTTATAGCTGTTCTGGCAGTAAGAGAAGAGAAGGAAGAAACACAACAGAACATTAAAGCTTAACACAACACAGCAGCGCCTGTAACATTGTCACTCCACCCTGGCCTTGGTTTCTTGAATTCAACTGCAGGAGATTCTCTCTGTCATCAACAAGGTTGGATTGTTTGATTATAGAAAAAAAAAATCCTATTCATGAGTATGGGAGGTATAAAAGCAACTATTTAACATTATTACTAATGAAATCAAAAACAAAATACATCTGAAAAAATATTGTGCAAATTTCTTCATGGTTCTGTGCTGAGCTTTTCATAGACATAATAATTAAAAAAATAATATTATTATTCATAATACAAAATATAAAATTCTTATATTAAACAGTAGAGTACATTTAAAAATCTCTTGAAGACTCTTGAAACAAAATGGTGTCCATAAATAAATAAAATATAGGTAACAATAAAAAAGTAATAATGTAATGAGTTTCTACATCTCAGTAAATCATACTCTGCTACATTCAGTTACATTGTATTCATGATGGACTGGGGGACAAAATGGAAATCATAATTAAATCCTCTTAAGAGCTGTGTCCAGCGTACTAGTTCTGCTCTGCAGCCACATTTGACAGCTCTTATATAAATCAATTGACTTTAATTTAGCTTAATGTTTTGTTTTTTTCAGCATGAAGTAAAACTAACTAAGATTTTCCAGAGTTACACATCAGGTTAAGTGGTTTAGTTTGCAGCTTACCAGCAACCGTGATGTGTCCCTGGGTGTGTAATACTCCAAATAAAATATTCATATCCATGAGCAATAATGTTGTTTATCATTGCCCAGGAGAACTGTTGTGCTGGCCTGCTGACAACAAGGTGGTATCAGTTCATCGTCTTCTTTTACTAATGGGCCAGGGGGATTTGTGCCAATGTGTCTTGTTAGCACTTAGTGAAATCAGAGCCAAAACTAAAACTCCCCAGGAACTGAGCCTTTGATGATTATTTGCACACCACGGAATTTACTGTGACGCAAAATTTTATTTTTTGGTCAAAAAGGATTACCAAACTGACACTTGCTTTGAGTAACATCCTTTAAAAGTGAACTGAAACAGACAACCAGAGATGGATTTGTCTGTGATGATGCTAACAGACTATCTCTACTTTTTACCAAACAATTACAAGGTTAGCTGCGACGTCTCAAAACTGTTTGTTTTTCTCCTTGACTGGACGTCAGAGTCTCCAGAATTTGTAATTAAGTCTCTACTGCTCTGGCTGCAGGACTAGTGTTAGGTGGTTGTCAGAGTGTCCAACCCAATCATTCAAGGGCCCCTAATTATCCAGAAGTCCACATTGGGGTCCAGGCATTTCTTCAGTTAACAGTCTAGTGATTTACAAGAATGTACTATTGCATTGTGGGAAATCTATCACAAGGTAAAACAGTGTTTTATGCAATACAGTAAAATTGTGACTACCTTATTTATGGTTCCATAGTGTAGTGATTTGCATGCCTGCCTTGGGAGCAAAGAGTCCTTGGTTTGGTTCCCAGAGGAACTACATGCTCGATAATAATAAACCCTCTCTGTAAGTTGCTTTGGACAAAAGCATCTAATAAATGCAACGTTTTTTTCAACCATACCAAGTGATGTTCTGTTGGGCCACATAAAATAATGTTATGGGCTGGATTGAGCCCACAGACCTTGAGTTTGACATTTGTGGTTCACGTAGTCACATATTCTCACATATTTTATGTCACTGTAATAGCTTTTGGGATTTTTTTAACCGTTGTCTTCCTGTCATCCTCTGCCTCTGAGTAATTCCCATCATCCTGCCATTCCTTTGTCAGCCTGCGGTGGAGGACACCCCTCTTGTTTGTCTCGATTTGACAGAAGCACAAAAGGTAGCGGCTCATCCAGTACACAGTCAACCAACCATCTGTTATTTTTCTACTCAGAGACTTACATCTCATGAAGGAGAAGGACAATGATTTGGGGACATAGGGACACATGGCAGTTTTTAAAGCTCTAGTTTGAGAATATTTTATCTTGTTTTTGAGAAGGAATGTTGACAGACACTGTTTAACTTATAAATGACTGTCCTGTCCATGTGCACCTCGGGGAGGTGGACATGGCTCCTGCCTAATGGAGGACCTGCTGTTTTCAATTTATTGTCCGTAATCCTACCCACTCTTGCTGACAATTATGATTAAGCCATAAGAACCTGGAGCAATGGCAGAGTAAGAATCAGACTGAATCACACGAGCTTCTTTTTTTCTAAAAAAAACCAAAAGACCCAGTTTAGTCTTTAGTCTCTAGCTGTGGCTTCAATTACTGAGCTCATCCAGTCCAGATAAAATTAGAAACCACATTATATAGTGGCCTAGTATCTGCAGCCAACTGATGTAGGGCTGGTATGAGCAGCCCAAGACCTGCTGTGTGACAGTTCTGCTTGTCTTCTCTACACTGTCCTCAGAGGAAAAAGTGGGCAGGTGAGCTATTTTTTAGGGTATTTTTACAGGGAAAAATAATCCTTCTTTCCAGTGAAGCAGAAAATAGTTTTTAAGGGATTGGTTTGGTTTGTTTGCATTAAGTCTACCCATCTACTTATTGTTACCGGGTCACACGGGCAGCAGTCTCCACATCTGCCACCCAAATCACACTGCACCGTACCGCGCCTTCCTACAGGTGGTGAGCCTACTGTAGGTCAACCATCCTGACCGGGATTCAAATTTGCCAAAACCTGGGGTTTTCGCACCACAAAGGCATTGCTTTTGGGCAAAGGGCAGTTGTATGAAGTATTGTATGAAGGTAATGTGGTATCTGTAGTTTCAGAATAAGCCTTTGGAAAGGGCTGGAAAGGGAGTTGCTTGGAACAAATGAGGGAAGAAAATGTTAAAAATAATTTTAACATGATATAAACAGTATATATATTTATATATACATATGTATATATATAATACATATATGTATAAATATAATACATACATATGTATTATAATATATATTTATATAATCGTATATGTATATAATTATTGTACATATATTTATAATGTATATGTATAATTTTGCAATGTATTTTCTACCATGTGCATTTCTCTTATGGTAACTTGGTTTTGAGATGTGGAATTATTCCAGGTACATTGTAGCATTATGATTTGCTGCTGTCAGTCACTGTTACAGTGAATCCTATCATCCTGTTCTCTCTGTCAGTCAGAACATTAACTTAACAGAACTTAACACTGAAGATTAGCTGATGTGTTAAAATATTTATGTGAAAATCAGTGGTTGCCTCTGACAACGGCCAAAAAACATGCACTTTGCATGATAAGTTTCAGTTAGCCAATGAGTCAGGACCATTAGCTGTCCTTACATTGGTGACCATTCAAGCCTTTAATCCAGACAGATTGTCTGGAGGCCTATGGAGATTAGGGTCAAGACAAAGTGAGGTGTCTGCCTCTATATCCATGCATCTAGAGTACTTCTCTGCACCATTTTTTGCATCAAGGACACCTTGGCTGGTATCAGACCTTAAACCTACCAGCTGGAAATAAACCTGAGACCAGGATTCGGGAACCCTTAATCTTTATGTTTCAATTTTCTAAACTCTACAGCAGTAAATCATAAAAGTGTGTTCATGGTTGGACATTTATCTTAGATGTGGTTTTTGACTTCATTAAGGCGAAGTGATGATATAGGATTGATCAGATGACAAAAAGCTTTTCTTTTTCTTCTTGAATTAAACGCGAATAATGCAAGAGTTCATGTTATGTTCTGTGCAAGATGGCTGCTACCATGGTTATACAGGGTAGGCTTTCAGGGTCAACCCTGTCAGTGTTATAACTAGCTCTGGTCTACACAATCATTCATATAAGTCAATAAAAAAGACTTACGTTAAGCTTTTGACTAAAATGCTGTCACAAATCATCCTCACCGTTCTTTTATGCAGAGGTGGCTTCTTCAGGCCACAATAAGATTTAAGTATACGGGCGGTGACCAGTTTGAAGCATGATTCTGATTGATCCAGTTGGTGATTGATGACGGTCCAGCAACATGGCTGCCTCCAAGGTTTAACTTAGTGTTACAGAGACAGAGGAACTCTCCCTGTAGTCTTCTACAGTGGACCAAATTCTAAACAGTGCTTCATACATACTGTATGCTGGAAGGAGTTAAAACAAAGTATTAAGACAAACTAACACGACTTTCACTTAAATATTGAGGGATACTGTAAAAAAAATGTATAGTCTTCCATTTTAACTCATAAATCTTTGGTTGATTGGATTATTGGAAAAACACTATTTTCTTTATTTGGCTTAGGTATCCAAAAGGGGTTTAGTTGTAAGCAACTGGACTTCTTTTCAACTGAGGAATATCATCAGTTCCTGGTTGATGTAAGAGGGAGTTCTCTAGTAGTTCTACACCTCTAGACCACTCCCTTCACCACTGGACAAAAGCGTGTAGAGAGAATCTTTCAACTCCAAGAAGATGTCCAGTTGCTGACAACTAAACCCTTTTTGAATATCATGACATGGAAGAATGAGAATCTTCACAGACCAGTCCAGACAAACACATCATTCTGGTTTATTACAAGAACACAATAACTAAGACTTCATCAAATGAGACTATATTTATGATCTGAATTTTAATGTTAATCACACTTACACTCAAGTAATGAGTCTAAGTGTTCCACAGAGATGTTTGTCTGAGGTCTGGTAGGAGGACCATTTTCATTTACTCTCTTGTTTGTCTAATGCTGCTCATCATAATAAATGACTCAGCACAAAGCTGTCCTCCTCTGTCTCGTACTCTGTCCAGCTCAGCCTGGAGAAGTCATCGTTTGAACTTTCACCTATATCGCACTTCTATCCTTTGGTGATTTGGATTTTCTGTTGTTTTCTGAAGATGTAAATCTCCTGCAATCACCGTACCAGACAGTCTGCTGTGCATTAAAGGTTTCATATCATAATTGTTTGCAGTTGTTTTGTATTTGCTAATGTAACACTGAGGTTGTGACGGTGGATGAAAATGACATTTGTTACTTCAGAAATGTAGAGACTTGTCTTTGAAACGATTCTAAAAATGCTTCGACTCTGTATCAGCTTAAATCTGGGGCTCAATTCCACAGGGCTTTAATACAAAGTCTGTATTTCTGTCTGTTCATAATTGAACATAATCCTAGCAGTGATATTCATGTCCGTGGGGACAGTCTCCATGGTGTGATAAAGTGAATTCCATCTGCACATTATTGATACAGTATTCTCGTGAGGGTTGGGAGCAGCAGAAGCCATTTTAATTGACATTGGTCCAGAAGACAGAGCACACAGAACATGCCTGCTGGCTTATTGGGCTGTTCACAGAGACTAACCACCAGTCGCAATTTGGCAGAGTCATTTTTTAGCTTTCTGTTTCACTAAACTAGGGGTCTTTAACTCAGGGCCACCACCCACACTATCATTTCATCTAAGGGCCGCGATCAGCAATCAGCTTTCAGTGTACATCACAAAAAAAGGATAATAAATCAGTTTCCCATAGATTCGGTGTAATACAACACTAAACCAATAGGAGACTGTGGATCAGGGTTTTGAAAACTATAGGATTTACCATAAAATGTGGAGAACAAATCTATAAAATATTATTATAAATTCAACTTTCACATCAAGGTCTGGGCCGCAAAATATCGTTCTGTGGGCTGCAAATGCAAGTTTGAGACACCTGATCTAAACCAAGCCACACAATATTTAATCAGCTTGATGTGTGAGACACGTCAGGGGAAATAAAACCAGGTGTTAGCTGGACACCATTGTTAAGTTGAGTGGTTGGGATGCTGTTTCACCCTAATCCAAAAACCGAATTTTACAGTACATTTTCTACACGTACATTATTAAGTCATTATGATCATGTGAGAGCTGACTCCCTGTGCTGTAAATGGTACTTGATGTATTGTGTGAAGTCTGTGGATAAGATGTGAGTTTTTTTTCAGGGAAAATATACTACTTTAAAATTACTGAAATATACCAGTGACATCACCAGTGACTAGTCAGTGTCTCTCCTCAAAGTGAATTGAGTAGCGGTGCCTTTTAAAGCAATAACATAAATATAATGTTGAAGAGTTGCAACTGCAACTGAACATGAATTTCCTGTAAGGCCTCCTTGCCTAGTAGAACTCCTCAAACCTGACTGAGCTGGATGACTTCATGAATCTTCATAGAAACCGCAGATATTAATTCCTTTTAAAAAAAAAATAGCCCCAATGTATTAAATCACGTTTTATACCATGAAACATTTGCTTTGTAACAGTGCACCTATGGCTTGAGGTGAAGAAGCCTCTTGAACCAGGGGTCAAATCTTTTCAGGAAACCTTAGCCAGTCTGGTTGTCTACTTCTACTTCTGAACTTCTTAGGTAACAGTGACAGGTAACAGTAGTGTCCTGCGGCACAACAGCTTGACACAGTCAAGGAGAAGAAAAGAGAAATCTGCACGAAACAGAACCAGAATCCTATGGTGTGCAGCTCTGTTGCATTTGCAATTACATGCCTGTGCATATGCATACTCAGAGCAGTCCTAACAGGTGGAGACATGTGGAATGGTAGGACATGTCTGCTGTCAAAAACATCTGATTAACTGTTCTCCCCTCCCGTCTCCCTTTTCTGTGCGGCAGACAAAAACACATGCACACAGCCAGGCTGAGAATTCAGAGCAGTGGTAGAAGAGGCGTTATAAAACCTCACGTAAACAACAACCCATGTGCGATGACTCTGACGACGAATGCTACTCACAGACGCTAATAATTAGCCTGGTGGAAACGTAGCATCCTCTCTAATTTTCAAACATTGCAAACATTCCTTCCTTGCGTGTCTGTGTGTGTGTGTGTGTGTTCCAACACTGCTGTCGTGATTACAGTGAAACACTTTGGTTTGATCGTTCTGCTGTTAATGTGTTTGTTTGTGCATGAGTGAGAGAGATAGAAAACCCAGGCAGGAGGAAGAGGAGGAGGAGGAAGAGGGGTGGCAAACAGCCTTTTCTGCCACTCTGTCACATGGACATGCATGAGATGTGAAGCCAGACTGAAGTGAGGCTGTTCATCGCCTGCACTGTAAACACACATGGACAAACAGTTCTGTCCTTCTCTTAAGTGAACTAGAAATGTATTGTTTCATGAATGGTTATTTTACCTAATATCCATTCAGTGACTATGGGCTGTGTTGCGACTAAGGTGTTGGATGTTGATATAACAAACCTATGAACCAATTGTTGTTATTGTTTGTATTTGCAAAAGAAAAACTGTTCCAAGAAAGAGAGAGTGTTTGGCTATGTTTTTATTTCTTTTTTAATGCCTTCTTTTGTTGTCGCCTCTGGCGTTCCTTACTGCGGACGCAGTTGTTGTGCAGCTATAATTATGCCTCCATTTCAGGCCTTCTTGATGAAAACAGGATTTTGATTGCCCTCAGCTACTCACTGCATCCTGTTATTACACAGGAAATGGACAAACTATAAAACTGTTACAATATGGCTGTTGAACAACAAGGATTGCTATTGCGTTATAGGTGTCACTCGTCTCATTTGCGTAATGGTTTAACAATTGTGTGTCACTTACTTTACTTTGACATAAACCGAGGTAGACATATTGTCTGTGTTCATTTGGATAAACCTTAAACTGGATTTTTAACAATATGGTTTTTTAAACAATACGAGACACTACCAATAGACAAAAGACAGGAGGAAGAGCTGGAGGTGGAGGAGTTAAAGATGCTGAGTTTCTTTTTAGGAGAGACAAGGATGGACAGGGTCAGGAATGAGGTGATTAGAGGGACAACACAGACAGGAAGGTGTGGAGAGAAAAAAGTAGAGAAGCCAGATTGAGATGGTTTGGACATGTTCAGAGAAGGGACAGTGGATACATTGGTAGAAGAATGATCCTAGAGATGGAGCTACCAAGTAGGAGACAAAGAGGAGATTGATGGATGCAGTGAGGGAGGACATGGAGGTAGATGGAGTTAGAGTACAAGATACAGAGAACAGGGAAAGATGGAAAATTTTGACTCGCTGTGGCAACATCTGAAAAAGGGACAAGCCAAAACAGGAAGAAGAAACAATAGTGACATCCACTCTATCTTCCTCATGCAATCATCTTCTTCTCCTTTCGGCTTATCCCGATTTTCAGTGGTTGCCACAGCGAGTCAACAATTTCTATCTCACCCTGTCCTTCACATCCTCAACTTCAACTCCAACCACCTCCATCTTCCTCATGCAATCTGGGTTTTTAATGACTGACTGTTGTCTTATAAGCATTCTCTAAATAAAACATCAGAATTTGTTACATTTTTCACGTCCAGGATTTATGTTCTCTGGTAAATTTCTTCAAACTTACTGTGCAAAATTAAGCTGTGGAATTTTAGAAATAAAATAAGCGCACATTCATGTAAAATAATACAATTAAAAACATGACATTTCAAAAGATTCATTTAAATACAAATGTTGTTTTGATTCTTTGACAATGAACATACAGTTATTTTAAGGAACAAATGCATGAACAAGAACATGAATCCTTCCCCTGTTACAAAAAGTGCCATTTGACATTTTTGCCAAACTCTCTCCCACTTTGGCCTCTTGACACACAGGTCTCATTAACATCATCATGTTCACCTCTTCAACATCTGCATCCTCCTTCTCCCCAGTGTCCCTGTCCAGCCATGTTGAAGATGTTTATTAGCTTTGCCAAATGGCCACTCTCATGGTTTCATGTTGCCAACCTTTGTGTGTTCCTGAACAATGACCAGTTGTGCTCAGGAGCCGCTCATTATGGTGGGATTTGGAGGATGAGAAATCCTGTAATGAACAGTGCATGTGATGGAGGAGTTCACAGTGGACACAGAGGTTATGGCCTCAGTAGCGCTGCAGTAAACAGTGCTGTGTGAATTTGACTGACTTGACATTTGATTGACTTGTAAAAACGTGGTTGTTTTAGGTACAGTTGATTTAATCCAGTTCAAATTCCCAATAATTCCCATAGAATAATTCCAACATAGTTGGCTGCATTGAGGTGACCCATGATAGAATAAACACACCAATAGCAAATATCTAATTGCATTATTCAAAGAAAAATATCAGATAAATTGAGTTGAAATTCCATTGATCCTGGTTGGAAACAGCAAATTTTCATAATTTGAACGACCCCATCACAGGGATGAGAAGAAGCTACAGAGCCACAAGTCACAGAGATCAAACTGTTGTTAAAAAAATTTAATTAAATTAAATTAAACAGAACATCATTATTCATTTGTGCAGAATCAGAGCTTGAGCAGAGCAATGGAGCACAGCACACAATAACCCAAAAATAAGACTCTTTTTTGACTCTTCTCCAGTTTCCCCCACTTACTTGTTCATACTTGTGTTTGACCTAGAAATCCCAGAGTTGGTCTTTCACTGTCAGTGACACCACCTGTAATCTTTGGAATCTTTTTTTTCCCTTTTTTCTCAGATGCTGCTGCTAAAAAGGCCTTTATCACAGAGGTAAGCTGACTTTTACTCTCCACCCTCTCTTATTTCTTACTTCTTTTTAATTGAATATGTCAGGCTGTTATTTGTTTTATGACTAAACAGAAACAAAATCTTTGCCAATATTTGATGTCAAATTATATTGTAAGTTAGTGAAACTGTTTTTTAAATCATTTGATGCAGCTCCCACAGTGCTTTACCAAAGGGGTCCTGGTCCACAGCGATGTAAAGAGAATGCATTTGTTTTCATTTACTTTTTTAATTTTAAGATAATTTAGAAGAATAGATCGAATAACAAGTCTTTTGGACTACATTACAGAAAAATTAACGAAATCTTACAGCATCAAGATCCATTGGTTTCACGTATAAACATGATGGAGTAGAAAAGACTGTAGAAAGACTGTAGTTCCTCTAAGCTTTTTTGAGATACATCTATATCTGTCTCTAAAAAGCTGAAAGGAACTTCCTCTGTATGTATAATTTCCTTTTTTATAGATAGACATGTGTTAATAGATTGAAGGTCAGCTGAAGGTCGGCCTCTGCTAGCATAGACGACTATGGGTTGTCTCATATTTGCAGAAGTCGCAGCTAAAAAGAGGAAAATATGCTATTTGTCTGTGTACTGCCCTGTATTAACTGACAGAACCACTGTTGATTATAGATGGAGTGAATAAATGGCACATCTCTCTAATGCCACCTCCTGTGGCAGCCAAGAATTTCATTTTGTGACTATTAATATTGTTGTTGTTGTCATTATTATAATGTAATGCCCTCATTAAAAAGTGGAGATACTGATGACTGTCTTCCTCACCAGATGCCCTCGTCATCAGGCCAGCCTGGTCAGGGAAAAAAGATTGGTCACAGAGGAGTGGATGCATCAGGAGAAACTACCTACAAAAAAGTGGGTTTGTGTTTAGAGAATCGACTCTAAGGTTTGATATAAATCCAATTTCTCTATTTCAATCCCTCTGTCTCCCTCTGTGCAGACCACATCGTCAGCCTTGAAAGGTGCTATCCAACTGGGCATTGGTTACACGGTGGGGAACCTCAGCTCCAAGCCTGAGAGAGATGTGCTGATGCAGGACTTCTACGTGGTGGAGAGCATCTTCTTTCCCAGGTCTTCACTACAAAACACAAACCAAGCGCTGTTATACGATCTTTTCTTCTTTCTGCATCAAATATTCATCTTCATGGCTAATTGTTGGATACTACAGTATGTTCTGTCTCTTTTTTTTTTTTTTAGTGAAGGGAGCAACCTGACTCCAGCTCATCATTTCCCCGACTTCCGCTTCAAAACATATGCTCCAGTGGCCTTTCGATACTTCAGGGAACTTTTCGGCATCAGGCCAGATGACTACCTGGTAGGGTCCAAACTTAGTCAGATAAAACGTCAGCCTTAGTAAATATTTATACTGACATTCATCTGTCCCTGCATCATCACTATTTTGGGGCAGTTGGTGTGTCCAGGTGGGAGCTTTTGGGAAGTGGAAATATCCAACAGCTATCAGCTTATTTGATGTGAAAAAGTCATATAAATGCTATTAAAAGTACTGTGTTGACGACCATTGTGGTTAAAGGGTTTTTTTTCTGTTTTGTCAAACTCTGCAGTATTCCCTGTGCAACGAGCCCTTGATTGAGCTGTCAAATCCAGGAGCAAGCGGCTCGGTTTTCTACCTTACTAAAGATGATGAGTTCATCATCAAAACGGTGATGCACAAGGAAGCCGAGTTCTTGCAGAAACTGTTGCCTGGATATTACATGGTAAGCAAAAACACAACCTTTCACACTCATACTTTTAACATATCAAAGCCATATATTTGTCATGATTGATTAGGTTAGATTAGATATAACTTTGTCAGACCCACAGGAGTTCTTTTTGGGAAATAAAGGACTCACAATGGTTCGATCTGCCTTTGTTGATAGATTTAAAAGTTTCCGGACATTATTTATTTTTTAGAAAACATTTCACCTCTCCTCCTAGAGGCTTCTTCTGTCCTGAGATTACACGTTCTCCTGAGAGAATTCCTGTCCAGTTGCTTTACAGAACTCTTTCAACCTTGACCACGACCTGATTGCCGATGGGATTCCTTAGTTTACACATCAGCCTGTCAACCTGTCCTTGTTTTTTATTCCAGTTTATTTTAAGTCTTCCTTGTACCAGCCTGGGATTTCTCCTGCAGTCGTGGAAACATAAATAAAAGCTTGGCCGGAGCTTTTATTAGCCACCTGTACTGTACCTCAGTCTAGCAGAGTATGACTCACAGCAGCAGTAATATCGTTGACCATTAGTCACTTTCTTTTACTCTGCACTCTCATTCCTCCCATTCCACTCACTATTCCCCAGTTTCCTAAGATGTAAAGAGACTGGGATGGTAGGGATACAACCTTTTCTTGTAAAATTTCATGTCTTCTTCTCCTGCAGTGTGGTCAGGCTGTCGTTGCTGAGGCAACACCTTCTCTGTTTATTCCATGTCAAAGTTGAATCAAGTATTTGGGATCATACAGACCATAGTAGTTTTTAATCCATGTTTGAATTTGAGTTTCTGATTAAGCTGTCTGTAAAACCAAGCAAAGAACCAAAACGAATGGTGTTGAAAAGACAGCGACCAACAGAATTGTTATGAATTCCAGTTAATATTTCTGTAAAAAAACCCATCATCCAGGCCGTCAGTGGTGGAGTTCCACAAATCTTCTCCTCACAGCAGCATACGGATCAGTGTGATGTAACAGACTTTGCTTTTCCCGGATATCATACCTCATCCTTCCATCCTCCTCCTCATTTCCATGTGTTATCTTCACGCTCAGCATCTTTACTGGCCTGGTGTCATATATGACTTGTTATCTCTGACCTCAGTCTTCTTCCTCTCCCTTCTCTCTCACGTGCTGGTGATGTTAGATCATCGCTGCTCTGCCTCTTTTTAGTTTAACAGCTGGTTCATGGAAGGCTAATGGCAGGCAGTGCTCTTTCTCTGCTCCCTCTCTCTCTCTCTCTCTCTATCTCTCTCTCCATCTGCCTCCACCTCCTTCTGTATCTTTCTTTTTTACTTGTTTTCTGGTTACTGTCAGTTGAAGGTCGTGCTGAGAGCTTATCCACACGTTCATATTGCTTCTGTTCCTCCTAGTGGAGCACTGCCCTCCCTCCCCGTCCCCCTCCCTCCATCTGCTCTGTTTTTCCTCATTGAACCAAAGTGTCTGTGTTCCCAAGGTCAAAGCAGTTTTTTCACTGGACTAAAAGCCCAGCTAACACTGTTAGCAGAGTGGATCATATCTGGCATATTCTGCACTGATCAATACGGTGAAAGCAGTAAAACACTATAGATTCTGTGGCTCAGATCTGGTGGAGGCAGATACTGTACTGAATATATTCAACAGTGATTGAGTCGGTTCAGCACGCTATTTGTTTTCAAGTCATATGATTATGATGAGTTTCTGATGTGGGAGAAAATATTAATTAATACATTAAACCAGAAAGGTTGTTAAAGATTTGACTTAAATCTTTAACAACCTTTCTAAGTAATCCTGTTGGGTTTTTTCCTTGATAACCTATAAACTAACAGTCGCTAACTATACTTGGTCAGCGGGCCATACTGTACATTTTCAAACAAAAATATATTAAAAATCAAATTTTTCCTCTACGTAATATTTTGATTGTTATTTTGGTATACAATCATAGACCTGATTAGATGGTGTATTGGTCTGTGATGGTTTTCACACTGTTTTGAGAATTGTTTTTAGAATGCAGACATTATATTGTGCAGATACATAAAAAACTTGATGACTTGTAATATGTATACATTTCTTTCTCTTTTTTTACCAGAACTTGAATCAAAACCCTAGGACTTTGCTGCCCAAGTTTTTTGGCCTGTACTGTGTCCAGTCCGGTGGTAAAAACATCCGTATCGTGGTGATGAACAACGTTCTTCCTCGCGTTGTTCGCATGCACCTCAAATATGACCTGAAGGGCTCCACCTACAAGAGGCGAGCATCGAAGAAGGAGAGGGAAAAGGCCAGACCTACTTTCAAAGACTTGGACTTCATGCAAGACTTACAAGATGGACTGATGCTGGACCAGGACACCTACAATGCACTGATCAAGACTCTGCAGAGAGACTGTCTGGTAAGACTGCTGTTTGAGGAGACTGTGATTGTTATTAGAATTTAGAAATTAATTTTAAAAAATCATGTTTGGGGTTAAATGGACGAAAAGTAATAAATCAAACATCCAAAACATCCCTGCTCTCCATCTGTAGCATGACAACCACAAGTTGTGTTTTCTCCGCTATACAAACATCTTGTTACCTGGACTATGCATGGTGGGTTTAAAGGACCTTGATAATATTAGCTTTTTTTTTTTTAAATAAAAATCAAATAATATACAATATACAGTCTGTTTCTGGTTGTTGTTCTGCTGGTTATTTTCCAAATATTGCCATTATATTTATCTTGTAACATAAATTAATTAGATAATCTATCAAGTCAATAAGTAATATATAAGTAATAATCAGTAAATATAATTGTTACTTTCTCCCTAATTCCAAGCATAAGTTTTTATATTTATACTGTAGTGTAGATCCTGGAAAGACTGGGGGAAAAATAAGTTAAATTAAATATAACTGTGCCTTTAAATTGACTTTACTTTTAGTTCCAGCCCGGTTTTAAAATGTTTTGCTACAGTTTTGGTGTCTGGTCCCTAAACAGAACTCTGTTGTCTTCTAAATCAACAGCTGTTGTTCATATAAGAAGGTGTCTGTGAAAACTTTGGCGTTTTCTATCGTTTATCCCTACGTCTGCTTCTCTGTTTTTCTGTGTAGGATGTGTAGGCCATCTCTGATCTTATCATTTTGGTTCCTCACTCGCGTAACCTGATGGTGTTGTTTCTGTCTGTCAGGTGTTGGAAAGCTTTAAGATCATGGACTACAGCCTTCTTCTGGGGGTTCACAACATGGACCAAGCAGAGAGGGAAAGACAGATGGAAGGCTCCCAGGGCGACAGTGATGAAAAGAGGCCAGTGGCCCAGCAGAAGGCCCTGTATTCCACCGCCATGGAGTCCATCCAGGGAGGAGCGGCCTGTGGAGGATCCATCGATACGGAAGACACGTAAGTTTAAAGATTGTCCTTTCCCGAAGATCTGGCTGTCATACTAAAATCTGGGAAAAGCTAACATTTGTTCTTCAGCTCTTCAGTTTGACCTCATTAAAAAGATTTATTGAGTCCTTTTGGCGAAACCTTTAAAATGACGGACATTCCAGTTCCCTGGGATTAGGGATTAAATGGTCAGGAGGTGAACCCATCTATTGACAAAGGGATTTTGATGAATGGATTGAGTTGTACAGGTTCTTTTGTGTGATTCAGTTTTGCCCCTCTTTCCCTCACACTCTCTTTCAAATAAGTATTTCATTTCATATTTTTCACTCAAATGGATGTAAACTAACTGAGAAAAACTAAAGATTCAATGCAGATATGGGAAAACTTTTTGACTCGTGGACCAGAGTTGATCCCAGAATTGCTCACAGTGGCCGATTTAAGAGCAGAAAGATGGAGATGATTGGATGGATTCATTGAACTGAGATAAATGGTGTGTAAAAGTCATGTATAAAACCGTGTCTAGCCTTTCTGACGTCATCAACTGCGGAACTGCAGGCATTGCACGGAAAAGGCAGTATAATGATACAAATAATTTATTTAATTTGGACAAAGTTGGCAGGCCACATCAAAAAACTCAATGGGCTGCATCCGGTCCCCGGGCCTTAGTTTGCCCACACCTGATCCAAGGTGTCAAACTCCCGACCTGCTGGTTTGACTCCCTCCTACGACAATGTGTTGATTGTTTAATTGCTTTTTTTTGTCTTTTTCCAGTATGGGTGGAATTCCAGCTGTGAATGGGAAGGGAGAGAGACTTCTTCTCTACATCGGGATCATTGACATCTTACAGTCTTATAGGTGATTGTTACTGCAAACAATGAACTGCATGTGTTCTTTGTATTAATATGTTAGCACAGGACATACTGTATTAATAAGCTGGTTTTTATCTTGACTTATCTTAAAAAGTCTTCCTATGAAGTAGGAACTGGGACCATCAGTTTATTAAACTCTGTTTTTTTTTGTAGGTTAATTAAGAAACTTGAGCACACATGGAAGGCACTTGTTCACGATGGGGTGAGTTTTTTACACTTATATTGTAAACATCCCTCGGCTGATGAAGTACTCTAATATATAACATCTTTGTAGTGTCATTTTGACCTAACAAAAATCTACAGCTAGTTTACAATTTATTACAACTTTTAATTAGTACTCTAATTGGACGATGCAGCCCCTGTGTCTACGCAAGTAACAGCAACGTATGCTGTGTATCAACAGCTTTGTTCGTCTGTTATCTTGACAAAAGTCCTGTTGTGCAAGTGCGACAGAATATATTTCCTTTTTAAGGATTTATTACTGTCTCTGTTCTCAGCAGGTCTCGTAAAACCAGACATTGTTTATTCCACCATCCCAGATAGTTATGTTGTGTCACTGCACATGTTAAATTGAAATGACAATTAAGAAATAGTAAGAAATGTCTTTCCTTTTTTCCTAAATTAAACGTAAATAATGCAGTTTGAGTTTAAGTTATATTATACGTACTTGACAGCATAATGTTTGTCGCAAATAATCCTTCCCCATCTTAATGAACATTTTATGCAAAATTCGTTTTTTCAGGATGCAATAAGATTTTGGTTTGTGAGCAGTGGCACAGTTTGATACGTAATCGTGTGAGACCAAGTATGGACAAACTATGGCCTGGGGGCTGCATGCAGCTCATTGAGCTTTTTTATGCCCGCTGAGATTTTAATTTGTATCATTATCATTTATATCATTATACTTCTGTCTTTTGCCTGCAATTCCTGTGTTTCCCCAATAAATGGCTGCCTCCATGATTTTACTTAATTTTACCAATACTGTAGAATTCCCCCTGTCTAATGGAGTGGTCCAGATGGATTCTTAACAGTCTTAGTCGGTGTGGTTACCAGAAACACACTTTTTTTTAATGTGGCCTTATAACTTAAAAAAAAACATTTAACCATAAAATAGTTTTAAATGTTTATCTCACCAAAGGTGGGCAAAAATCACTGGTTCTTTCAACCTTTAGTTTTAACCAGACACTGACATCTGTCAGTCTGGCAGCACAGGCTGTGTCTGCTGTAGCATGAGGAATGAGAAAACATCGCTTTGTCTGATTTTTCTGTCCTCATTTGATGTGTCTCTGTGTTGTCTGATAGATTGACCCAGAGAGGATGGATTAGGACACCAGGGGACTAATAGACTGTTAATCCACTGCAGATGCTGCCCTCATCATTTATCCCCGCTACCTCTCTATCAGTAATCTCTCTGTCTTTGTCTCCCCTCAGGACACTGTGTCAGTCCACCGTCCAGGCTTCTACGCCGACAGGTTCTTAAAGTTCATGTGCAACACTGTTTTCAAGAAGAGTTCATGTGAGTGAAATTTACAGCCTCTCACTGCCTTACATAGTCAAAGTGAACCGGTTGGAAGGAACAGCAACTGCAAATGTCAGTTGCTTCGTGTCTCCTTCACTGCTGAGCTTTTACAGAACAATCTGAGCCGGAGGGCGACTACCTTATTAGGTGCTGCTCCATGTTACATAAGGGAACATCATTAGTTGTGTTCATGGGCAGCCTTTCATACATGGAAAGGATTCACAGTAATGCAGCTGTAAAAATAAAGAAGCAAAGAGATCTGAGATTCTCCCAGTTGTAGACAAACATGTTAGCTGCACTCCCTGTTTTACCAAGTTAACACTCTTGTTTTCTCTGTCGTACCAGCTCTAAAATCCTCTCCATCAAAGAAGGGCCGTGTCTCACTTTTGGTGCCTAAGAGTTCAGGTCCTGGAGCGGCCTGGTCAGCGAGTCAGCTGGCCTCTGACAGAGATGAGAACATCTACGACCTGAGAGGAGCACGCAGTTTCCCAACACTGGAGGATGAGGGTGAACAACGCAACATATACAGTGGCAAACACAACCAAAGACCCAGAAAGAACAGAGGGCCGCTCAATTACCAGTTGTAAAAAATACATTACGTTTTAGTTACAATATTTAGAGATTTTTCCACATGACCTGGTTATTAAGTTATTAAGGAAATTCAGGAAACCTCTGATCTTCTATAAGAAAATAATGAAAAAGATTCCTCAATTTTCATTTCTTTTTTTTGTCTGCTCCAGGGCGACCAGACCTTCTTCCATGCACTCCTCCATCATTTGAAGAAGCCACCACAGCCTCCATAGCCACCACTCTGTCCTCAACAACCTCTCTGTCCATTCCTGAGAGATCTCCCTCTGACACAGCAGAACATCCTCGCTACAGGTGAACATGTGTTGTGTTGACGCTTAGTATTACCATAGTAGCTATGAAAAAAGGTGATACTGTGGGAATAAAAAGACATCTTCTAGACATCACGCCTTCTTTTCACTGTCTTGGACTTAGGAGTTCTGTGTTTAAAGAACTATTATAGGCCGTTCCAGAGTATAAGTCGCACCAACCAGCTAAAGTACACTGGGTTTTCAAACTCAGATAAGTCGAGGGCCACCACCCACACTATAATGTCACCGAAGGGTCAGCTTTCAGGGTTCAATACAAAAGAAAGTTTCCCATATTCTTTGTGATACAAAACACAATCTTTGGGAAGGAGACTGTGGATCAGGGTTTTGAGAATTATAGGATTTACCGTAAAATGTGGACAACATATCTATACATTTTATTATAAATTCAACTTTCACATCATTGTGGGGGCCGCAAATTGTGTGAATATAACAAAGATGTAAATTTTCAGTGGAACAGGATACGGGTACAAAGCCTACAGTGACCTCTGAAAGCAGGGAAAACAACAATTGTTAAGCTATATTTTAGTATGTGCCGGAATATAAATTGCAAACCCTGCCACAGAAAAACACAGTGCAACGTATACAGCAGAAAATATGGTATTTTGATCTAATGTCATTTTGTAAGATTTTCTGTTTCTCATGTTCAATGTAAATTGAGTGAATTTTTGAACAGGCAAACATTCACAGAGAAGCTAACAGAGTTCTCTGTTTGCAGGCGGCACACCCAGTCTCTGAGCCATGATGTGAGGTGAGTTGACAGAGTGAATGTTACACTTGGAGAAACTCAGCTGTTTCCATGATGTGTTTTTACAACAGTTCAGTGTAGTCGTGTGTGTGTGTGTGTGTGTGTGTGTGTGTGTGTGTGTGTGTGTGTGTGTGCGCTCAGAGTCCAGCACAGCCTCCT
The DNA here is from genome assembly GCA_016785265.1 of Paraplagusia blochii. NCBI lineage: Eukaryota > Metazoa > Chordata > Actinopteri > Pleuronectiformes > Cynoglossidae > Paraplagusia > Paraplagusia blochii. The sequence continues at coordinate 597,505 of JAFBJS010000178.1, forward strand.
GGTCAGTGTTTTCATGACTGGCCTCTGTGTGTGTTTCCTCATCAGTGGTTCATTCACTCAGCCCTCGTTTCTCATGCGTGGTGTGTTTGTCTGTGTCTAGAACCCAGGAGGAGCTGCGTGTGCGTGAGGAGGACCAGCAGACCATCAGGGTGGAGGTGGAGTTGAAGAGACCCGACAGTGAGCCCACATTCTCTGTTCCACAGCTTTCCCCTCAACCAAGGTGAACAAAGCAACAAACTCTATTCTCAGTTAACAGTTTTATTCTCCACCACATACAATTAACTTGAACCAAACATTTGGAGATATTTTTTAAAAAGCCTTTCAGAGCAGTAATCAATGTAATCATTTATTTATTCTGTAGATAAATGACATCTAGTTACAGGACAGATATTATATATATATATATATATATATATATATATATAGTATATATATATATATACACATATATATATACATATATATAATAATTTTCATTTGTTAAATAAGTGCATATACACACTCTCTATATATATTTGTAATCATCAAGAAAGCCATGGAAATTGGCTAGATATCAGCTCAAAAATTAAACTCTAATGAGCTATTTTTGTTCTTATCATAACATTTTAGAAATGTACCTTTAGTGGTACCAGGCAGAAAGAAAAAAAAAATAATATATATATATATAAAATAGTTTCAGCTCTTACATCAATAGCTATAGCATTGTACTGATAGTATTTTTATGAATTATGACACAGTAAAATGTCTTTATTTTGTTCTTAATTACACATTGTATCCTGTAGTAGATGAAGTGTATCTGGTGTTGTTAATTTTGTTATGTTATGTTAATGTATATTTTTATATATTATGTTATGTATATTTTTTTAATGAGAAAGTCTGCAGGTTTGTAATAAGTGCATTTTATTAAATGCGGTATGAGACCAGACTTGAGGGGCCCCCAGTATATGAAGTAGGACAGTAGGGCAGGAGGCCTACAGGCTAAATCCCCTCCACATAAATCTAAGCTGACCTGACGTTTCACTTTTGCCCCTGGTTTTTGGTTGAGGTTTGATCCAGATTGACGTGAAAGTGAAAAAAAATTACATTTGGACTTGTTTGAAACCATTAAGGTGATTGAAAAATAACATGATGACTAAGCTAGCAGGAAATCAAATCCAAACAGAACTGAACAACAGCAGCAGCAGCAGCAGCGGTGAGCCTCATGTTTCAGCAAGGTTCGTGACTATTGAGGTCAGGGAGTGGTTGCTGAGGGAAACCAACTGAATAATTTGGTCTGATGCTGACTAGACATATGGCCTAGGGTGTCTGGAAGAGGTGGAAGGAGTGGGTGGATGAAGGGAGGGGGTGTTAACTCTTGTGCAGCAGTCCTGCCTTGATCAGATCCAATTACATATCAGACAATGAGATACAGCTCAATAGAGAAGGCAATAAAACTTTATTAAACATTTGATATGGGAAGTCAGAAATATTAAGCGGGAAGGTTGTGGTGGTATTTTACCAGGAAACAAAAGTAGAGTGAAAACACCTTCTCCATCACAGCCATCAGTAATCATTAGCTTTTTAAGAAAGAGTTTTTCATGACACACAACCAAATGCATACCTTAAGTGAAGAGGGATTTAATGTGAATATTACATTCTTCCTGACATGGCTACATTTACCAGAAGCAAAATTAAAGATTTAGAGCTACACATGCACAGCTTGCAAATCTTTGGGCTTAAGCAGCAACACCCACACATGGAGCGTTTAAATGTTAGTCCATGTTTCCCTGAGCCAAATGCTCTGTCCTGGTTTTTTCTGCACCAGCGCAGAAAAGTGGATTTGTCAAGTGAGCCAATTAAAGGCTCTCACTGTCTGCAACTGGTGCGCGTAACTGTGACGGTTATTTTCTTCGTTTTGCCCGGCGACAGGGATCCACAGTGAATCTGAGGCAAATGAAGCAGATTTCATTTTTAGGTCAGTTTCTCCCTTCTAAGAAATGGGAGCCATTAAGGAATAACTAATATCCTGGTATAATCTAGAGCAGACTTGGCCAACCTGTTCCAGAAAGAGCCGCTATGGCTGCAGCTTTTCATTCCAACCAAATAACACACCTGAGTTGATGGGTTTAATCACCTGATCTCAGTCCAGACAGCTGATTGGTCAAACTATGTGTTTTTGGTTGGTTGGAACAAAAAAAAAACCTGCAGCCAAAGCGTCTCTTTCTGGAACAGGTTGGCCATGTCTGCTCTAGAACGTGTGTGCTCAACATGTAGGTCGCAGCCCATTAGTAGATAACTGCTCTAAACCTAATACTGTTATATACATGAGTCCAATGATATATTATCCACCTTCATTTCACTTAAAACGAGAGTCATTTTGAGACCTCTTTGTCTTCATCTCTTCAGTGTTGTTAAAGAAAAAGCTCCTGAAGCGTCTGATGTCCCTGAGGTTCTTGAGGTTCCTGACGCCTCTGCCGCAGTGTCCACCCCCAGTTCATCAGTACCGGAGGCAGCCTCCTCCTCTCCAGCCTTAGCTGCTGCCTCTCCTGCAGGTGAAGGTGAAGAAGCTACTTCATCGCCCAAAGTGTCGGTGGTTGAGTGCGACCAAGCCAGTCTGTTGTCCGGCTCAGGCTGCACCAGCCAGGCTTCGGTGGATGATGACGATGATGTGCCAATCACAGATATCTACTTTGTAAGTCAAATTCCTTCTTCTCACACATATGCAGTCAAACGTGAATGTTAATTTTCTAATGGTAACAGAGTATCTATATCTCTTTTTTTTTCTAAAAGCACATTAGCTACTTAGATTTATTTATTTTACTCAACCATTAAATTAAAAAATATAAGAATATGATGATGCCCCACAGCCAAAATGCTGACGTAAGGAACCACAAACAGAAGACTGGTATGAGAACTAAAGCATGTCTGTTTGATGTGTGAAGTGTGCAGTGGATTAGTTTCGGCCGTTCTTCGACATAAATAAGAATTTACAGCATTATTTCACAATAACTTGGCCACAACTGTTGGTTGGCAACAGATTTTTTTGGGTCATCTTGCACCGTTTACTGTTTTTTAATGTTTAATACTTTTAATATTGGTCAATGATTCTTGCCTTTTACAATACAAGACCCCAGATAAAAAGTTTAGGAAACACTGATCTACAGAAGTAGAAGCAATGTTATATTTGTCTCATATAAATCAGTGAGTGCTTTGCGTTTACACAATATCTATATACTGATATTTCTACACAGTTTTTGTAGAAAGACGAAAGACGAGACAAAGCTTCAATTAAGCTAATATTGAATTCAAGTTGTTTTCTACCCAAGCTTTTATTGTTTAAAGTCTGTAGCAGCATGCAGGATGTGGACAGGTTTATAAATATGTGACAGTATACCTGTAATTAGGTCAGCTGTGACCATTTGCAAAACTCACATTTATTTACTGAGACGTAGAACTGGTAATCAGTTGTATGTTTCACCAGTTGTATCTTTACATTTTCTCAATTTGAGGACAAGGTTTAGTTCGTATCAAAGACATAGATATAAATCCAGTTGTGTTTGATCACAGTATATTCACGTTTCCTGAACTTTGCGTGAACCTTAGTTTTAGTTATATATATCCCCAAACAACAACTGTGAATCCTTTCCTCAGAAATGTTCACACGAGTACATGAAACATTTTTCCCAGTGTCAAACATTCTTTGTTAGACACTGTTGTACTTTCCACTTTGGTTTGAAGAGCCCCAGAGTTGGTGAAAGCACGTTGTTCTCCCTGGGTCTCCTCTACTCTAACTGTTCTCACAGCGGGCTGAGCTTTTTGAAGTTTGCTTGTTTTGAGTGCACAGGAGAATGGACCGAGGTGAACCGAGCTGCTGCGGGATCGTATTGTAATGGCAGGTGTAAGTGTGTCCTGCAGCTCGACTATAAATTAATGGATGAGTGTTGGATGTAGAGAGACACTGATTGTCCAAAGAGGTAGACGTGCGTTCTTAGTGTCACCTCTTTGTGGTGTCCCCTGTCAGGAAACAAACACCCAAAGTGAAGTGGCACGTGAACTGAGTAAGAGGTTGGTCAGTGAACCCTTTGGACTAACCTAATGACCCAATAATTTGATACTACCTTATCATGTTTAATTACGAACCTGCAGCTTGGAATACATGTCAATACTGATATAAATATTTACCTTCTCTGCTGTAATGATAGAGTCCCTTTTTACCACAACCTGTGCAGAGTTACATTGAGCATTTAGGTCTAAGTATCAGATCAGACAGGCTACAGAGGCTTTAAATGTCTTTTTCAATGGTCAGTTCTGAAGTTGTGACCTAGATCTTATTGATAGTGACTCGATTCACCTTTGGCAACAGAGTCAATTCCTAGTCATAATATCAACTGCTGCTAAAGTGTGTTGACACACTTGGAGTATGAAAAGTACAAAAATGTAGTACCATAGTTTCCCTCTAGTGGCTGTCAGTGCACAGGTTACAAACAAGAAACAGAAAACTGACAACATTTTTTCAAACTTATGTCTGTCTATCTATTAATCTATTTGTTTTCCATCTATCTGTTTATCTGTCTGTCTGTCTGTCTGTCTCTATCTATCTCTTTATTTATCTATATATATAACTATCTATCTATCTGTCTGTCCGTCCATTGAAAATTTGATGTACTGTTCAAATTATTTTGTCAAGCACTGAACAGTTCCACCCATGTTATGTCAGTATTAATGATCACTGTTTTAGGTATAATTACCTGGTTATAGTTAGGGCTACAGATAGCATGTATGTGTATGATAATTTCCCCCAAGAGACGTCTCTATAAATTATTTAGGAACTTTTAAAAGTTCCTACATTCACTTTTCATGATTCTGTTCCCACCACCCTTCACCTTAATGCTCTATCAGAGCCAGCTTCCTCCTCTTCCTCCTCCTCTGCCTCCATCTCCATTCTTCTTCTCTGTACCATCTCCTTAATTATTCAAAAATATGGAAAGCCTCTCTTCTGTTCTTCCCTCCTCTGTTCACCTTTTCGGTTTCATCAGCTATTGTTGTCCCCTGTGGTTCTGTCCATGTGTCGTGATGAAGGTAGTGGAGAGGCAGCACGTTTATCTGTGGGTGAGGGAAGAAAACATGGTGGATGCCAGTATATCTGCTCATCCAACCGTAGATCCAAGTGTTTTCTATTTCCACCTCAGTGTGTGTCTGTGCGTTTGGTTGCGTTGTTTCTCCTCTCCTCAGCCCCCTGTCTTCCATTGTCACATTTTGTTTTCTTTCACATTGCATGTTTCCCTGCTGTTGTCAGTTTCCTGATGGGAGGACCTTGGTGGTCTGTCCTGTCCAACAGAGAAGATGCAGGAGATCCAGGAGAGCAGTAAGTGAGTTAGCAGTAGTCCAGCAGCTAGGCCCTTTTAGTTGTTGCTGCTGCCAATAGAAAAGTCTTGTTTATATATACACTGTGGGTTTCTGTCCTCTGCTCTTTCACTTTAAACATGAATTCTGTTTCATCATGAATTAACTGGTCATAGTTACATAGTTCTTGATGTAACCAGTATAAAGATTATCTTGTTGGTGCTCAGTTCTCAGTGCATTAGTCTCCTGTTGAGTGAGTGAGAGCGTGCAGCTAGGTCACAGTAGCTGCTTCTGGCATTGATGATTCTGTAGGTTCAGATGTGATATGTAAAGAGGCAGCTATTGTTATTGATTGTTTATTTTCTCATTATTATTATTTATTGTTATTCATGATATAGAAAATGCTGATACGGTGACATTTGGCTAGACTGGTGATGATAAAGAGTTGTTCTGTATTTAGGAAATACACATACAATAAGGGATTCCTAGTTATAACATACTGTGTATACCAGTAAATAATGCACACACATTTATACACAAACATATATACATATACACATACACACACACATATATACTGTGTGTATATATACATATATATATACAGTATATATACACACATATATTTTTTTAAGATATATATAAAATATATATATATCTATCTTAAATAAGACTTACACTGGGAACCTGTTATACATATAAACAGTTGGATCTCTTTGAGGGTTTGAGGATCTTTTAGGGTTACATTATATATATATATATATATTATATATATATTATATTTTCACATTTCCTGAACTTTGCATTAACCTAAGTTTAAGTGAAAGTGACAACTTTTAATCTCTTCTTCAAATAATAACAATCTAATAATCTAATCAATTAAATAAATATTATATTTATTACGTATATAATTTTTATATATATGTACATATATGTACATATATCATATACAGTATATATATATCGTACATGTGTACATGTATGCACACTGTATATTTATATAAAATATACATTACTGTATATACAGTATTAATAATGTCTAAACATTCATAGTGTAAAATATATATACACACTGTACTGTAAGGCCCAAATACCATCACCTGAAAGCAAACAGACTTTATTGATTGGTTTTATTGTTTTTAGAAGAGAAAAAAATGATTTAAACCATTTTGATTATAGATTTGACGCCGTGTGTCTCAGTGTGGACATCCTGGCTCTGCTCCCTTCCCTCCACTCCACCCCTGCTCTGTGCTGCTGCTGCTGCCACTGACTTACACTTTACTCTCCTAGAACATGAGGCAGACTTTGTGGTACATTAGGGCAGGATTCTGACTGAAGTCCTCTTGACCTGTACTGTCCAGCTAAGCACGTTTCTGTATGTGTGTCTGCTAGCTGCTGGATGAACTAGTGCAGCATCAGTCCTGTAACTGCCACAGCAACATTTCCTTCTTCATACATTCCTAACTTTCATTTCCTGTCTTGTCCTCTCTTGTCCCTCTATCTTTTTCTCCTGCCTGCCTGTTGCTTGCCTCTGTGCCTTTGGCCTATCCCCTGTTTCTCTGGCGCCCACTGCTGTGGTGGATGTGTAAAATCAGCCTCCAGAGGACAAGACGTGGGTGTACTCTCCACTACACTATGGCTCAGAGTCTAAAACCCCACCAGATGGTGAATGGGTAAAAGAGACAGTAAGTGACTGCTACCTCCTGGATAGTCTGCTTCAGTCTGTGTTCCTGTGAGTGAGCGAGTGAGGTGTTTTTGATGTTAAACTGAATTTAAATATGTCCATAGGCTGGCATAGGTCAACTTTTGACTGGACGGTTATTATTGGTCCTCGGCACCAGGGCAGAGTCAAAACAGAAAGGTGGTTGAACCAACATAAATGGCATGTAAAAGTCATGTAAAAAAATCTTAAAATCCTACATTTCTAATTCTCTTTACGATGTCTTCTACTGGGGAAATGCATTATTGCAGAGAAAAGACAGAAGTATAATGATAACATAGATAAATACATTTAATATATATTTTTATTTTCTTAGCTTGCCCCTGGCCTGCTCTGAACTCATCAGGGTATTTATATTAATCTTACCAAAAGTGCAGAATCACCTAGGAAAATAGACATGGGCAAATATATTTAGTAAATAAATACATATGTTCAACTTACTTTAATAATATTAATGAGAGCCTGAGAGGTTGGTTGTCTCTATATGTGTCCCTGTATATAGACTGATAAATCAACTGGTCAACTGACATGACTTTATTCTGCATTGGGCTGGGAATTTCAGCATAAATTGTTGACTGTATTATTATTAATTATCATTGTTCAACAATAGGGTTTTCCTCTATAGAAATATACCTGTTTATTTGTTATTATTTCTGGATTTTAATGTTGCTTTGCTCTGGCAACCTCTGAAAGAGGGACCAGTCAAAAGGTGAAGTTGGTGTTTCACAGGGATACGCCAGCAGAGCCAAACATTTACTGGTACAGTTTTATTTAAAATGCAGTTGGTTGTTCGGTTGACAGATACATCATGACCTCGCTACTATTTTATAACCTAAGCTAAGGTAGTTACGGCCCTGGTGAAAGCTGCGTTTGTTTGTTGGCGATTGTTAAACACTTTAAGGAGTGAAGTCGGTTGTGGTAGGTTTGGCCAGTAGATGGCGATATTCTGCAGAAAATTAGATGAGAATTAAATCGGCCTATCTGTTTAAAATAGAGGAACAATACTCAGCCTTCAAAACAATGTGGGCTACAACGGTGTCAAACAACTACGATTAATAATAATAATGCTAATAATGATTATAGGGTTAAAAAGATCAATTTACGTCATGTTTTAATGAAAATAACATAGTGTGGATTTTTATGTAAAGAACACTTATAGACTTTGTTTGTTGAAATTAAATTATAAGAATAAATGTTAAAAAAAAACATGGGTAATCCTTACCCTTATGGGTAATTCCATAATCCTTTATGACACATTCTGGGCCATTAGCTTGAACCTTTTATTTTCACTAATTTATTTGTGGTAGTAAAGGTCTAGCTTTAGACGTTTTGGTGATAAGGTAATCTGTAGCCTTTATTTTGTAAGAGAAGCTTTTGGAAAACAAATTGTTGGAGACCCTGATCTAAACATTGTAGTAAATTGTACTACACAACTTCTTTTTTATTGATAATGACTACAACAATGTTATAAATAATAAAAATATATTTTAACATCCTAAGATATGTGTTAAAATGTGTTAAATGAGTCTCCAAAAGAAACCCCATAGCATTAAGAGTTGTAAGTAGGAGTTGATAATCGATTCCAAACCCTCTCTGCATTAATGTACTCTTTATATCTGCTTTGTTCAAATGTGTTGTGTTTCTAAATCCAACTTCCACCAGGTTTACGTGAAAATGTTTGCTGTGGAGTAAAAAAGAAATCTGAGTCAGATGATGTTAAAACTGGGTGTTAAAATGACCATTCTGTGTCTCCAACAGTAAATCTCCATGAGGCAGAGAGGAGCCAACATCTCAGTGGAGAGGACTGACTGACTGACTGGTCTGAACCTGGTCTCAGCTGTGGCAGCAGGATCTCTGTCTGCATCAGGATTTAACAAGTACGGACGACGAGGGGAGAAAAACAAGTCAAAAACCTCTGACAATGAAAAAAAAAACAGTCTTTTACCCCGTGGCTGAAATCAATATCAATTTTAAGTGTGATATATTGCATATTAGGGTGTGATCTTATATGTTTACATACACAAGCAGTAATTTAAAGTTTGTTTTGAGTTATGCAAGCACAGCCCTCCAACAGACAACAGACTCTTCTATTAACTCTGCATTGAAGTCGTCATGACGCTGCTTTTTCACGCTGGATTTCTTATTTAAAGTGTGTCCTTTCATTCAAGATGTTAGTTTATCAATTAATAATATAAAAAAATAATGTTCACGTGCGTGAACAATCCTGCAGGTTTAAGTTTTCTAACCCACCTTTTTCTAACACTTGCGTTTCCCGTTTTGTACTGATGACTGTTCCTCGTCCACGTAAAGCTGTGGAAGAGTTCCTTGAATTTGCCAGTGAAGAACACAATGGCTTGTACTTCTGAGGATTGAAGACATCGGTGCGGTAGCCCACTCTACCTCACTCTCAGCTCTCATTTGCGTCACACAAATGTGCATGTCAGCGTGCCGTGTGCAGATGTCTGCTCAGTGACTAAAGACGGCGGTCAAGGAGGGCTGTGCTTGTGGTCATACAGCAAGTGACCAATTAAATAAGAACTTCCAAACTTAGTACTGTACGTCATTCTCACCATTCCCACAGTTATAGATTTTAAAGGACTTTATTGGACATTTGATCTGATGGAGATTAATTACTAAAGTCCTGGTAGGTTAAAAGTGATATCAGGTGGAATGGAACATCCTTGTTTGATTTCTCCTTTATTATTATTATTAGTAATTATCGATTTCAGCTTTTTTATTTCTATCTAAAGAACAACGAGCTCATCACTGCAAATCTTTTTGGTCTTTTCCTAATTTGTTTGCATTTCTTGGTTGTCCTGTAATTAAGGTGTCAACACATACATATACTGTATATGTCTGTAGAAAAAATATGAGACAACCCTGCTGTTTTCTTCAATTTCAATTATCATTTTAATGTCTGGCACCACTGAAGAAACAATGGTTTGGACAAATATAATATTAACATCAAAAAAGGCGCAGAAGAGTTTAATTTCAGAGCTGATATCTAGATTTTGCTTGGTTTTCTTGATAAAAGTCACTTTAATTTTTACGTCAAGAGCTATGGAATTGTACTGCCAAAAACAGCTTTTAGGATCTCCATCTTTTTATGTTTGTTGTGTTTTTTAAAGTAATACACCTTTAGTGGTACCAGACATTAAATATAATTAAAATCTCTAATGACAAGGAGCAGCATTTTTCTTTAAATCGCCTCCCGAGTGCAGTCTCCCATCTCCACAGCCGGGGAAACACAGGGCAAAGAAATCACTGATGTTTTTTTTCCCCCATCACCTCCTCACTGCAGTTTCACACACACGATTTTGTAAATGTGTAAATGTTCATGTAAATGTTGTGACGTCTTACCCTGTTGTTTATATATTTGAATGAAGACACTGCAACATTGCAGTGATGACTTGTTGAGACACAGTGTGAGTGAATGGGTCAATTGTTGTTAGCACTTAAAAAAAGAAACAAGTGACAGAGGCCAAACAACCATCTTGTGGATAGAAATGTGCAGTTTGAGCTCACGCTGAAAAAATATTTATTTATTTGTTTTTAACACGAGTGGAGCAATCTTCAGAAGCTGAGTCTCTGTGTGACTGTGTCTGAGTTGTGATCTGTCACCTTTTTTTGTTTCAAATTGTTGTCAAACTGTAAACTAGAGACCACGTAGATGTCTTCATGTGCAATGACTAGGTGTAATCACGTCACTGTCGTCCATCCCACTGCCCGGACCATGGCAGCAATATTTGTACAGTAGAGCTTTTCAGTTCAGTTCAGTTCCGTTGCCTTATTTAGAGATTGGACCCACAAAGGCCTGTTGTTGATATATTTCTCACGAGTTGTATTGATTTTATTTTTCCGTAGCTGTGTTCCTGAGAATGTGTACATAAAATATAAATACATATATAAAGATATACAAATATATTTTCCATTTAAATCTAAGAATATTATTTTTATTTGCTTTTATTTTTGCTGCTGGAGTTATTACAATCTCACACTATTCCTTGTATTATATTCCCTGGTGTGTGTGTGTGTGTGTAATTAAATACAACTGCTGTGTATTTCCAGTCCATAAACCGCAGCTGTATATTTTTACCAGTTCCCAAAAGAAAAACCTGTAGTGATTTGTGGGTTTTACTGTACAGTCAAATCAATGGGATTCTTCCAACTGTTCAGCTGTGTTGTGTTTGTGTTTCCCATTTACCGTGTCCCCAAGTCCACTAGGAGAGTCCATCACAGACATAGCATGACTTCCAATTGAATATGCATATCAGAGGTGTGTATTTATGTATAGATGTGTATATTCATCTATTTCTACTGGTGGATAAATAGATGAGTGTGTCTGCGTGTGTGTGTGTGAAGAATCAAAAAACAGAATAAAGCAATTCTATCAATGAGTCGGGTAAATGCCTCAGTGTGTATGTTTGTATTTTGATTCATTTTTATATTGAGTCAGGTTGATAGTTTGTATTATTACATGATATGTGGATCTTTGCATTGAATTGTGTGGGGTTTTTTTCTAAGTCGAGGTCTATAGACCGAAGATCCAGCTTTTAAAAATCTAGAAATCTAAAGATACACATCAATATGCTGAGCAAAGACTTCAGCTTTTGTTCGTGTGACTGGTTGTAGGATGAAGGGAAGGACTCTGATAATACTGCTGAGCTAGGCCTTATTTAGGCCTTGAAACCATCTGGAACAAACTAGGCTTTTTTAAAGGTGTATAAGTCATCCTTGAAGTTTAGGGGTTAAGGCCTGAATTATATCATAATAGTCAATAATATAGTCAAGACCCGGCGCAGGCTCAGCCAGCAGCTCACTAAGGTGATGGGTTAAATGCAGAGGCATAATTTCCCGAAGGATACTCCCTAGGGATTTATATAGTTATAATTTTTATTATTATTTATTACCAATGAAATAAATGAGAAAATGTGCTGACATACAGTATCTGTCCCTTTCCCATCAGATCATTTACTTCCTGTGAAAAGAAATGCAAAGTTTGTGAAACAGAAAGGAGCATTGAGACACAGATGGAGGCAGCAGACCATGGTGTCAAGAAACAAATACTTTGAGGAAAAGTGAAAGCTGAGAGCCAGCTGGCAAACAAACACAACCATTCTGCAACAAACCAAAACTTTACAGCTTGGTTTAAAAAAAAAAAGTTGTATTTTTTTTTGCCATTAGTTCATTTGCACACTGCAGATTAGGTTTTGAATGTGTATTACTTGGAATAAGACTGGAAATAGGTACTTATAAAAGTGGAAATTATGAAGATTAATTTCTAATTTAAAAAATGAAAATGAGAATTTCAAGTTTTAGATCTACATTCAATTTGGAATGAAAAATAAAATAAACATTATGGGCGATTTATTCCATGTTTGACTCGTCTCCGGGTCAATAAGCAAACGTGATTCCCAAATGTCCTTTAAAGCGTCACCGTTGAAATGTAAGTCCAAATGTAAGTGCGATTAATGTAATATAAAATATTTCTAAAATTTAGACAAAAAAACTAACTAAAAACATATTTTCACACAGACGGAACAATGGCTGTTTTTCACGTAGTGATCTTCTCCACATCTGATGATTGGCTAAGAGGTTACACAAGGAAGTCAGTGATTGGTTTAGATCTGCGTTAATCAATATGTTTTTGTTTCCAATTGGTCCTAGCAGACATACTCAGTCTCACGTGCACATTCCCTCACTTTGAGGGCGGTGCCTCTCTGCTACCAGCGGAGACGTTTGTTGTTGTTTTTCATGTAAGAAAGTGTTGAGAAAAGGGTCAAAAACAGCGAGGGACAATGGGAACAAGAGATGACGACTACGACTACTTGTTCAAAGGTATTTTTTCTCAGTCAAGATGGTTGACTGACACAGTGGGTTCTCTCCGTTAAACGCTTCGGTGACATCAGCAGTGAGGGAAGTCGTCTGCTAAAGTTAGCTCAGCTGTTAGCACAGAGGCAGAAGACTTCTTATGTGTTCTAGAACTTCAACTATGTCATGTTATGGGAGGTTTTAAATGTACTCGATTATCCCAAATGCGTCGGTAAAGTATTCGTTTTGAACAATTGTTGAACGTAGCAGTCGAATCGAAGAGATGAGTCAACAAACGGCTTAATAAATAACCAACATGCTAACGCGGTAGCTACTTTGTCATAAAGTAGTTTCTCCAAGTCAGACAGAAATAACAACGTTAGCACTTTAAGAGCACATGAGATATTAGTTAATGTGCCATGAAAATACCAATATACGGTCAACATTAGTGGAAAACAGGAAGAAAAATGACACCGTATTAATCACATCATGGGAATTTAAAGATACACTTTTATAATTGCATTAACATTCACTGTTATCCGACGCTACTTACAATATGAGGGACATTTATGATGCACAAGACGTATTAAGTCATAGACATAGAAGAAGTAAAAGATGATGCATTTTTAGATTTTAGCTCTTTGTTGGGTGATGTTTTAGGTCAAACTCAATTTTTACCAAGGGCCACAATAACACTGCAGCTGAAGGGCCGATAGTAAATGGAAGACTTTATAGACATAACTACTCTACAATATATTATAATACATAATACTGGAGTATTAGTATTTATTTAACTAATAACTTGTGTTTATTGCTATGTAATAAACTAAATTTAAAGTATCTTGTTGAGAAACTCCGCTGCATTGACATTTTAAATTTCTTTGTAAGCTCCTGCGGGGCATACAAAATAACTTTGCCGCAATAAGACCTCGGACCTTTACTTTGAGACGTGTTTTTGGTGATTTCTATTTTATCGGATCTTGAAAGGATTGAATCTCTATATCTTTCTGACTGTCTATCATTTTTACATGTTATTGGCAAAAACATGACATCTTGAAATAAACTAGATTAAACTAGATAGATTCAGCCTTAAGCCCTTATTTATATTCTATGTTGTAGTTTTTGTATTTTGGGTTTTATTTTTATCATCAAAAAGACCTTCAATTCACCTTAGATGAAGATCATCTACTGTGACCCACCCAGTCTAAAAAGAAGGAACTGAAACATATTCTTCATTAATCTTTACCACTGAACAACAATTTTGCTATAATATATAATTTAGAGATAATTTTTAGGTTTCATCAGGTTACCCAGCTGCAGGGTTCTAAAATCATTATTTTAAGCGATGCCTGTAACAGAAGACCCCCAGGTTGAGGTTCATGCATGCAAATAGGTGCTTGTTATGTCTTGTCAACTATAGGCATTTTTAGGTAACTAACCAAATGTGCCATTAAATTTTACTCAATTCAGAGTTATATGAAGCACAGTCATGTGACCATCCCCTCTGTGAAGGTTACTTTGTAAACAACGACTTTTGTTCTTACTGAAAACTGTGAAGCTGCTCTAAAATCTCCACAATTGAATGTTTTTCTCTTTTTTTTTAGTTGTGCTGATTGGAGATTCTGGAGTGGGGAAGAGTAACCTGCTGTCTCGATTCACAAGAAATGAGTTTAACCTGGAGAGCAAGAGCACCATAGGGGTGGAGTTTGCCACCCGCAGCATCCAGGTGGATGGCAAGACAATAAAAGCTCAGATTTGGGACACGGCTGGACAAGAACGATACAGAGCAATTACCTCAGCGTACGTTTACTTTCTATGTGACCTAATATGACACTACTAATGTGCAATGCTAACTTGGTGCCCTGCTGTTCCCAGGTATTATCGGGGCGCAGTTGGTGCCCTTCTGGTGTACGACATCGCCAAACACCTAACGTATGAGAATGTAGAACGCTGGCTGAAGGAGCTGAGGGACCACGCTGACAACAACATTGTCATCATGCTGGTTGGAAACAAAAGTGACCTGCGACACCTCAGGGCGGTGCCCACTGATGAGGCTCGGGCCTTTGCAGGTAATTGTTACTTGTTAGTCTGACTTATGCATGTTTTGTACTGACCAGATAGAGGAGAGGAAGAATATTAAGCACTGATAATTGTAATAATAATGATAATAGTGAAATAGTAGTAATAATTAACAAAGGGCAATGGTAAGAGGTATAATAATGATTAATTTTCTAATTATTAAATAAATAAAACCTGTGATGGATTGTACCTTTATAGCAAAGCAGGATGTTTCAATAAGTGAATAATTTTAATTGAAAAATAAGAAAATGTAACTTTATTTATACCAAACACATGGGGTCCATTGATTCTTTCAGAAAAAAACACCCTCTCCTTCATTGAAACCTCAGCCCTGGACTCAACAAACGTAGAAGAAGCTTTTAAGAACATCCTGACAGGTAACTAGCATGAAAATGCTACGATAAGCATTCCTCACACCACACCAGCTGTGGAAATTGTAGCTTAACTAATACATCACTGTTGTTCTGCCGCAGAAATCTACCGTATTGTATCTCAGAAGCAAATATCAGACAGATCTGGTCATGACGATTCTCCAGGCAACAACGTCGTGGACATCAGTGTCCCTCCAACCATGGATGGACACAAGGGCAACAAACTGCCCTGTTGTCAGAGCATGTGATCATTTCTGTCATTCCTCCGTACACCTCTGTTTTACCCCGGCTGTCCGAACAATATCTTCATCGGTTCAGATGTCTATGGTTGAAAACTTTTGGAGGTGACATTCCTTCTTGTTGGTTTTATTATCGTTTGTCTGCCTCTTGAGTTAAGTCTAAATGTGTATCTATATTTGCTCATTTAATCAATTTCACAAACATTGTATTCCCTCTTCTGGGGGGTTGATTGAAATCCCTTGTCTTTTACCTTAAACAGTCCTTATTGGTCCCATTGATCCACTCCTGGTGTCGAGTGATGAGGGATTAGCTGGTCCGGTGTTGTCACTGCTCCAAGTGTTTTTCCTTTTCTTTTTTCCTCAGCATGCAATAACACAGTCTCTCCTACAGGATTGCTATAACTGGACTTTTAACCTGATACTGTCCACCCCACTATGTGAATGTAGAGAAAGGGTGAGAAGCAGGTTGTGCATCAATCATTTGGAGTACGTGCTCTGTGTTAAGGTTCTTGTTGCCTTCTCAGTGTCAGGATCTTCTTTCAAGCCCTTTTCTGGTGTGGCAGTAAATCAGCGCAAGCCAGCAGCCAGAATGCCTGTGTTTGTTCGATTTCATGCGGGTTGGTGTGAAACAAATCAAGTGTTTTAATTTGCATGTTATTTGTTTTGTTATGTTTATTTTTGTTCATCATACTGATAGTAAATTGCAGTGATACCAAAGAAAACACAGCAGTGTATCAGATTTAGGTTTTACTCATTTATCACGTTGATGGCTGCTATGTGTGGGGAAGATTGTTAATGTGAGGGAAATAGAAATTAAATGCTGTCAGGAAAAGGGTTTGTTTAAAAAAAATAGTGAAATTATGAGATGAAACCATATTAACGTGGTTAGAACCAGCCTGGGGTCTATGTCAGGTGGAACTCATACAGCACAAAGGCTCAAAATTAAAAAAAAATAATAAATATGTATTTGCACCTGTCCAAAATTTTCACCTTATATTTTGAATGCACTTGATTGTTTGTTTTTTGTTTTCTTATTGGTTGTAGCAAATGTTTGTGCTGGTTAACATTGCCATTTCTTGACATCTAATAAAGCTGTGATTTTTCACTCAGAAGCAGTTGTTTGTTGGCACTGTCACTGGAAATGACAATTGGAATGTGTTTTACAGACAGTTCATGTTTGACTAAAAACCATCATGTCTTTTCGTGACATTTCACAGAGGCTAAACTGATATTGTTTTGCTACCTGATGCACAAAATCTACTGAGGCCTAAATAAAATCTTATTCTCTCTGCTTGTTTGCTTCTCTATCATGGTTCTTCATTGTCTGACCAGAAACTACAGGTTGAATTTCGGCTGAAAAATGTTAATTTCCTTTTTCCACTAAATGTATTTCTTTAATTCTGATAGGAAACATGCATAAGACCATATTTTTACCAAATTGCTAAAAAATTGCTGGTAGCTCCATGCAGCATTCTTCTCCCAATATAACCACTGTCCCTCCTCTGAACATGTCCAAACAATCTGAATCTGTCTTCTCTAGCTTTTTCTCCAAACCTTCTTGTCTGTGATGTCCCCCTGATTACCTTGTTCCTGATCCTGTCCATCCTAGTTACCCCCAAAGAGAACCTCAGCATCTTTAACTCCTCCACCTCCAGCTCTGCCTCCTGTCTTCTACCTATTCCTACTGTCTCTAATCCATCCATCATGGCTGGTCTCTCCACTGTCCTGTAAACCTTTCCCTTCACCTTAGCTGACTCTCTTCTATCACAGATCACTCCTGACTATTTTCTCCAGTTGTTCCATCCTGTCTGTAGTTGATCCTCAGTAGCTAAACTCCTCCACCTTCTCCACCTCTGCTCCTCCTAACCTCACCATTCCACTGTTCTCCCTTTCATTCACACACATATACCCTGTCTTGCTACGATTGACCTTCATTCCTCTTCTCTCCAGTGCAAACCTCCACCTCTCTAGGTTCTCTTCAGAGCTGTTGCCTGCTCTCACTGCAGATCACAATGTCATCTGCAAACACCATCGTCCATGAAGACTCCAGTCTGACCTCATCTGTCCATCTGCCCATCACCAGAGCAAACAAAAAAGGGCTGAGAGCTGATCCTTGATGAAGTCCCACCTCCACCTTAAACACCGTTGTGCTGTTCTCATACATATCCTGCACCAGTCTAACATACTTCTCTGCCACTCCTGACTTCCTCATACAAAACCACAGTTCCTCCCTTGGAACTCGGTCATAGGCCTTTTCTAAATCTACAAAAACACAATGCACCTTCTGACCCTCTCAGTACTCCACCAACATCTTCAAGGCAAATATTGCATCTCTGGTACTCTTTATGGTTTTCATCCTTCCCATCTCTTCTTTGCTAATCTCTTTCTCTGGACACTCTCCTGAACCTCATCATTTCACCACCAGGGCTCTTACTCGTACTTGCTCTGTCAAGAGGAAACACCTTGCACCTTCATAGCTGTCTCCCTAATGCCACTAGCTGTGATTTCCCGATCATCTGGGAATTTCCCAGCTCTTTCCTTAACTTCCAGCACTTGATCTTCTGCTCTGTCTTCACCTTCTCATCTCCATTGTCAGTTTGCACACAACCAACCTATTCCTTTCTTTTAGCAAAATCCACCACTGCCTGTCCTTCCAAATTTCTATCCCTAACCACAAGTCCTCATCTCTTCTTTCACATTTTTAACCACTAAAATGTACATAACTAAATATTCTTAGACAAATGAATGCATTTTTAGTCTTTTTTGAGAAAATTTTATTTTTAAAGATTTCTTTTGGAACTTAAGAAGACGGTGTTTCACTGTGATCACAAGTTTGCATACCCCAAAAAATATTGATTTCACATTTTTAACCGTGAAAATGTGCATAACTAAGTATTCTAAGACAAATGAATGCATTTTTAGTTAATTTTTAGAAACTTTTATTTTTGAAGATTTGTCTTGGAATTTAAGAGGACAGTGTTTCACTGTGATCACAAATTTAATTGCCCCAAAAAATATTAACTTCAAATTTTTAAACACCAAAATGGACATAACTAAGTATTATAAGATAAAAGAATGCATTTTTAGTTAATTTTGAGAAAATGTTATTTTTGAAGATTTCTTTTGGAACTCAAGAAGACAGTGTTTCACTGTGATCACAGGTTTGATTACCCAAAAAAATAAAAATTTCACATTTTTAACTACCAAAATGTACATAACTAAGTACTCTGAGACAAATCAATGCATTTTTAGTTAATTTTGAGAAACTTTTATTTTTGAAGATTTCTTTTGGAACTTAAGAGGACAGTGTTTCACTGTGATCACAAGTTTGCATACCCCAAAAAATATAAATTTCACAATTTTAACCACGATAATTTACATAACTAAGTATTATAAAATAAAATAATGCATTTTTAGTTAATTTTGAGAAATAATTATTTTTTTAAATTTCTTTTGGAACTTAAGAAGACAGTGTTTCACTGTGATCACAAGTTTGCATACCCAAAAAAATATAAATTTCACATTTTTAACCACTAAAATGTACATAACTAAGTACTCTGAGACAAATCAATGCATTTTTAGTTAATTTTGAGAAACTTTTATTCTTGAAGATTTCTTTTGGAACTTAAGAGGACAGTGTTTCACTATGTTTTTACGCCGGATGCCCTTCCTGACGCAACCCTCACCATTTATCCGGGCTTGGGACCGGCACTAAAAAACACTGGCTTGTGCTCCCTAGTGGCTGGGTTCTACTTTCTAATGGTGGTGATTAGTTTAAATATAATGGCCAGCATTAAGAAGAAGACATGGTTTGGACATGTTCAGAGGAGGGACTGCGTATACCTTGGTAAAGTAATACTACACAGCAAATTCAAAAGTGTTAAATTCCCAGTGTTGGTGTTGAACGTTAAAAATCCAGTGTCAATTCAACACTTGTTTAGTCTAATTCAACTCAGTGAGAGTTAATCCATCTAAAGTGTTGGTGTTAATCCGGGGAGTTAAAACCAAACAACTTTGGTCAATGTTGATTTTAAGATCAACTCTGTTAAATGTTGATTTTTAACATTTACCAGAGTTGTTTTTTAAAATCAACACTGACCAGAGTTTCTTCCATCATCCTCTAAACTAAATTTACCATGCGTTTGGCAAAAGAGCGGCAAAAAGCGGCAGTGGCGACAGCTGAGTCTCCGGTCTGCGAACAAGGTAAGTCTCCTTCTAAGACCGCATGATTGTTGTATGGTATTTTAAAGAAAGGACATTCACGTCCCTTTATTGAACATGTGTCTATAAATTAGCACAGATACCATAAGTTGCAGTGTTGGATCACTTGGTATATATGTACATCTGCGCATCTTGTAAGGGGTTTTACAGTTAGCTGACTACTTAGCTACAGCGTCCCGATAGCACACGAAGCGTTAACCGAGTTTTCTCCATTTGTAAAGACGACATTAGTAATTGGTAGTTGGTGAGGAATCAGTATATTAATGTACACCGCAAAATGTCCCGCTCTGGAATCGAGTGCTCGCGCTGGACCGAAGGTAGAACTGGTATAACTTTTAAAAATCAAAGTTAATCATCTAAAACCGCCGTTGTTAACAAGTAAGGGCGGTAAGGGTGTAATTGGTCGTATCGATACTAGGAAATTACGTATTGGAGGACGTATAGTATATCGATGGTTTAAGCTCAAAAAGAAGTTAAAATGTATGTTTCAGTCTGTGTCTGTGAAATCATCGTGACGTGCCAGAAGACAACGACAACAGCACGACGGAATTCAGAGGAGAAGCTGGTGAGTAAGAAATTATCAAACGATAACTAATAGCTATTAACTGGACTGTACTGAAACACTGAGTTAGTTCACGTCATTCATAAGGACTATGCAAAATGTTAATGTCTCTAAACATCATTGTTGAGCTTTAAGTAAAAAACAGTACAGTGTGGATGTCTTTTCTCCCTTTTGTCATAGTAGGTCATGTTGGTGAAGGTAAGATTTGGAGAAAGTCAGAAATATGTCAAAGTGGCTGAGACTGAAAATGGACTACAATGACTTAGACACATTTGTTCAGAAAGGTTTGTGTCCTATTATATACTGTAGAGCCCAGCATGTTTCTGAAAAAAACATAGGTGAGACTTGTTCATCTTCCTACATAATACAGTATTAAATGTATTAAATAAATGACAAAAAAATCATTATTAATGGGCTAAAACATGCCAAATATTTGTTAGAGACTAAAAGTCACTGAAGCTGGTTAACAACAGTCAACAATAAAATCTTTACGTTTGGGGAATTTTAGTGTCAATGTCATGTCTTTCAGTAGGAGCCCACCAGAAATAGAGTGATGATGTTGAAAGCATTTTTAGTTTGTACAGGGGTACAAACTAAAAATGCTTTCAACATCATCACTCTATTTCTCAGCCTCAGAGATCCATACTCAGACAAAGGATATGTAAGTTTGTTCATGAATGAATGTTATATTTAAATTCATGCACTCATTATGTGTTCTGAATTGCTGCATGATTAATTGTTTTTAAATAAAACAGGAAAACTTATAAGTTGCACAGAGTGGATCTGGGTACTGGGACCTGGGGAATAAAGACTGTTCAATGGAACACTGCAGCTCATTCCACTGAGACCTCCACCAGCACAACATATCAAGAAAGTCCAAAGAGAAAGAGGGAGACTCTTGCACTGAAGTGATGTGTTTGTTAGAAATAAAAATCTGTTTTGAACTGCAATTGTGTGGTTTTCTAGTTCAAGTGACATGTATTGCTTTTGGAAATAGTATAGTATAGTTTTTCAGTAATATTTTCTAATTAAATCAACTATAGAATATTTTTATATTGACATATAATTAACAATCTCCATAGTGTCAAGTGTCAATGTGTCTTGAATTTAACACTGTTGAGTGTTGAAATCATATTCTGACAGTGTTAATTTTTGACACTAGTACACTAGTGTACAGTACACTAGTGTTAGGAGAATTCTACACTCATTTGTGTTAAATTTTAACTCCTGAGAGTGTTATTTCACCTCTGAGACATTTAACTTTTTCAAAAGTGTTGTTTTAACTAAAACTAGAGTGGACCAATATAGACACTTTGAAAGTGTTAAATTTGACTCCCTAGGAGTTGAATTGACACTTCCAGATTTGCTGTGTAGAGATTGAGCAACCAGGTTGGAGACAAAGAGTAATTTAAAGAGTTTGCTTAACCTCCATATCCAAAAGTAATAACCAAGGCAATCAGAGCTGACACGACAATTGTATATATTTGTGTATGTTCATTTTCATCTTAAAAAAAAGTGACAGTGTATTAAAATGTTATAAAATCAAAAGGTCTACTTACGGTTCCTGAAATACAGTTAACGCATTGTTTCTGACAGCCTCAGTATCAGTCAGTGTTGGCATTGATAAGCCTCATTAAGCACCTGAAACCAGAAGGGCTGTTGTAACTTTTCTTTGAAAATTCCAAAAGAAAGAGCATGTTCACAATGGGACCTTTCAACAGTAAATGTTGGTGGATGGTTGGTCTTCTTTGTTGGTGCTTATTTACTCTAGTTATTACTTACTAGTTATTTCTTTAAGCAAAATAAAATGTGTGAAAAGATCTCATAAGCTGCTTGGACTGGAGATCTACTGAAGACAGGTCATTTTGACCTGGAGGACATGCACTGTATACAGATTTTATCTGATGGATATGGGTATGTGGTACCCCTGTACATATTTGAGTTCCTGCTGGTATTTGCTCAGCATCTGTACATGATGCATAAATTGATTCATAAAATGAATATTAAAATATTTCATTTAATGGGACAACATAGTAATAATAGGCAGATATTACATATCTAAGTTAGATATGTAATAATATAATATATGTAATATAATAAGCAGATATGTACATATTTAAGTTCCTGCTGGTATTTGCTCAGCATCTGTACATGATACATAAAGTATAGTAAGGCAATAGCCAAGGCCTCAGTATTGTCCAAAAAAAGTTGCATATTAAAATATTTCATTTAATGGGACAACATAGTAATAATAAGCAGAAATCAACACTTATTTTCAAAAAAAAAACTCACACAACAGTGTTTAAAAAACTTGGTTATTACTATGGTCAAGCAATAGAAAACGCACAATTGTAGAAATCAGGTTGCCTATTTAATTGTTTATTGATTTCTTCTTTTTTGAATTATTTGCTGCAGAGAAAAAAAATAAAT
>JAFBJS010000179.1:0-75328 GCA_016785265.1 Paraplagusia blochii
TTAATTTCTTTATTTCATAATTTATATATCGCACACACTCTCTCACACACACATGTATAAATGTATATATACATTCTAATTTAAAAAAAACAATTAAGAGGCTAAATATGTCTCACCAAAATCAGCAATTAAAAAATAATAATCTGTCAACTAAAACTCAGCCCTATACCATCTTAGGAGACAGTATTTTACAGAGGGATCTAAACAGTCATATTTGTCTGCTAGTAGTGAGGACACTCACTCCATTCAAACTGTTCATACTGTAGATCAGTTGCTGGCAGTCATGTTGCAGATGTTAAAACAAAACATTTGCTTTTTAACCTTAAGCTCATAATTCACTCTAGCCAGGATTGGACAGTTGAGCTTTTAGTCACTGGTGCTAAATAGTCTATCACCCGTCTACCTCAGTTTACAAACAACGTATTCATGAGACGGAAGATGAAACCACAGGAGACACACTATCGTCATTGGTGCAAAGGCTAAAAACAGGGATTCACTGACAGCAGCTGGAATCCTGCATATCAGTATACAGACCAGACTAGGACACGGTGACACTCTGAGGACAGGTGCAACAAACACTCATTCACAAGCATACACTCACTTCCATCTTTACAGTATTCCACGAGGAATCCACTCAGACCAGAATCTCCAATATTTTCCGGGGTATTCCATGTGACACTAACACTGGTGTTAGTGACGTCGTCCACTATTACGTCCAGAGGAGCCGAGGGTCGAACTACAGAACAGAAAACAGAAATAATCAAAACTCAAAATAATACTCAAGTTGACATTGTATATTTATTATTAAGGACACTGAATATAATCCTATATAAGTGATTTGGACTGAGACTTGGACATGAACCCAGAGATGGGGATGCTAATACAGACCCTAATAACTGTGTTTACACTATACTGCAGTCTTGACTTCATAAGAGTATTTTGTCAACTCTAGCTATGTATAATTTGTATAATTTCCTGTTCCCCATCATTACTCTTAAAATCAAGTATGAAAGCTACATTATGAATAAAAAACAGAGATTAAAGCAATAATTTTATGACAATAATATTCTTAAACAGTAATCCCACTTATATCCTATAGCCTATACCAAGGGCAAGCATGAACTTTTTAATTATATTATTTGAATACAAATTGACCCTTTATGAACCTCCGTACATTGCCATTCCAACACAATAAAATGACAGGAAGGTTGGATAATGGAAATAGAAGACATACAATTATAAACACATAATAAATATACATCCATATTACGTGGGAACTACTCTTAAAGCAACTGGTAAATTACAAAAACAAAAAGTTCCATCCTATGCAGTGTTGTACACAGTTGAGCATTGTTCGAATAATCAACCTCATCTTAAGTCTGGCCAAAGGCTGTTCATTGTCATCTCTGCTGTTTAGGAGACACCCTAATACAAAAGAAGATACTTTAATGCACTAACAGCACTGAGGAAAGTGAGAGTGGAGGACGGACAAGGGGACATACCAGGAGATGCTATGACGCATGAGAGTCAGAGTCTGCCCAATGCACTAAGGGAGCAATAGTTCCACAGTGATACAGCAAGGGACAACTGTTTTTCAAGATGTTAAGCTATCTAAAATTTTAACTATAAATTAACTATAAAATCCCACAATATAGCGAAACTAGCAAAATTTTTAAATATCTGCATAAGGAGTGAAACATGATATAGAGGGACACTGTATAATTATTAATGTGTCATTGAATGTTTCTTGTTGTGTCCAAGTGTCTAACAGAAACCTTGTTTTAACCACTGTTTGACTGTAACAGATAGTGGTGTTGTTTAAATGGCCGAGAAGAAAATAATATTAACATATATATTCATATGCATATAAACATACTACATATATATGTTAAATATATATATATATATTACATTCTTATAACATTGATTTATAACTGCTTAATGGGACCATAGTATTCCATCGTAGTCATACAGAAAGGGGCAAAATTATAACACTAGGCTACCTGCAGGAGGCGGTGTTGGAGCTTTAGGCAGTTCTTCAGTGACTGGAGCATCTGCAGAAGCAGCAAGTGTTAAGGTAGCAACATCCAGCAGCAGCGAAGGCGCCTAATAAATATCAACTCAAAGAAAAGCATTTTTTTAATATGTTAAATTTTACCCTTAAAATGGAACAAACAGGAATAAATGTAAAATCAGGAAGCGTGTTCTTCTGAGTCCAGTGTGAGGGGTGTTGGCCTCAATGGTACTGTTAGTGAGAGCAGTTCACTATGAACTGGAGCGCCAGCAGCAGAGTCAGGTTCTGAAGTTAAATCGTCCCCAGAAAATACTGTTAATTGCTGAGCCTGTGACAAACACTGCTGCGAGCTAAAGCACAGCTTTAAGACCAGAGTCGCATCACAATAACCAAAAAGTATAAAAGAGTTTGTAATATTTAGAATGTGAATGTAGTCTAATGTAGACTCAGTCCACATGGTACTTAAAGGCCTTAATAGTAATAGTTGGATAATATATACAACACCAACATTTCAACCCAGAACAATAGCTCTGTGATAACATAAGTCATGGATTTTTTATATTAATCATATACCTATATTTTACAGGTGTATTAGGAATATTATGTTGGTTGATTTAATGAATACTGATCCTACTCAGATCACATTCTAATCCTGTTAAAATATTTAAAGTATAGTGTATTCTCTACTAGAATTTAAGAGCAAATAGTGGCAGTAACAAAAGAAAGAATCAACTTCTATATTTAACCTGAACAGCTTAAACCATTTAAGTAGTTGTTATTACTATAAGTAGTAAAAGAGTTGAGGTACTGCACCGCCAGCAGGCACATCCTCAACGGGAGCAGCAGGAGCAGCTTTTGCTTCAACAACAGGAGCAGCTTTTTCTTCAGGAGCAGCAGGAACTTCAACCGGTGCCTCAACTGGAGCAGGGACTTCAGCAGGAGGTGGAGGAGCAGGAGCCTCAGCAGGGGCAGCCACAGGAGGAGCTTCAGGCTCAGGAGCCTTTTCTGGGGCCTTTTTGGCCGGGGCTTTCTTGATAGGAGCAGGTTTTGCAGGCATGATGCCGACACTCGGTCTGAGAAAGACACACAACTGGACTGATGAACACTAGTCCACTGAATGAAGGAACCAGGAGGGGGTTGGAAAATATACACATGGTCAAACTTGGTAACTCCACCCACCCTACTCTCTCTCTTTCTCTCTTGCTCTCCCTCTGATGATTCCAATGCCTTTGCTCACTTCCAAATGTAACTTTACCATAGCCTCAGTAATTCATAAAAAATAGCTCAGACTGTATCCTACCTTGTAGAGAAAGGTAATGAAAATGTTCTTATTGGATTTTTGCACTATGAAAATTATTAGATTAAACAATAATATAGATGTTTATTATTTATACATTGTTTATTACTTTTTATTGACTAAAAATAAAGGGGTATTCTCCTATTGACTGACACTCACCTTACAGTACAATTTAAGATGAAATGTGTCGAATAAGACATACATTTTTGATTTGTTTATTTCCATTTATGGTCTCGCTGTCCTGGTGTGCTTCCATAACGGTAAGAATGAGCCTCTCATCCAACAGAGGGCAGTGTTGCATATGTAGCCGTTTCTGAATGGAAGTGTTGCTAAAATGAAATGCTAACCAAAGGGGTAATCGCCAAACACGGAACTTTGAATGTGTAACAGTATATTTTTAGTATAACCGTCATATACCGGGTCAAATACTGAACTAAATAAATACAAAACGAAATTTTAGAACATTCTCCTACCTTTTTTACCCTCATTAACAGTCAGACCCACAGCTCAGTTTAATGCAATGAGATGCCATAGTTACATAATTTTTTACTTTGGGTAGAAACCCATTTCAAATAAATGAGTAAATGAATAAATTATAAAACATATAAAAGTCACAACAAACACCTATATTGTCATTATTGGGACCGAGTAAGACTCTGCAACACTTTACCTACTTCATAGTCCTGTTATAAAATAGGAAATATGCTTACACATTTAAACCTGAAACGGAAGCTCCATCCGGATTTATTTTATCACTGTATTTTTCATACAGTGTAATATACTATATGATATAATTTGATATACCATATTTAACAAATTAATTAATTGCAATTTATTTTAATAGCGTTTATTTAAAGTAATACAAAATTTAATCGTTTATCTTGTGTGTCATATTTGACACTTCGAGTAGCATCTTGGGACTAAAATGTCTGTAACAAAAAAGTCAAATTTAATACATTTACATTCAGTCAGAGATAAGTTTTATTTTGTACAGACGTGTGACGTGAATTATGGACATGGTTAAAACCCAGCGCTGCCCTCTGTAGGAGGAAGACAGAACTGTATTCTTATGATTGCTGTCGCAGACGTCATGGTTATTATTTACAACAGTATACAACAGTGTGCTCATGTACAAAAGAGAAAATAACGCTTTACAAATATTCTCATGAGAAAAAAAAACTATAGAAAAGAAAATGAAAAGAAACAAGGATTTTTCAAATCCCTTCCTCTGTTTTAGGATTTACACTACTAGTACCAAAATGGAGTCAAAGAGGAAAGAAAAACAATTAATTATTTTATTTATTCGTAAGCACTTAAAGCTGGGGTAGGACACATTCAGTGATAGTTTATTAAATATGAAATATTTAGATTGCTTATTTCTTGGATGTGCACATTGTGAGTTCTTTGTGAGTTGTAATGCCAAGATTACTCACTATTATATTTTCCTATGCACTTATTGTGTGTTTTTTAAATGCAGTTTCTTTGAAGGCTAAAATGTTTCAGACAGTTATATAAGATACTCACAAAGGCAAAACGTGTCTGGACTCAGTTTATGTCAAGACAATGGCTTTGTTACGTTAAATTTAATCAGTTTTTGAAAACAGAGCAAAGATCAAATTTTTAGTCATCCCCTGAAGAGACTGGTTTCAAAGTAACAATGTTTGCAGCTAGATTTTACCCCTTTAAATGAAGAAGTGTTGTGAAAAAGATATTTCCTCACTTTTAGACAAAGCCAGGATTTTAAAATTTGCAAAAGAAACCACAGAATTGATGGGCTTGGAGAGATTAAAAGGTTAACCAGGTGCCTTGCTCTGTGCTGAATTACACACCACAAGAACATTTTGGTTGTCCCATATGTGAGGATGTGACAACACTTTTACTAAGCCGTATTTCTTGTGCCTTAAAAACCTAAAACCTACTTACATCCATATGTCAGCTGTCAATATGAATCAAGCCAAGTTGCCTCGATTCAAACATCACAATAAATTAATATAAGTAGATGAAGCAGGAGTTTTTGATAACTACTTAATGATAAGATAAATGAATGATGAAGCTGCCCTATCTGTATGAAAAAAAAAATCTAAAATGTACTGGTTAGGTTGGGAATCCGGATAAAATTAGCCATTTGGATTTTACGTATCAAAAATGTTCTTCTTGTCACGCGGGTATAACGATGTGCTCTTTCTAATCAGTGCACAATCAGTACTCTCTGAAGCTAAACTTAATATTTGTTATGAAGGAAAATGAAGGTTTATTTACAACTTAAAAACTTCTGCAAGGCATACAAACTTAGTTTACAGCACCCTCTGCTGATAAGAATCTGTATGTGTAAACAATGAAAAGTAGTTATTGCATATTTTTTTAACAAGGGAAGAAGTTTGATCCCATGACCTTGTGATGTTACTGTAACAGTGTAACAACAGAGTGTGGTCACTGCATGAAGTCTCAGGCACAAGAGAAACTAGGCCACAAAGCTAGGATATCCTTGTGATGGAAGAGAGTAAAAAGCTTTTAGTTTTTGGAAACAAATACTGTCTGTGCAAAACCAGAGGAAGAGATTTATCCATATTTTTTTTTCATCTTATGAACTCCTCAGGAAATGTATATAAAAACAGGTAATATTTTTAATGCATTCAGAGAAACCACGAGAAGGTACAGGATGTTTGTCTTGATGATGACTGTTGTAGTCTTTGTTGTATGATGTAATGATATTTATGAAGTTGTCACCATAGATGCCAGTAAAAAAATCCTATAAAATCATCATTTTTAAAATCATAACAAGAGACAGTAGGTCTAAAAGTACAGAAAAGTGCTAATTGTTTTGATAATTAATGAATTAAAAACCAGCAGATTATTTTTGAAATACGTTTAGCGTTGGGTCAACCAACTTTAAATTATTCAGAAATGTATCTTTATGTCTTTTACAACTTTTCCCATGCACGCCACCAGTAACTTTTGATTTAGAAACTGGAACATCTTGGCCTTACTTTCATCATTATTTAATTATTGGTGCTTTGTTTAGTTGTTTCTGTCATTGTCTTGAATCCTGGAACATCCTCTTCCATTTTTTTTTTTAAGAAATGGTTCCTTTTCCTGGGCTTGCCGTGTTGCTACCCTCTAGTGGAAGAATTACTGAACTAGAAGTTGCTTCTCCTAAAGTCCAAAGACCACATTTATTAAATAAAGTGCTTTTTTTCCGTCATATCATTTCTATTTTTTGTTGAAAATTTTCCTTAACTGAAAGAAAGAAACTAAAACCCAAACAATAAAAAGCGGTTCAGATAAGTTGTAGCATCATATTTACCATTATCGTCCTCCCGTTTTCATGCACTTTTAAAATGTTTTAGTTTAATCTGCTTACACATTGTGTAAAGACTAGAAAATTCACCTATATCTTCACCCGCACCTTCGTCACAGCTTCTTTGTTCTTTATAATTGTCCATAAACTCTCTTTGATTCTGTAGATCCTTGTTGTGCAGCCGTGTTGAGGCTGGAGTTTCTTTGTCAGCTACAGTAATATTAACCACAGAGTCATTGTGTGTAGAAATATAAGCAGCAGTTCTGTAAGTTACAGTCTCCTCCCCTGGCTTCTTCACAGAGTTGTCTGAAGACTTGGATCCACGCATTCCTGCTCTGGAGACTCGATGTAGTTAGCAGACTCCTGGAGCTTCAGCAACATCGCCATCTAGAGGACAAATAGAGGATCACGTTAGGGTCAAGTGATGTTGATAGGATAATACAGACAGACAGACAGACAGACAGACAGACAGACAGACAGACAGACAGACAGATAGAAAGCCATGCAGATAGACACTCAGATAGATAGATAGATAGAAAGACAGTTAGACAGACAGACAGACCAAAAACAGACAGACAGAAAGTTAGATAGACAGACAGACAGACAGACAGACAGACAGACAGACAGACAGACAGACAGACAGATAGACAGACAGACAGATAGATAGATAGATAGATAGGAAAAAAAATCAAAGTGTTAAAATCAAAGGGCTGCAGAGCGACCTGAAGTCTGTTGCCAACAGCATCAATGTTATTAAAATGCTCAACAGCTGCTAAACAGAGAATAAAAATGTAATTTCTACAAGTAAAAGGTCTTCATGTATGGACCCATAACTTCATTAATGTGACGCTATCAATCTCACCAGTGGATCTGTGTCCAGAGAAGTAGCCGGAGGCGTGGCTTTGGCCAGTTTCTTCTCCTCACAGCACACGGCAGTAACGCTGGGTGGTGGTAGATGGAAAAGTTTGGACTGGTCTTGCTGGGCATTTGGCCATGGCAGAGTTCCTCTGACCCATTCAACAGGATCCTCCCATACTGCCCTTTGTCCATGGACCTTAGGAAACATGAAGGAAATCATTAAACGTTAAAAAAGATCATGGACCAGAGACTAAGGTAAAAAAATAAGGGGTCAGCATCAGTGTTTACTTTCATGCCATCTTTGGCGCCCTCCTGAAGGTAGGGGATGATAGAGTTGTTCCACAGATCAATGAACCAATGCCTGAACTCTTTCATTGTCACAGGACAAGATAAGAAGAAGCAGGGACCTGTGAAAGGAAACATTTCTGTTAGTTCTTATTGTGCAGACAAGAAAACAGGCAATATCACCGTCTGGCAGTGTACTTTTCATCCCAAAAAAATTGGGTCTTTATGGTCTTAGTTTCAAATAATAAATGATTAAAAAGATAAAACTCTCAATCCCAGGACTTTATTTCTACAACCTCAACCAGGACTAGGCAAACTACAGTCCATTACACGTCTTATAAACTATCATCCATCAATTTTCATTCGCTTATCCCTTTCTCCGGTTTACTGGGGCAGAAGTCTCCACGACTGCCAACCAAATCACACTGCACCAGCTGTTCATGAGCCTACCTCCAGGTGCTGAGTCCACTGGGAGGACCCAACCACCCTAACCAGGATCATGGTCAAGAGGAAAACCCACTGACGAAAATACAAAATAATATTTGAACTTCATTGAACTTCTAACACTAGAGTAAAAATTAGTAAAACAGAAAAGGAAGTGGACACTGAGTGCCCAGTGTTTATTAACAACAAAATGTTAGTCTCATACACTAAAAAGTCTAATAGTATTTACTGTATATATGGCTTTTACATGCCATTTATCTCAGCTCACACCAACACACCATCAATCTGCTCCTGGACCCGATAACTTTTCAAATTATAGAAGCTCAACCTTGATCTAGACAGATATCCAACCTATGTGTTTGTGAACTCCCAACCATCTTTTCCATTTTTTTGATTGGTACCTAGTCTTCGTAGTTCTAACTTGGTCTGTAGCCCCCTGGTCCAACGTGTCTGCTGTAACTCACCTATGAGGAAGTCTGACGTGCTGTGTTTTTCCAGGAAAGTATGAAGGTGGTACCAGAGTTGAGGAACCCAGTCCAGCACACTGAGCAGAGACTGTAATTGTGAAGGCTCCTGGTGAGCCTCAACAGCTTTACGATGCAGGTACCTCAGCAGAAAGCCGTTGGCTGGTTCGACATTATTGGAAAACGTGACCATCCTGCAACCAGGATGAGGAACAGAGATGATGCAGACAGGGTTGTACACATCAAGAAGAAAACCTTTAGGTCAGACATATACCAGTTCTCACCTGAAGCTCATGTGCAACCCATTATTGGATGTCATTTTCACTGGCTGATTTGTTGTGCCGATGATGTATGGACTGAAAGAGAAATAGAAGAAATAGAAGAGTTTTTAGATTTTATTTGGACTGTGGGTGCGTTCATTTGTTATATTCAGACACGACTTATAAATTCAAATATTTAATTTCCCATGTTGGTTTTACATTTACAGCCACTAGATGGCACTCTAATCCTATGTACAGTACCATATCTCCTACTCATGTACCACTGAAAATGTACATATTGTCTCACTGATTGCCACTAGAGGGCACTGTTGCCAGTTATACTCCATAGTGACTCACAGGAATGACAAAATAATATTCAACCTGTGGTTAAATAAAGTTGGAAAATAATATTTTCGGTTTGCAGCAACTCACCATTTGTGGTACTTGCAGGTCAGTGCTGCGTTCACCAGCTCAGTGATGCCCGCAGGCTCATTGATGTCATCGATGATAACAACCAATGGCAGCTCTGTACCATTGTCCTGGTCTATGTTATTAGCAACATTGGTCAGATACAGCTGCAGCTCCTGTAAGTTAATTAATGAAATTAAATTTGCATAATGTACACATATTATCAATTCTTTAGCTGTCTCAACAAAAAATACATTTAAATACTATATATCTAAATTGTGTTTGACCTTTTGAGTCTGGTGGTGCATGTTAAAGGTGACAGCATTGCTACGACTATGGAAACCCGCATCCTGCTCCGACCCCAAGCTGCTGCGCTGCAGGAGATATAAGGCCAGGCGCTGAGCCAGGAAAGTCTTTCCAGTTCCACTGGATCCAGACAGAACCAACCGGCGGTGCTTCAGGAGCAGACTTATGTAGTGCTGCATCATGGGTTTAGGAATAAGAGTCTCAAACACCAGGGAATCCACACAGTTTTCCTTTAGACCTACAGAGACAGACAGAATAGGAACATTTATTATTTTTCTGTGGTCTATTTGTCTCCTTCTCTACTTCTTTACTGCAGTGCAGATGAAACAAAGGCCCAGTTCATCTGCACATAATCAATTTGTATGAGTTGTTATCACAAAGAGAATCACAAATGGACTAAACCGGAATCTCTATTCTTTCCCTAGAGTCCCATTGCTCTGGGCCTAAGACAGGACTCTGCCTGCACATCTTTGGTCCAACTCCCCTAGCACCCTACTGTCTGATCTGGACCCTGGACTTCAACTTATGGAGCATTTATGAACTTGATTGGACCATGAATGGACTTTATAGTGCTCTTCTTTTATTTGTAGGCTTAAAAGAAATTTTAGTTTTCACTTGCTAATGTTTAGTTAGCCCGCCTGCCCGTCCTGGGTGAGGATCCCCTCCACTGTCGATCACCCTGAGGTTTCTTCCTTTTTTTCCCCTTTCTGGGTTTTTGGGAGTTGTTCCTCAGCTGTTGTGAGGGTCTATAAGGGCAGGGGCTATCTCTATATATTCTTTTTTATTCTTGTTTTATGCAGGCTTGTTTGTAAAGTGGCCTCATAAACCAATAAAAGTTGAAGTTGAGGTTAAATGGAGTTGATGAGTTTATTTATTGCAGAACAAGGTCTTATGTTTCTTATTTTACGATCAATCCAAAATTCCCCAAAGGAACGAGGGATTATTGAAAATACTATCTATCTGTCTGTCCGCCCATCAATCAATCACTACATCCATCTTTGCCAGATCCACTGAGTAATTAGTGATATTTGTTTTCTCACCTTTCAGAGTGACATATATTGAAGCTGAGCTACTTCCAAGACATCTAAGAGGTTGGACCTGCGGCTTGTCTTCTCCTCCAATCAGCTGTCGGCCACCATGGGTCAGCTGGTAAGAGAGCACTGACTCACTTGACAGACCCAGACTGGCTATCGGGTCCACTTGGATCAGGTAGTCCTGTTTAGAGAGAGAGAGAGAGACACTCAGTCATCATTTAGGGTATTTCACCAATGCAGCTACGGGGACTAAAGGAGAAGGATGGAACTAACCTTGAAGGTTTTCAGAATAAGAGAGTCCAGAGAGGCCCAATCTGTCTTGGTGTTGACCAAAACCGTACCCAGATAAAACTCTTGTTGAACTTTGGTGCCCTGCATGAAGGAAACATCCATTTTACATAATTGTAAAAACTGATTCATTCAGACAATAGTTGCCTTTGTTCACTTGAGTTTGTTACCTCAACATGCTCACTGTGGACTAGGACTCGAGCACATACATCCTCCCGTGTGGAGGAAACACTGGGTACATCCACATGGCTTGGATCTTCTAAAATAAAGAAGAGAGGGAATTTATAAGGTAAATTTATTGAAGAAAAACATTAGGTGAAGCTGTTCTGTAGTAAATGTTAATTGGTATCAATATGTCATGACATATGTCCCAGATGACATATGTCCCGACCTATGAGAGTAATCCTGATCTGCTTGCGTCATGATCACATATGATTCACAATATACAACATTAAAAATAACTAATAAACCATCAGTTCATTTCAATATACTGTTAATTTAGGTAAATCCCTTGCAATATAAACTTAAAAAATATATTATATTTTTAAAATATATTTCTAACATGTACTTTATATTATTATTGCTAAATAACAGTAATTGAGAAAATAATATTTCTGTTATATAAATGGGTAAGATGACCAGACGTTTATACATTATCAACACATTATCAACACTACCATCATTATTGTCAGCATCACTAGTCTGATTCACTTGTTTTCTGTTTATTAATGTTGGTAACTTCTCCCTTACCCCTTGCTTACTCCCCGCCTCCCATTCCACTGCAGAGGGGGAGACATCTAAGATCGTATGTTTTTGATTTTGATAAAATACATACTCCTTAGTGCTGAACCTGATTTTGATACTGGTTGATGCAATGTGACAGTCTTACCTTGATCTTTGGTGTCATTAAGACTGAGGCTGAAGGACTTAGTGAGGCTCATGCTGATTGGTTGCTTAAGTGACAGTCCAACTAGAGATGCCAGGCCGGAAGGCTGCGATGTGGATGTGGCAGGGCCAGGAACTTGTGAGTGCAGCTGATTTCCTGTTTTCAAATGGCTGTTCTCCGCCTTTAGGTTCTCTACCATTGACTAAAAAAAAAAAAGTTATATGGAGGTTATATGGAAGTTATGCTGCTATCTCAGTGGCAACCTGGGAGCTGGTGGATTTGCCAGGTTGCCAAGTCTGCTTCCTTTACCACCACCCATAATGTATAGAAATTAACATAAAAAAAGCATCGAGAATGAAGGTGATTTCATTGAAACTCACCTGCATGTTGTTCATGGCGTCTCTCAGCTGCTCCAGCTGGTGGGCAGAGTTTAAAGCCTCCAGTCGAATGTCAGTCAGTTCGCGCTCTTTGACCCATAGTTCTGAGCGCAGGTCTGACACAGACGTATCCTCACTGTCGCCCTCTTCTGTTTCTGTCCTCTCAGCGATCCTGCAATGGACACTGAGTCAGAAACAACTCTTCCAAAGGAGGCAGGGTCAAAAGCATTATTCAGTACTCACACAGAGGAGGAAACAGAGGGGAAGGCGTTTAGGGCCGAAGCTTGACCGTCTTCACCCTCGCCTCCCTCATGGAGCATTTTTGGGGAGTTTGGAGCAGATGAATCTGGGGTAGCAATTTCCTCGATGTCAGAGTAGGTTTTTGATCCTTTTTTGATACTGAAAGCTTTGTTGAAGGAGCTTCTTAACTACAGAGAGAGAAACAGGAAAAGAAAAGGCAGGAAGGGAGAAGATGATCAGGATAAACAGCTGAAGCTATCACCCAATACTTAACTGTATTAATAATAAAATAAAAGGGAATAAAAGAAGCATTTAGGTTTATTAGTGTGACTCATGCTGAGGATTTGGGAAAAGTTTGTCATTTTTACTTTTTTAGTAACATATTATTAAATTATTAAATGAATGCTATCCCATTATTTGGTTATTTAATGGTTGATTTAATCTAAATTTTTGATGATTTATGTTAATGGCATATTTAGCTTATCAAGGTGAATACAGTTTTTTTTAACACAAACACACAAGCACATTTAAGACAATTTGGAGACAATTCTATATCTAACTTACATATCTTTTATTTTCCTTACAGGACATTAAATCTGAGTTGTTTTAAAAAACAACCGTTTTATTAAAGGCCAAATTATAGCAATCCCTAAAATGACAAACACTTCCTCAGCAGAAAGGTCTAAAAGCACAGTGTGTTGTTACAGATTTAGGGACTTTTTATGTTTAATACTGTTTTTCACACATACTTATATGTTACATAAAAGAAAGAAGCAGGAGATTTAATCAACCAATGACTGGGCTTAGATATGGGATGGAAACATGAATCTCCATGTCTGCTGATGACGTCTGCCACTGACTGTACTGGGAGGCAGAGCTTTGGAGAAATCAAGACTCAGCAGAAATGGAGACAGGAACTCAGGGCTGTGGTTCTTCATGCTTCAGAGCAAAAACTAAAAGTTAAACTCACCTCAAACACCTAAAAACAGTAAGAAACAACAAACAGGAAGAGGCTGGTCACACTTCATTCACCCATGCTGCAAATCTGTTACATATACAAGCCATATTTCATATTGTTCATGTTTTAGGAGGAAGATCTGAGTCTATTTTGTACCGAGTAAGTGTTCACAGCTTTACTGTTTGTCTTATTTGGACAAGATGTCATCTTGTCCACAGGGGACATGTCTGTGAGCTAGAAATTGATTCCAGGGTTAACTGTCCGCATCGCACTTTTGCTTTTGTTGGCCTCAGCGCATTACAGTTTTGTTTACCCTAGTTTACCCTACTTGGCAGCATCATCATATATGACATTAGATTACATAGTAGTACATAAATATATACATTATATGTATTTTGCCTTTTTTATGGTTGGTGTTGTATTTTTAACATAATCTGTCTGTTTCCATTCTCCAACTCTACTGTCAGATAACTATGTGGAATGGTTTATACAGTAAGTAATGTGGAAATACTAATAAGGAATGTTGATAACAGTGTAGGGGAGGTTCATAAAGGGTAAATCTGTACAGAAATAATATAACAACTGTCTTGACTACTTTGTAAAGTTTTCCTTTTCGTGGTGGAATGCATCCACCATGATAGCAGAGGGATCACTGCATTCTTTCAATGGATGTGGATGTGTGTTTAGAGCTTGTTCTCTGCAGTGGAGGCTCAAACCACATCCAGATCTGGCCATGTCTGTGAGAGAACCTCACTGAACCATTCAATGCAAAGCAAAACATTACGACTTGGAAGTGAGAAGTTTGAAAGAGCAGCTCTCACCCAGCTCTTTTTTTTCTTTTTCTTAGCATCCTGGTCCTTCAGGCTGCCAACACTGGACATGCTGGTTAAACTGTTAAGACTGGAGATGCTTTCACAAGAGTTCTGGCGACGCATCTGAAGATCTGGCATAAAATAAAATGGAGGACTTTAGGTCCGTCAGCTCATGGCGGATTGATGTAGGGAGAGAATACGGGTCAAAGTTCCAAACCTTTGACGTTGTCCTGGTTGTTCAGAGCACCGTGAATCACAGCCTGGGCTTCTTCGTTCCTTTCCTTCATAGAGTCGATGGTTTCACGCAGCTCCATCAGCTCATTGTCCTGATAAAACAATGGCATCAGTGTTGTTTATTAGTAAGTCAGTTGGGTTGGCATGCTTTAAAAATTCGACAAGAATTTAGAGGTACGGAAAAGTAGGAAAAACAAGGGGAAGAACCAAGAAGGATAAGAAACTGAGACACAGATAAGAGCAATCTTACCTTCTGCTCATGGCTCATTGACAGTGACTGTAGTCGAGTTGTCATTAGGGACAAACTTTGCTCGAATGCAGCAACAAGGTTAGCCTGTGTGGGAGAATCACAATGGTTTATGTTTTCTAATTTTGTCATATATTCACTCTTGATTCATTTTGCTGATGACATTGTGATCTGCAGTAAGGATAGGTGGCAGCTAAATGGAAAACTAGAGAGGTGTAGGTTTGGACTAGAGAGAAGAGGAATGAAGGTCAGCAGTAGCAAGATAAGAAGGTAGAACAGTGGTGAGGTTACGAAGAGCAGAGGTGGTGAAGGTGCAGGAAACTGTGGAAGAGAGGAGAGAAATGGGCAGGATGGAGCAACTGGAGAAAAGTATCAGGAGTGATTTGTGATAGAAGAGAGTCAGCTAAGGTGAAGGGAAAGGTTTACAGGACAGTGGTGAGACCATCCATGATGGATGGATTAGAGACACTAGGAATAGGCAGAAAACAGGAGGTGACAGAGTTTAAGATTAGGGATGTCCAATATATCGGTCCACTGAGAAATATCGGAGCATATCGGTATTGTTTTTCACCAATATTCAAAATCCGATGGTGCAAAGCCGCATTCTCGGCGAATACGATGGACTTCCTTATTGGGTACTAAGTCAGTACTACTGACACTCTGACCGGCACGTGATTAATGATGTAATTTAAAGGGACAACAACAATGATCTATGCTACAGTTAATGTCCGTGGTCTGGAGTTTTTTGTGGATAGAAAACTGTAATTCTTAATGACTGTAAGGAGCTGGTCATGTGAGGGTCGGAGGGTAAGATAATAACTCTTTATCACAAGGTGTTTTTATGCAGCAAAGTTTAGGAAAAACAACAATGGACTAAGTGAAACAACCACAACACAGCAGCAGCAGCCAAGCCAAGAACAAAAGAGTTAAATAAGGAAATGAAATTAGACAACTTTACGGAGTTCATCTGCTGGAGGACCAGCCGCTCTTTCCTGTTCAAGACCCTCATTTTACTAAACATGTGGAGTTTCTCAAGCCGGGTTATGTCTGGACCAATCGTATTCGAAATAAATATTTCTTCATTTGCCAGTGAAATGCCGTTCAGTGTCGTCTCTCATGTCATCAACAAGAAGAGTCGTTTACATTGTGACGATGCTGAACTGTTTTTCCTCTCATTAAAGACGGCTTTTTACTCTGAGACTGCAGCTGTTTCTACCTGTGCCCATTTATATTGACTATTGTTGTGAGGCTGAATGAGCCCAGTTTATAATGTTAATCAATGTTTTTGGAAAGTTCTTCTGTCCAACACCAGACATTTCTTGTATACATCAAATGCAGCACAAAAAAAATCATAGGACTGTTTTAGACAAAATGGTGAAAAAATTTGTAATTTTTCTCTAACTTATATTGAAGTAGTGGGTTTTTGTAGTACACAGTTATTTACGGAATGCCTTTAGTCAGGCATTGGTAAATCGGTCTGGCATGGGGAATGAAGTGTTTGGGCAATATTGGTTTAATGGTATTGGTAAATGTTAATATCAGACATCTTTATTAAAGATGCTGAGATTCTCTTTAGGAGAGACAAGGATAAACAGGATCAGGAATGAAGTGATTAGAGACAGGAACACTAACAGGAAGGTTAGGAGAAAAACACATAAAACTAAAAGTGAACATAAAACTAATCAAGCTACTTTTTACATATTTACATTTGCAGTCAGCTGTGTGGTCAGAGCAGAAACCTTCTCCTGCGAGGACTCCAGCTCTCGGCGAAGTTTACGGATTTGCTGTTGGGTGGAAAAAAAAGAAAAGTATTTCAGTTAACGGAGACACCAAATCTGACATGATGGAATGTCCTACTGCAGACTCGAACACAAAAGACTGGGGTGACAACCAAATGAGACACACAGGAAGAGGGAATAAGAGGAGAGGAGACGACGACGACGAAGAAGAAAACTTACCTCTCCCTGAATCCTCTCCTCAGCCTGGGGGAGTAAGGAAGGAAGCAAGGGAATAAGAAAACAACAAAGATGTTAGGTAAGACGAGAGGAGAAAAGAGAGGAGTTGAGAAGTGTAGCAGCAGAATAGAGTAAATATAGAGAATATGGAGGAGGTGAATAGATATACGTATACCGCGGGGATGATGAAAGGAGAGGAAAAAGAGAAGAGATAAGAAGAAAGAAGAGGAGGAAGAAGAAGAGGAAAAAGGAGGTAGAGTAGGAGAGAAAACAAGTCAAAAGGTACATAAAGAGAGGATACAAACACACACAAAAACACAAATACACGCAGTGAAACTCACTGAGGAGTAGGTCGAGGAGGCGTTGGAGGCAAGTGAGAGAACTGAGCCATGAACTGAAAAAGAAATACCAAATTTAGATCATTCTCCAGAGATGTCGCTAAAAAAACCTAAATACTGTATTCACAGGTGGAAATGAAATATGATTTTTTTTTCAGGTCACCTTAAAAAACTTTAGGAAAGTAAAACTTATGTTTTAACAAAATAAACCAAGTGATTTTAAAGGTTACCAGATCAGTGGTCACCAATTGCCCCACAATTTTTTTCTGACCCGTCTTTATC
This sequence comes from Paraplagusia blochii, assembly GCA_016785265.1. Classification (NCBI taxonomy): domain Eukaryota; kingdom Metazoa; phylum Chordata; class Actinopteri; order Pleuronectiformes; family Cynoglossidae; genus Paraplagusia; species Paraplagusia blochii. The sequence continues at coordinate 17,286 of JAFBJS010000179.1, forward strand.
GTGTGTTGGTACAAACTAATTAAATTAATACAACACACCTAGAAACTGGTATTTTTTTAAATATTATAATAAACATGAAGCCACTGTGTATGCACCTTCATGAGCAGTCTCCTATTTTTTTGATAATTTCGTCTGCTTTGGAGTTTTAGTTTAGTGCCAATGTGTTGACAAACTTAATGTAACCTTGGCCAGCAACCTGATACGTATCAAGTATCACACAATGAAGTGTGTGAGTCAGATGGGGAGAGAATAAGGTAATAGGATGCGACACATGAAGATTCTCACCTTCGTCAGAGTCCCGGTCCCTGAAGGAACCTGAGCGAACCATCCCGATGCTTCGTGGACGTTCTGAAAGTGACAATGTGCTGCCAAGGGGAGACTCAACATACGCCTCCACCGAGCCCTCATGCGCTGGGATGCTGTTGGAGCGAGTCATCCTCGGAGCCCCGCTCACTGGGCTGGATGCTGCTGTTAGGAGAAACACACCTGAGTCTGTGATCTGAAACCAGCCTCTCTAGACTCCTGATGGAAGTCCTGGTGCAGGAGGACTCACCAGTGCCGGTCCTGGACGATCTTGGGAGGGAGGTCGGCGATGAGAGTATGGGTAGAGCCAGTGTCTCACCGACACTGAAGACAGTGTGGGAGTGTCTCCTCTCTCCTCGCTCCTTTCCAGTGTCCACTGGCTGAGAGCTTATAAAACTGCAGATGTACGAAAACTAAAGTTATGTCTCAAATCCTTTACATTCTGTATCCATGATAATGAACTATTGTTATGAAACTGCACGTTAATGTAACTGAAGAAGCAGGAAGGAGTGAGTGAATGTGCTTTCCTACAAGGGGTGTGATGATTCACTCACATAACGATCCGATTCACAGGCTACAATTCGATTCAGGAACGATTCATAAAAAAATATTAAACAATCAATCCAGTTCGATCCGATTTGGTTCAGTTTGATCCAAACCGATTAATTTGCACACCCCTAATATATATAGTGTTTATTAGGGGTGTGACGATTCACTCACAAAACGATCTGATTCATATCTCGATTCACAGGCTTACGATCCGATTCAAGAACGATTCATAAATAATATTAAACGATCAATCCAGTTTCGGTTCAGTTTGATCCAAACCGATCGAAAACGATTTATTTGCACACCTCTATTTCCTACCTTAGTCCTTTCTTTGGAAGTGTGTTTCTGTCCCCATCAGATCTGTTGAGAAGAAGACAGCATAGTTAATTACCCTGAATGCACCATGTTATTTAACTGTCCACAGGAGGCAATAGAGTGACACTGGAGGTTGTAACCTGTAATGCCTGTGAGTGGGTTTCACCCACACTAGGCACTGCCTGCAATCTTAACTTAGAGAAGCTTAGACAGCTGATGTGGATCAGACAGCAGTGTTGCTCACATGTATCATTTTGAGACTCGTTAAATCTCAATAAAAGTTCACTTGCTTCTTATGAATATAATAACTTTAACACTAAATAATGCAGTGACTCACGTGTCCGGTAGCGTAAGCGACACTCTCCCCCCAATGCCTGGACATCGCTGTGTGTCTTCCTGCCTTTCTTTGGTTCTAGGGTCCACGCTCCTGTGAATACCTTCCCGGTTCTTCTCCCAGTTTTCTGGTGGTAGGCTCATCTGCAGTGGCAGTGACTCCATGCTGCGGTGCAGCCCAGACAGACGGGGGTACAGCGGTGGAGAAGAACTCCCCCTGCTAGACTCTAATGAGGAGACTTGCCGAGGTCCCAGACCAGAGCCAGAGCTAGAGAAACAGGCCGAGGAGGAGACAGTAAGTAGTGGAGCAGGGCTGGGAGTTAAGTGGGAGCCAGAGGAGGAGGAGGAGGAGGAGGCTGTGTTGGCTAGGTCCTGGAGCTTTGAATAGGGAGGGATCTTTGGAGGCAGGGAGCCCTGCACCTCCACGTCGAGACTGTTGGAGTTCACCTGAGAGACAGACTGAGGCTTTCCAAGACTGCGAACACCAGATAATCTAGGATGACAAAAAATATTTCATCATTTATTTGTGGTTATGTTGTGTGATGAATCAAAATATCTCATCACATTTACTGTTTAGGATATGTTTGTAGAAACATTATATTAGTAAAAAACCTCTCAACCATCAATAAACTGCCTGTGATTTAAAGAAGCTTAATAATGTTAAAGAAACACATGGTCGCAGTTTAGATGAAATCTTTCCTTGTCATCAAGGTATAGATGGATTTAGCTACAAAATAGTGTATTTCCTAATTCTTCTCAACTTGGTGTTCTGAAGATTTTCAGTATCAATTGGATCTGGACTGCAGGCAGGCCAGTGAAACTCTTTGATCTAACCATTTTTAATGACATCAAGATTGATCCCAAACGTTGCATCTCTAAATGATCCTAAAAAAAGGCTTCAGATCTTTTAGATCTAGAGATTTTTATCAAGATAAAAATCACTTGTTTGAAAAATCCAAAACATGACTTCCTCATAATAAAAGACCACATTACCTTTGAATATTAGTTGCAGGTCTATCAAGACTTTTTCCACCACTAGGGGGCCGTAGTCCTTGTAGCTTCTCTGAAATGCCGTGAGTTGATCCTCCTTTAAGAGACCCTCCACCACATTCAGAGTCTGACATGACGGCTTTAGCTTTAGCCCTCTCCTTCTCTTTCTCTCTGTCTGTCTGATTGACAGGACCAGGGCTGGGAATTCCACGACTCCCAGGTTTACTCAACCCCGGTCCAGAACTCTGCACAGGCGCAGGTTCTTTCAGCCTGGAGCCCTGTGGTGGCACCGCTGTTGTTGGGGAGGGCTTGGTGAGTCCAGAGTTCGTATCTCCTGTTGTGCTAACAGGACGAGCTGAGCTGGGTCGGGTCAGAGTTAGCGTGCTGGTCTTGGCAGGACGAGGGAGAGATCGATACTGTAGCGATGTCCTGGCGCTTGGAGACAAGAACCCACTCTGATCACAACTGGACACATCCAAACTGATCTTCCGTCCTCCACTCCCACCAACAGCTGGTTTCACAGGAATCCCTGATGTTTTGGGCGTCTTGCTGACTGTCGAAGAGCTGAGTGCACCGGTACCAGTACCAGTGCCGTTTATGCTCACTCCATTATTGGCAGCTGTGTTTGGCTTCTTGAAACCAAAGTTTCCACCTGCTGATGGTCTGACCAGGCCAGATGGAGGTTTACGTTGTTCAACAGTGCTGGTACCATTCCTGTGATCTTTACCAGCATCAGAAGAGGAACGCTGAAGTCCTGACGACTTCACTGCTAACCGAGATTTATCCATGGGCTTCATGTCGGACTTGATTGAACCTATGAAGTAAGCAAAAATATTTTTAGATTAGTTTTCCCTTCTGATAACTATTTATGAACAAATTCTACTAAAAACATAATTAAATAAATAAAAAGACCAATTAAAAAAGGAGAGCTAAAGGACAATCTTTACTAGGTGGAAAGGTTGTTATAGAGACAACTTTTTTTAAGACAGACCTCCTGTGTTGGTGAATGCTGATCTATAAAACTGGACTGAACGCTAGAAATATTCTAAAAAACTGCATTACCATTGTTCACCACAATGAGTCCAACTTTTGCATGAGACAGACTTTCTAAGGATTGGGTCAATCGCTTGTATTAAGTGTGATAAAACTTCAAAAGAAGGCAGTATCTTTTCTCAGCACTTTGAGGTGTTTTTGGTTGGGAGTTAAACACAGAACTGATTACTGGATTTCACACACTGATAAAACAAGAGAATTTTCACGGGCTTGTGTATCTGAAACAAATAAGCACGCTGGAAAAACCTGCGCCATTAAGTTTATGGAGCGTTTCTTCAGACTCTTAACCTGCAGGAAACAGCTGGAGGGATTTTGCCACAGACTCCGAGGTCCAGGCGTGGTTTCCCAATTCTCCTTTGAATAAATGGTGTTTTAATTGATTGTGGTTGGAAATAATTAGGAGAAAAATACCCATGGAGCTTAAGCCACCCACAAGTGTGAGTAAATGCCTGCCACACTCCACGTTTGACTCCAATGTGTGTTTTTATAGAGATTTTAATGGAGTAAAAGAGCTACGGGATCAAGACCCACCAGAGAGAGGATCGGGGACATCTGGACTCACTCAAGATTAACTGATTACAAAAGACACACACAGATGTACAGAATATACCGCACAGACTCATAGCCACACACATATGACAGTGAGCAACTGTCAAAGAATGGCTCACATTAGTTTATTTGTAAACGTGACAACATGAACTTTATGCAAGGGCTTGTAAAAAAACAACTTGTTATGGGATCATCAGGCTGCAGAAACTGCAGATCAATCTTTTATCTCTGACATAGATGGATACTGGTTTACTGAGTGCAGCGGTGGGAACACAATGAAGCTCACAGACATTAAAGACCCTGTCATGAATCACTCATGGAGCTGTGAAGACAACGACACCACGTTGATTTAACTCAGGCGAAGAAATGATAATTACCGCCTGCTTGGACAAATTAAATCCTCCTAACTGAATTTCTGTTTGGTTTAACGGAGACAAAAAGAAACAAAAGTAAGACGGATCATTATGATTAACTAGAATTAAATGATTGCAGGTCCTAAGTGCTGTCACAGACTGAACAAAAATTGGCATTGTTGGTATTATATTGTAAATAGTATAAAAGAAAGTTCAAGAAATCAATCCCCAGTTAGGATGGTTGGCTCCCTCTAGTGGCCCCCAACACCCGCAGGAGGGTTTGTGAGAGACTAGGTGCTGTGCAATGTGGAGACTGCAGTTGTGGAGACTGCTCCCTCTACAGCAGAGTTATAGCAGAACTCCTATCCCACAGTGTAACTTAACTAATTATCTGCAACAGCAGATGATTTTTTTTCTTCATGCATGCTTCCCCCATGGTGCACCGCACTTATTAAAAAAATGCTGATCTTAGAAATGAAGTCTATATTATGTTTGGGAGCCGTGATGATTGGCAAAAGTTCCCAAAAATACAAAGACAAACATTTCAAAGTGAATGTAGCACCATCAAATGCATCCCACAAAAACCTGTAAATGTAAATCTCTCCCATCTGTCAGAAATTTTCAGTCCGATGATTAGTTCCCATGCAAACTTGTTTTAACAGCTTACATTGCATTTTAAGATAAAGGTGACAGAACCACAAAACTGTACAGGTTCAGAACGTCATAAACTGAGGACCTGTATATTGGAAATTGAATTTTCTATTGCAATTCAATAGCAATAGGATTGCTATTGTGACCACACATCATCAGTAGGGTAAAACTAACCTATCTCACAACCGTCTGAACCTAGCTCAAGCTCCCTAATGGTGACACATTACAGATAGAAATTATTTTTAGAAAAAACAAAGCAACTAAAATTCATCCATCACTCATCTCCATCCTCTTTGTCTGTTAGTGGAGGCAGCAGTCTTCATGAGCACCACCCAAATCACACCGCCTGGCCCTAGGTGAGCCCAACTGGAAACCATCCACCAAAGCCGGGATTCGATCTTGCCCAGGAGGTGAACCATGGAGTTCCACTCCAATGTCAGACACTGACACTGGGAAAAAAATAGTTTAATTTTTTTTTTCCCTACAATTTTTTTGAATTTTTTATTCTGCTTGAATGTTGTACACCTTCCTTTTGAACCTAGTGGTTCCACTCCTTGTGTTTTTAATATTCTACACTGTCTCTAAGGATAACACTCCAGCACACATGCACGCGCAAGCACTTGTGCACACTTTAAGCTTTGTCTCACACAGTGGACCACAGCTGCAGACACCCCCACCGTAGCCCTCCCATCCAACACTACCCTTTAGAGCGAGGTGCCATGTATCAAACGCCCATCAACACCCACTGACTTCCTGCCAGATCGCACACACACATAAGCAACAGCACTTTATTCTTCCTCAGCCAAGCTTTTTTGTGTTGAACACACACACACAGCTTACAGCAGAGAAATAAAGGACCTTGCTTGTGAGCGAGTTTGTGTCTCCATGTCTACTTGTGGAACAGCCCAGAACAGTGTGAGCCATCACTTTTGACTCTTGCACATAATACAGACAATAGTTCAGACTGTGGAGCCACTTTTTAAGCTTTACATCTGTGTAGCTTGTTTATACACACACACACACATTAGTGTGTGTGCTTGCACCTTGCAATGGCAAACACAGCCCATGTGGTCCTACTGTAGCAGAGTGTAAACAGTCTCTGGTCACACCAGCTGTAGAAGTGCAGGGACTGTTTGTGCACTTTAAAAACTCATTAACAGGACGGCAAAGCAACATGTGACTTGCAGTATCCGTTGTGGTTCGCGTCGTTTAAAGGTGACATATCAGCCATATTTTCAACACCCTCCCCGTCCATCTCACACTGTTTGTTCATAGCCTTTTCTCATTTCCTGTTTCATCATCTATTATCGTGCTAGACAAATCCATTATCTAATATATGCCAGTGCATTAACATGGCTGCCTCCATGGTTTTACTAGACCTTATCAAATCTATACAGTGCTTTATACATTTGTTGAGATGAGTTAATTTAAAGAATTATGACAACCCAACACTGCTGACAGTAAAGCAGTTTGATGCTTTTCTGTGTACAAGGTGTAAATTAGCAATAAGGATTATAATCTTGCTTCACATAACCACATATATTTGTTTGGACATCTCAGATCTCTGAGTTTTATTAAATATTTATATATTTAAGATTCCAAACAGAACATGCAGTGATACTTGATGTCTTATACTTACTTATATACTAACCAGTATGCCTATATAAACCTATACTTCACCTAATGGAGCATAGGATCAGCATGTTTTTGAGTACAAAAGTCAAAAGCATCCTCAAAAAGGGCATACTCACAATAAAAACAGTAACAGTAAAAGAACAAATGTCTGGACAGTCTTCTGTTTAGATGAACCTACCTGCCACTTTTAGACCACTCTGTGTGGTGTGAGTGATAGGAGACGTGACGCCCACAGGTTGGTTCCGTCCTTTCTTCAGGACGTTGTTTTGACCCAGGGTTTGGGGTTTTTTCAGCTCGCCCCTTCCTCCTCCATCAAGTCCATCCCCCTGAGGCCTGGACTTCTTCCACCTGTTGGCTGGTTCTGACTTGGGACTTCCCGTGTCATAGATGTTGCTTCCCTGATTCTTGCAGTTGGATTTTGAGTCCTCATTGTCCCAGCATAGACCATTCTCCACCAGAGATCGTTTCTCTGCGTCTGTGCGCATCTGGATAGGATAAAGGGTGAGACAGTGAGTGTTTAATAAAAATACAACATTATGTTTGAGATGAGTACTTTGTACAGTGTCTTTGGGCAAGATTTACTCATCAGCCCCTTCATTAAAACAATTTTGGACAAACTCTTATTTTGTGGTTGATGAATATTTCAACTCCAGTTAAATATGTCTTTTCAGTAGTGTGATTAATTCTTTCTCATTGGGTGGTGACAGGTACATGGTTTCTTTTGTGTGTGTATGTGTATGTGTGTGTGTGTGTGTGTGTGTTCCGGGACATTGCACACAACAGTTTCTCATATACTGAATTCCTTTTGTTATTAAAGACAGCTGAACTCCTGTAAAGGTTCACAACACACAGGTGAGTGTGTTCAAAAAAACCTTATCATTTCCTCAGACAAGAGGATTCAAGGATTCAAGGAAGCTTTATTGTCATTGCAACACATGTTAGACATATGATGAATGAAATGAGAAACTCGGGGCAATGTACCTGTCAAATCAAATCTCAATATTTCCATCCTGTACATGATGACATTCAAAAGTGGGCAAAGTAGTTAGCATGTACAAACCTTGTCCTCCTACTGGATTTAAAAAATGGCATTAAGTCACCATTTTTATCAGTCTTTGACTGGGTTTGAAGGGTTTATATTAAAATATGATTGATATTTAAAAAATATATGAATATATTAAATAAATATATTTTACATACTTTTTTTTTCACCACTAGCAGGAAGGTTCACGAGGGGCTGGTGCTGTTCAGTGTGACCTGAGTGATGGTTGTGGAGACTGCTGCACCGCAGTAACAGAGATGAAGATGGGTGGAAAGTTTTCATATTTTCACACTGACAGCTGTGAAGGGGCCTTCTGGCTTGATTGTGTCACATACACTTCCTTTAAAATGTTTGGGGTCACTTTATTTTTGAAAGAAAATCGCAGTTTTCTTTTTAATGAAGATAACTTTAAACTAATCAGAAATGCACTCTATAGAGGCCCATTTTCAGCAACCATCACTCCAGTCCAGTCCACCCCATTATGCATTTTTAACTGTGTTACGACCCCCTGGTTATAGTTATGTTCATAATATATATATAAAATATATATCTCTTCAGCTTTTACCAGGAACCTGGCCATGTGCTTTGCTCATTTGTCTTGCGTTGTATACTAGTATCGTTGTCATGTGTATTTGATGTGAGATGTGTGTGATTAGAGAGCCCAATTGTGTGATATAGCCTTATTTATCTTAAACTGTTTTCACTTGTTTGTGTTTGAGTTATAAATCAGACAGGGTCCTCTTTTTGTTATGGCATTTTTATGTTATTATTTACATTGAGCTAAATAAATAGCCCTAAACTATCTGTTCTGTGTATTGGCCATCTTCTTGGGGAAGAAGAGGAGAAAATGGACAAAATCCTGTTATGTACCCTTTTCCCCTAGACTTGGGATGCAACAGACTGGCGCGACTTATAGTGTAAAAACTACGCTATTTTCTTTTCTTATAAACCGCGGCTGCTTGAGGTCCTGAGCAGATGGCATGCAAAGGCAGGTCAGACTGTCTTTTTCTGTCTCTGGTTTAGTAAATGCACATGATGAGGGACCTCGTGTAAATGTTCTCTTGTTGTAGATCTCTGAACCTAAAATATCATAAGATACAGCCTTTTGAAAAAAAGACTGCTATAAACAGACCATCTAACACCTTAAACAGCATTTTTTTTACTGCAGAGTCTAATAAAATTGTTCAACTATTTAAAACCTAAACGGATCCATTATTGGACAGTGCTATGCTCATAGCACCTCAGTGGTGGATTAAAATCTGAAGCCTTGCAGACCCAGGATCACTTCCTTTCCCAGTGGGCCATCACTGCCATCTATTGTGTGAACTATAATGACCTGCTGACTATAGGGATCGTTCCTAAATTGTCATACATAGTCAACAGTCAACAGTAACAATTTAATGCTTAACTAACGATGTGCAAAATCCATGTCCGTTTTAACAATATGTGAATAGAAAGATGCTGATAGCCTGAAATCAAGGGTGTTTTTTGGAGGGGGTTGGATCATGGTTGTGACAGACGTGGGGGGCACTGACCCAATTCTTACAGCTCACTGGGTGTCTGCAGATGGTCCTGACAGTGTGTGTGCATGTATGTGTGTACACTTCCAGTATGGTAACCATGGTTGCCATAGTTACGATAATTTCTTCTCCAATTTTTGGGCTTTTTTTGGAATGCATTGTGGCATGTTTTAACATAAAATACTACTTAAGTATCAACAAAGGAAAGTAGCAATAATCCAATAAATGACTATACATAAACAATGTGATACTGTACTGTTGCTCCGTATTCTGTAAAAAGTCAATCAGTAATCCTGCATTGAATAGCCTACTACAATGGGAACACCAAGATACTATACATACTGTTTAATCAGAACTGTGTACAGTGTTATATGTAGGGATGCTGTGATTAGATATGATATTTTTGACTTTTTGTAAAGGTACTGCTCGGAGGATAATGACATCAAGAAAAAAATCGGGAACCTTCTCAGGTGTTCTTGATGTTTGCATTTTTGGTTAACCACTTCTTTACTTTTGTGGTGTGTCTGTCAGTTGTTCCACTGTGTTGTGATTTTATCTTTCTTTTTAAGGTATTCAACTTTACAAGTTTGAAATACTGCCATACAGCTGAATGCATGTTGTTACAGGCATGAGCAATGTAGCAAGCTGTGCGTCTAGTAATTTAACCTAAAATACTAGCGATGACTGTTTTCATCAATATTGATTCAGATATCAAATATTAACAACAGTTTCCCGTATCATTAAAAAATAATAGGGTCAGTCAATTTTTATTTTTTTTATTTTTTTATAAACGTGAATAACGCAAGTTCAAGTTATGTTCCGATGGCTGCACTCATCTTAATGCAATGTTAGGCCATAGTTTGAACCCTATTATGGTTTCATATCACTCACAAGTCCCGGAACTACATGATTTTAAGTTTATAGGAAAAACAAGTGACGTTAAGCTTGGGGCAAAAAGTTTATTGCAAAAAATCCTGTTCATTATTTATGGTGAGACATTTAATGCAGAACCTGCTTCTTCAGGGTTTGATAAGATTGATAGTTTGCAAGCAGGGGCACGTTTTGACACATGATTGTGTTGAACTAAACCAGTAGCTGTTGGCAGACAACAGTCCATCAACATGGCTGCCTCCATGGTTTTACTTCTTAACCCTTTATAGGGAAAGTGACTGTTTTTGGTAATTTTCGCACCCTTTACAAATGGCCCCCTTCCTCTACCTCAGTGAGGTCACGAACCATGTGGTCCTCACTCAGCCATTCAGAAGAGATCACCCAACATCACAGATCACATGACTGTGTCATTCAACCAGGAAACTGTATCAGCACTTATGTTCTAAAACTGATGTCCTAATGTGAAACATACATGTTCCTTTCAATCCTATAGGTATTTTTATTGTAAATTTTACACATACATTTTTTACCACCAAAGGGCGAGGAACCAAATACAGTAACTTTATTTTCTTTGATTTTCTCCAAGACAATGCAATATTTTGAAAATATTGAAAACAGCAATAATCCCTGATTATGTCACTCTAACACTCTAATGAATATATATTTTTATAATTTCATAGTATTTCAATGAGTGCCCTATAAAGGGTAAACAGCGGTTCACACATATGCTGTGATGTGTTGGTTATTCTGATGCAGACATTTTTGGTTAATCGTTACCAGAAACATTATATTTTTATTTGGCCTAAAGGCACAGTCTTCTTGTCCATTTAGATTATTTTGGCATTGTGTAATGACTTTGGTGCAGCAGACTCACCAGAATGTTGGAGCTCCTACGGGAGCTGACCGGGGTGCTGGGCAAAGAGTTAAGGGCAGTGCTGCTGTTAAAGTCTTCACAACTCAGGTTGTCTGAACCATCGCTCAGGCCACTGCTTATGGAGCTGCTCTCGTCCCAACTATAAAAAAACACACACACAGACACGCAATCTTTCAAACCGTGGAAACACACTGGAAAATGTTTAAACAGTCTGAGGTCAGACAGACAGATGGAAAAAACCACACCACTATAAACAGTAGAAGTTGAGTTCAATGAAAATACACTAGAAAATAAAGTGTCTGCTGCAGTTTCTGACGTACGCAACAGAGGTAAAAATTAGAGGGTTTCTCCACGTTTGTTTGATTAACCTTTATTGTTTCGCTGTCTTTTACACTGGAGTTTCTCTTTTCTTCCACACGCCATGAAAATCATCTGGCCACTATTTTCTGCTTTTCCAAATGTTATTTTCTGTTCCAGTCCTAGGACAGAAGATCTTCTTCACAACTTTTCTGGTGGAGAGAAACTCTCCAGTCTCTGCACATCATCGCACCGAGGACACATGCAAACGCACACCAGTGTCGGGAATAGCTCCAAAGACCATATAGAAGCTGCAGTCACCCACATGTGGGAGTGTAGGAGTGATGTCTGAGTCACGGTGAAGAATCTCTACTTGACTGGAGCTGGAAACACTGGTTCTAAAAATGGGCTTATATAGTTACTTGTTGGTGAAGGCATAATGTGCACGTAGTTCTTACACAGATATGTAGAAGTAAACTGAAGATGATCTGAATCATCTCCAATAGCACGCACATCAAACTCTGGTAGAGTGCAATTATACCTGTCAATATATAGAGACCGAGTCAATTGTAGGGATGGGGAAAAAGATAAATGTAAAAATGGCAATTCTTATTATATAAGATTCTGAATTGATTCTGTATTAACGTTCCCTCAGAGTTTTCCCTTCTCAACCTATGGCACACAGCCTCTGGTATACAGTAAATTAAAACAAAATCTCATACGTTAATAATATTGAACTCTCATTCTTCCAGATTTAATGCTTACTCAACAACAAATTTTCCAAAAAAATAAAAGGGAAAATATGTACATGCTGTCAATTTTTTTAATAAATATTAGGTTTGGCCAGTGACTTCGTTTTTATCCTGTCCCACTTCTAAAAATGGTGATCCTGATTTGGGGATTTCTACATTTTTCAGCTTTAGTTGCTTTTTAGGGTTTAGTTGCTTACAACTAAACCCTTGTTGGATATCATGACTTGGATAAATGAAAATCTTCGCAGACATACATTTTTCTGCCTTAATTTTTACTTTTTAATATTTTTTTAACTATCATCGTGGGAAATTTAAATAAATGACATATCTGCAATAACTAACATTTTATGCGACATTATAAATAGAATTTTAACTTATTTTTATCTGAACAAAAATTTGAAACCATATTTTATTTTTTCCTGATTTTTATAGACCTTAGGCATCTATACATCTAAAGCTTTATTAATTTGGAATTATATTTTTTATCACAAATTTGAAATGTTGTAAACAGGTGAACATTTTGGTGAGTATTTTATTTTAGGACAGACATAGCATGTATGAGGATAAGATATTTCAGAGGTGACAGAGGTGATTAATGTTTTTTTTGTGTGTGATTTTGACAGAAAATGAACAGTATCAGATAAAACAGTGTGAGTCATGTAAAAATAACGACTGGAACAAATCTGTCGTCTCGACTTTCAGGAAAGACGGAGGTGTGTGTGTGTGTGTGCGTGCGTGTATGTGTACGCACGCACTGGTTCTACATTAAACAGGTCAAGAACAGGAAGTTCACAGTGTTAAGGTCATTTTCTCCTCTGATCAGACTCAATGTCACTGACTTGGACTGATGTCATTGGTTGTTGTACAGAAGACATCGAGGGCGGAGCTTCACTAATCAGGCCATGTATATATGCGATGGTGTGTTTTGGTGTCATTTTGTTTTCAGTTGAGTGAGTGTCTGGGTCAAACTGTGTCCTGAGGGGAAAAATACCTCCTGTCTGTCTGAAGAAATCTGAGATACAAGTGCAGTAAAATCTTAGATGTATAGTTATTTAAGGGACGATGAAGTCAGAGAAGGAGAGGTTTGTGGACTGATTCTTCCCAGTCTCTAAGATTGCTCTGGAACAGACATGGGCAAACTATGGCCGGAGGGCTGAATGTAGCCCGTTTGGCATTTAAATCAGGCCCGCCAAACTTTTCCAAATTCATTCATTCATTCATTTTCATTTGCTTATCTGATATTGGGTCGCAGGGGCAGCTGGCACCACCCAAACCACATTGCACCAAATTGTGAGCCTTCCTGTGGGTGGAGAGCCCATTGAAAGTTATGTGTGTCTGGACGGTGCTATAATCAGAGCACTTTCCTAAATATTACTATTAATTTATATCATAATCATACCACTGCCCTATCACTGCAATGCCCACATTTCCCCTCAAGATAAGGAGAATAGAAAAGGCTAAAATCTTATTCTTTTGCATGAATTTTACGTGGTATTTATCTTGACACACAAATGCTCTACAGCTCTATCTCTCTCAGTATAATATTTACTCAGTCATACCATTTGCCCACGCCTGATCTAGGAAGACATCATTCCTCCCCTCCTGTTTATGTCCATGTTTATGCCGTATTCTCTAGAGTTAAAGTCATTCTTCATTTCAGCTTCTCTAAAATATATTTTCCTTTTGTCCATTCATTCTTTTTAAATGTCCAATCCCAAGTTCCAGTCTGTCTTCTCCCTCTCTTGAATACTCTTAAATAACCTGCCTTCACTTGTCCTTTACTGTCATCTTTTCATTGGAAAAAAAATGGGATTTTTTTTTCATTTCTATGTGGATGGTTAAGGACAGACACTTTCCATTCCTAAAATGTCCACAGTGTAACGTGGCAAGGGACAGAATGGTTAAATCAGAAGGTTCTGGTGGCAGTGATTGGATTTTCAGACAGATGGAAACTGGAATGATGCCGGGGAGACGGTGAGTTCACACAGAGGAGAGGGACACGCACTGAAGACACATCTGGTACTCTGAGTAAAGAGACCTTCACAGACAGGCAAAGTGTTTGACAGAGGTCCTCAGTGACAGTTATTTAAGGACACGCCTAAGACAACTAACAACATCGTCTACAGAGATCATTGGAAACACTGATGAAGAAACAGCCAGTGAGCTAACAGACATGTCCAGAGTGTCTCCAGTCTTATGAGGATAGTAACAAAAGTGCATTACAACAGATCCTTGCAGATATTCAGCTACAGAGTCCCATACCATTTGTCTTTTTTTTTTTCACTACCACGTCTGGGACTTCCTTACACAGGAAATTAGATACAATGATTCTGTTTATAAAAACTGAGACCCGATCTAATGAAAAGACAGAGGGACTGCTGTGCGGACAGATGGTCCACACTGGGAGCCCTGGACTGATAGAGATAAAACACACATGCAAACATGTTCAACCTGCACCACCTTCACAGCTTAAAAATAATAAATCACAGAATCAACTAAATCAGTATCACAGAACTGTTTTTATATATCAAGAGTGGTCAACAGCAATCAGAACGTCTGCCAAACTCTGTATATTTTTTTCTGTTTGTTTTTTTCAGGTCAACATCTCTCAATTTGATGGGCAAAATTCTGTGCAGACACTTTTGGTAGAAGTCTTTCAAAAAGTCAAACCAATGACAGGAACAGACTAAATGAAAAAAAAACAAACCTTCTGAGGTTTTCCTGCTGCTGCCACTGTCACATGGTGTCTCATGGTTGTTTTTGTCTTTGCAGATGGTTTAGTTTCACATATGCTGCACTGTTCTCAGTAGGGGAAGAAAATGTCTTACTTTTTAAAGCTCTTCATTTAGAAAAATTAATTATTGAAGACTTAAAATTTTTTTGTTTATGTCTATAACGTACACAGTGGGCACAGATGAACCTGCTGTCATACTTGGATATTAAATTAGACGGGATATAGAAGTTTTTTTTATATCCAACGCTAAAATGTTTACCAATATCTGACCAAATACCTATGCTAAGCTGTGGCATGAATTGTTATTGGGTTTTGTGTGTCTTAGCAACAATCTATCCAACAGGGATGCTCATACCCATGCCATACACAGAGACACCATGCAGACATGTTATAATTGTGAGTCTATACATCAGTCCATTTATCCATCCATCCATCATCACCCGCTTATCTGTAACTGGGTCGTGGGGGCAGCAGTCTCCATGAGTGAAAATCACACTGCACCGTACCAGCCCCTCATGGACCTTCCTCCAGGTGGCGACTCCACTGGTGGGAGCCAGCCGTGCTAATTGGGATTTGATCTTGCCCAGGAGGTGAACACTGGAGTTTCACACCAATGATAGAAACATTGACTCTGGGCCAGAATGCCATGTGTCGATACAGTTCTGTTCTATTCATTGAGAAAATGAAACACAAAAAAACAATAATAAGTCCAGTGGTCCTGACACTACTGTGGAGACTGCTGCCAACACAACCTAGTAACGGATAAGAGGATGAAGATGGAGCTTGAGTAATTTTTTTTTAAAAATACACGTATTTCAATTAATACTATATTTGCACAAAGATAATCTATTCCATTTATCTGCTTATCTGTTACCATGTCGCAGGAATAGCAACCACTGGACTGTACCAGTCTGTCATGATCCTTCTACCAGGTTGTGAGCCCACTGGAAGGAGCCCACTGGATTTTGATCATGTCCAGGAGGAGAACCATGGAGTTCCACACCAATGACAGAGACATTGACTGAGAGCCACTAAAATCAATTCATAATCTGAGATTAGCTACAAAAAAAACAACAAAAAAACTTAGAATAGAATTTAGGCGCCAGAAATGTATGTTTCCAACTGAGCTAGTGGTGTTGGATTTAACCATAGTTACACTGTAGTTAACCCCTTCATCACAACATTTATGAGAAATGACAGACAGAGTTCACCAGTGACGACACCTTATTCAAAACATGCCTTTTTAATAAAGTGCTGAGTGAACACTTTGTATTCACACACAAAAGCAAACAACACACACTCACAACTGTTTAGGAGATTAGAGAGGATTAGGGAACAGGCTGGATTTAATGAGCTCATAATTGCTGTTAATTCCATCTGTCCACTGGATTAAAGCAGTGTGTTTCTGTGTGTGTGTGTGTGTTAGATGAGCTTACATCCATACATGGCCAACAGACAGAGGAAACCTCAACTACTGTGGCCTTGACAGACCCTCCTGACACACAAACACACACATGAACAGGAAACTCATCCTTCTAAACATCTTGCTCGAGCAAACTGTCACTAGTAAAGCCTGAAATGGAGCTAATCTCGCAGTCTAGTACTTTGTTTACTTACTCTCTGTGATCTGAACTTGTATGGGTTACACAGGAGCGCGACGAGCAGCCCCAAGATAAAGGTGTTGAATTTGCTTATGTTTGGTGTCTGTGACAGTCAAAGTGTCTCACTGTTCTCTACATGGAGTGGAATTTAGAAGAAGGACAGAACTCCCGAGACAAGGTGGAGCAGGTTTTAAATCACTACCTAAAGTGGTTCAGTGTGGGTTTTAGGTCTGGGGGAGTGGGTTATGTCGTTGAGGGAGTTTGAGCGAGGGTGTGGAGCTCC
This sequence comes from Paraplagusia blochii, assembly GCA_016785265.1. Taxonomy (NCBI): domain Eukaryota; kingdom Metazoa; phylum Chordata; class Actinopteri; order Pleuronectiformes; family Cynoglossidae; genus Paraplagusia; species Paraplagusia blochii. The sequence goes on from JAFBJS010000179.1 coordinate 34,011, forward strand.
TCAGCACAGAACCACGGTGAGATCTCAGACGGGGAACCCCATTCTGCTGAGGCCCAGGACGGGGGGCTGCTGGATCTGGGATTTTTGGGGTAGAATTTCTTACGGCCTCCTTCCAGCCACACAGCTGACTTTAACGGCTGTGAGAATTTAACTGCGTGCAGGGGAGGAGATGTTTTGGTTTGAAAAGAGGAGAAGGAAGTAGCCAGGGAACCAGTGAGAGAAATGGGAGGAAAAGAGAGAGGGAGGTACTGGTGTTGAATGAAACGAGTTCTCTTCCAGGTTGTTAACTTAACACAGCTGTGACAGAGAAAGTTGAGGTGTTTGACCTAAATCCTTCACGAGTTCCAGAAACTCCACAACAGAGCGCTGACACTAGATCGAACATGTCGTCACAATCAATTTGAACTAACCATCTCTGATAAATAGTCTTCAACGTAGAAATGTTTGAAGATGGCTCAGATTTCTCTGTTTCTTCCATGCTCTTTTACTGAGGCAGGGTTTCGATCCACTTCTCTACCACCATGTGGTTTCCTGACTTTTTTGAAGATCTCAGACATGAAAGATTATTGGCTTCCTCAGCTCTCCTTTGTTGAGGAGAAAAATGAGAAACAGTGGGGAAGTGTTAAGGGGGGAAAGGATGTGAACGTGAGAGTCAAATGTGATGAGTCAGGGTTTTGTTAAGTCAAACCAGACTCTGCAGTAGAGCTAAGAACATCTCCGCGTAAGATCGCACGGCTATGGCCAGTCTGTAATCTAAACACACACGATTCCTTTTAATTGTGATGCATCATATATTAGTTGCAGAGAGGCTGAACATCATTGATGACTCAACCATGACACAGATCTGTGCACCACCAAAGATCTCCTTGTCATGGTCCAACGGTGAGTCATCGATCTGTCAGACTAGAAATCTGGTCTAGGTTTTTATTGAAAAACCTGAACAGATGTAAATTGGGTTGAGGATCTAAACACTACAAAACAAACCAAGTCCAAGAACTTACCACTACCACCAATATTTTCGCAATCTGAATATAACACAATACAAAGATTTCAACACATCTGAAAACCACCATCCACAAGCTAAACACAGGTCACCAAAATGAATGAAGGATGAACTTCTCACAGACGAGTCAAAGACCTGACTAACTCAACCCAAACAAAGTCCCATTTCTGAGACACTGGAGGTTTCATATAAACAGTTCAGTCAAAGACTCGTCTCCAGAACGAGACAAAGCAGGAGATTCTCAAAACACAGAGTTGCTGTTTCGGCATTAGATGGATTTCATTTCAGTTTCAGTGTCACGTCGCACCCATCACCTGCTGTCTGAACACACACACACACACGCACACACACAAAACACTCCAGTCACACCATTTCCACCAGCAGTTCAAGGGAGACTGTTAGAAATTCCTCAGTTGCTCCAACACACATTTCACATTCCAGAGTATTCCGGGATTTCCACTCCCATATCCAACAACATATGTGACCATACAGTATGCATAGACAGGCATACCAACACACACACACACACACACCCAGACACGCACCTCATTGGTTCCATTAGAACCAGATTCCAGAGTAGGAGTCGAGAATTGACCAAATGAGTTTTACTCATTTTCCAACTTTTTTTTTTCTGACTGCTCTGCATGATTCAGTGCCATGTGATGACATGACCAGCAGATATTTTTATCTCCCTGAACTGGGTTTTTTATCCGCTCTTAGGCACAAAGATTGCTCTTGAATTAGGAAAGTAGTGATGATCAACCACTCAGTCTCCACAGAGAAAATAACTGACATTTACCAACCTTAATTACATACTGACTTCATTATTCTCCATTTATTTTCTCTTTTACTTTTATTTACTACTCAATAATGACATTTTTAGCATAAGAAAATTATATGATCCTGTCCATAACAGACACAAACTACTATGTCTACACATATAATGATGTCATCCCAACGTTGGAGCTGTCCAACAGGTGTGTTCAGGTGGCATTAGCAAGATGAAAATGAATGACAATTACTGCAGTTGACATTACAGGATTAATTTTATAATTTTTTTTTTCATCTTCCCTTTCAATTTTTTGAGGCCCCCAAGTGGACAGTGTCAGACCAACAGCAGCAGTTTCCATGTTTTTACCAAATGGTAAAAAACCTTGTGCAGGAGACTGCAGCAGTAGGCCATGCCATTCCCTCATTAAAACACGAACTTGTAAAACCAGGCAGAGAGCACACCAGGGGGCGCTACCTTGTGAAAATTATACGTTGTAACAAACATTTGATGTTTATTCTGTATCATGTCAACTTTCTCACTTCCTTAGGGCTGGCACAAGAAGAGTAATGCATTAAAATCCGATTTTTAACACTTTACTGAACAATTGATTGGTCTGTTTTGATGTGAGTAAAATTTGACTTCTATTGTTGTTCGACTGAGTTTTCCAGAGCACCTGGTACCACCTCAAAATTGGGAGGAGAACACACTTTAAGAAGACAAAACCTTCCATTGAAACGCTTCAAGGAAATACTTCACAGTTGTTTTTGTGTTGATACAAACCTGCATCCACACGTCTGCGGGAGATTCACGTCGATGAATCACAATTGTACAAGTGATGACATCATCAACAGGTTGTTAAATTCCTGACTGAGTCAGCCACCCTTTGTTTATAGAAAAAACAAGCTTTATCTCCTTCACACCCCAGATTCATCAGATAAACTCCAGGGCACAAGGTACTGGGCCAAAACCACCTGACATTTGCAGAAACATGAGAGGTTTGAATCCCACATGTGCCAATTGTGATCCTTATCACATAATTTATAACATTTTTCTGCAGTCTCTTATTGGACAACTTCATAAAGGTTAGAAATAGTTCATTCCTATTTTCTCTAAACCTAGAAAATCTAGTTAGGCCAGAAAATAGTGTCTTTCTGGTAAGTCAACCGAGCATTAGCTTACAAGAAACAAACTATTTTTGCATTGAAATGCCAGACTGAAAGTTTAAATGCATTCAAGCATATGTATAAAGTGCTGTTAAGAATCCATTTGGCTCACGATTGCTGGATGATGGTCATCAATCAGCTACCCAATAGGTCTGGCACAATCACATGTGGAACAGAAGAAACTAGTTCTGCATAAAATGCCTCGACAAGAAGAATGGACAAGAGGTTTTGCTAAAAACATTTTGCTGCAAGCTTAATGTGACTTCTTTTTTTTTTAAGAAACAAAATTGTTTAGTTAGGAGATGTTGGAGTGAGATGAAACGTTAATAGGTTTTATCTTACATCCTACCCTGCATGAAAAATTTCAAAATGTATTTATTTTATTTATTCATTCGTCTTCATGCACTTATCTATTGCCTCGTCTCCAGGGCACCAGTCTCCATAAATGCCACCCAAATCTCACTGCTCCATACTGTAAGCCTTCCTGTGTGTGGTGAACCCACTGGAAGTTATGTGGGTCAGGACAATGCTATGATCAGTAGCAACCTGGCAGCTGGTGGATTAGAAACTGAAGACCCGAGTCCACTTCTTTAACCACTAGGCCACCACTGCCAACAAATATATGTATATTAAATATCAAATGTATATATATATATATATATATGTATAAGAGACAGGGTCAGGACAATGCTATGATCAGTAGCAACCTGGCAGCTGGTGGATTAGAAACTGAAGACCCGAGTCCACTTCTTTAACCACTAGGCCACCACTGCCAACAAATATATGTATATTAAATATCAAATGTATATATATATATATATATATATATATATATATATATATATATGTGTAAAATGTTCTCTAAAAACCCATCTATTTAACACTGCATTTTCATTGTAACATTCGATATTTCTTAAATCTCCATATCCACCCTCTGTTGTTGTTGATTGTTTTTTCTTAACTGTGTCCTTACTATGTACTGTGCGGTGTCAGAAAGGCGCCTAAAATAAAATGTATTTTATATATATATATATATAAAATCGAAACCCATCTATTTAACACTGCATTTTCATTGTAACATTCGATATTTCTTAAATCTCCATATTCACCCTCTGTTGTTGTTGATTGTTTTTTCTTAACTGTGTCCTTACTATGTACTGTGCGGTGTCAGAAAGGCGCCTAAAATAAAATGTATTTTATATATATATATATATAAAATCGTAAAAAAAGACATCAGGGTGTATGTGTCTCCATTACCACCACCTGATTTTCAGAAAACATTGACGATGTTTCAGGGAAATTTCAATCATTGCCTTTTTACAGAAAACACATCATCATCACCAATGATGTGTAAAGGTGACATCATAGTATTTTACTGTTTACAGAGTGATCAAAACTTTGTGTTGGCAGGGAACTAGTGTTTTATGTTTGATTAAACAAACACGTGTTGCTGTGTGTATTGTCAGATTGAGCTTGGTTAATCATTCGGCAGCCTTTTGACAGCTGCTCTGTTTAAACACACAATCATAACACCCACCCTGTCTGAATATGTGGGGGGCGGGGTATAGGGTCAGAGAGAGTATTGCGGAGTAAATTACTTATAGTACTTATATAATATATGTTTATACATCGTCTGCTCTGGGATTTTCTTGAATGACTTGGTCAAGGTGGAGTCGAAGGGTTTTACTGTAGTTTCTCGGTTGGATATTTCAGTCTCAGTGAGTCAGAGAACTAACTCTCTTAGTTCGATGTAGGACGTGTCAGCTGATTCTATTTTTAAGTGTTCTTTTCTTATTTTGCTGTTTTTCCACGACGGGACGTACATGGTGTACTGATTACTAGCAATAGAGCATGTCAGGTACTCACCAACAGCAAGAAAAAGAAAAGATCAGTCAGGTCAGCCGCCTCGCCGCCTGTTTGAATAGTAATGCAGCAAATAGAGCAAAAGTAATAGATTTTTGCCTGAACAACATAATCCACTTTGTGTGTGTTTGGGTGGATGGGTGGGTGTGTGTGTGTGTCCCCTGGCATTAGGTCACTCTGCACTAATGGGTTAACATAAAGAAAGGTCGATTGAAGTGACAGAGATCAGACGACCAAAGAGAGCAGACATTACCTCCAACACACTCACTAGCACAGCTTCTCGTCCAATCACAGCGTACAGAAAATTCAAGGAAAATTCACCCTGACACCTCCGTTTCATTTTTAAACAATAAGAACAGTCGATCACTGGGAAACATATAGGCCGCATATACAGTTGGCGGTGACCACAGTCTGCAATAGTGGAGTTCCTCACAACATCTGGCTCACAGCACCCACGGAGGACGCGGCCAAATTTGGAGGATGTCTAAAAAAAGCGTTCATAAATTTGTATGTTTAACTCTATATAAATAATAATTGAATTACCAACAGAGAATTTTCACTACAAGTTTCATTAAAATCTTTACACAAAATTTTTGTGTCAGCAGCGTTAGTTTCTCAAAATTCTTTGTTTCTACCCATTACAACATATGTATAGAGCACTGTTTCGAATCCACTTGGTCCACTGTAGAAGATACAGGGAGAATTCCTCTGTAACAGTAATGTTCAGTAAATAAAGACAGCCATGTTGATGCACCGTTGTCATCAATTAACTGGATTGGTTTAGAACGATCACATGTCCAACCTTGCCACTGCTTCCAAACCAAAATCGTGTAAGGCCCTGAAAAAGCTAGCTCTGTATGAAATGCTTCATCATAAAGAATGGACAGGTAACCTTAACGTAAACGCAATCCTTGTCATGAACTTGTGTAGGTCGAAGATGTTAGAGTGAGTTAAAATAATAATAATAATGTTCACCGTATAGCGTAACCTGCATGAATGTGTGCTCAGCATATTTGCGCTAGCTCAAAAATTCTGACAGACCAACCCTATACAAGAAAAGGGTTGCGCTTTTCTTCAAAGCATCCATGTTATAGTACTCACAATATTTTGGTTATTCTTCCAATACAGAAATATTGCAATCAATCCCAAATTTTTGGGCAGGCACAGACAGACAGCTATTAGACACCTTGAACTCCACAACATTCAGAGCCCATTAGTTTGCCAACATCAGAGTAATGATGCATTGAGCCAGCACATGGGCAGGGAAGATGTGATATTTGCATCTGGTGATTTTTTTTTTTTTTACCCCATTGTTCTCCATTCAAATCCAACCCTCCAGTCCCGATTCTAGCCTCACACAGAGATGATGCTGATTTAATCTGTCACATATACTATAGTCTGAGTCCTCAACTGCAGATCAATCATCCCTAACATCCTTCACTTTGGGAAGGACCTGCATTCATGCATGTCCTCTGTCAGTAGTCCCTGAACACCCTGAGACCCGTGATAATCCACACCCAGACACTGAACCGTCAGGTTCTGGAACCAGACTGCAGTTCCGCCACCCCTCTTCAGTCCAGGCCAGACAGAACCAGCATCTGGACTCTGAGATTCTGCTCCACTTTCTCAATCATCTCATATCCTACAGTACTACCGGCGTCCAAGGAAACGTCTGCGGCGACAGTTTTATCGGAGACACCGTCTCTTTCACTTCCCTCCACGCCGTTTCCGACAGCCACAGCGACACATGTACTCTTCACACACGCGTCTTTACCTGGACAGTACGTGCATTGTCCTCTGCGCCTCCGCGGTGACGCGTCGGTGCTGCCGCTGCTGCGGCGCCGCGGGCGACAGATGCAGCATTTTTCCGCTCATTCTGTACACATCCACAATGAAGTTGCTTTGTTCCTGCGAGTCCGCATGAGAGACCGCGCACAGTCCGCTCCCGTCCGCGTTCTCCTGACTGGAATGAGTAGGACGCAGCTGCGGTGGAACAGCCTGTGGATCCAGCGGCAGTGACCGAAGCTCACACACGCGTCCTGCTGCTGCAGTGTTTCCTCTGACACTCCCACCTCTCTCTCTCTCCCTCTATTTTCTCTGTCTCTCTCTCTCGCTATAGAAAGACCACGCCCACGGCCCTCACTCCTTATAGCTCCCTCTCCCCCCGCCCCATCACCCACCCCGACAATCAAGTCTTTTCTGTCTTTGCACCTTGAAAAAAAACGCACTGAGGTTTTTTACCTGCTGAGCCGCAGTGAAGCAAGAACAGTGCAGTCACCACCTTCTGCACCATTCTTTACACACAGACACCTCCATCTGAGCTGCAGGGTTTCTTTTCATGTTGCCATTCTCTCTAAAACCTGCTACATCCTAATCCTAACCTTAATCCAGGTCCAGTCCATATCTTGATCCCTGATGTTAGATTCTAAACAAAACTGAGATGGTCAGATCTCTGGACAATAACCACCTTTAAACATCTGAATCAAACCTTGAAATGATCAACAATCTTAGAAGTACACTGATATCTATATTTGATATTATGTATTAGTGTATTCCAAAATTGTAATAAAAATATTTATTTCTATCAACATACAGTACCATAAGAAGAAAAAGGCTCATGGGTCGCCTGCTGGGCATTGCTACCTTATGCACCTCTGCACTTGTAAAATAAAATAAAATAAATAAATTAGAACTACATTATATTAATCCCGAGGGAGTATGATTCGGGAAATTATGCCTCTGCATTTAACCCATCATCGTAGTGAGCAGGGGGGTGCTGGCGTGTGGCACCTCAGCGGTAACTTGGAGGTAGGGGGATTTGAACCTTGCAAATCCAAGTCCGCTTCCTTAACCATTAGGCCACCATGCCCCTTGGTGTGCCCTGCCTGGGCATTTGCTAGAATCTGAGTGTCACCAGTGGTGCCAACTTGCCTCCTTAGTCCAACGGCCTGGCCAAGGGTTGGTAATATGGGCTGGGTTAGAGGAATTGTTGGGGTCACTCAAATACTTACTCTGTGGTTGATGGGGAGGAATAAACTGTGTATGCTTATTTGGGACTAACTAACTGTTTTGTATTATCTTATTGTGAGACACATCTTCAGTAGTGGACCTTGGTGTCATTGAGTGTTTCAGTAATTATCACTGGAAACTACCCCCCTGAAAAGACCCTGCTGAGGTTGATCATGCACCAGGGTCTCATTTTCTTGTCCCTTTTCAGGGGTTGCCACAGGGAATCAACATTTTCCATCTCCCCCTGTCCTCTGTATCTTCTACTCTGACTCCAACTACCCCCATGTCCTCCCTCACTACATCCATTAATCTCCTTGTTGTCTCCTACCTGGTATACCACCATTTCTGGTATCATTCTTCCACCAATGTATCCATTGTCAATCCTCTGAACATGTCCACACAATCTCAATCTTGAAAGGTTGACACCTCCAGGGGTGAGTTGCTCATTAACTACTTTAGGTACTACAACTCTACTATATACTACTCTAGTAAAATATCCTACCATGGTTCTGATGCACCTGATGCATCTGATGCATCCCTCCTCCTTAGCCACAGCCAGTAAAAAACTGATTAGTCAAAAAATACAAAATGAGGAATCTGCTGAAAAATTGTAATTACCTCCCACCCTACTGACGTCTATGTCAACAGAAAACCTTCATTCAAGGCTATGTAAAAAAAAAATCCATGAATTTACATTATTATAATCAACGCCACCCTTTGGGAGTTAGTCATTGGAATTTGACAACAGACGCCCTTATTAGGACTAGATAAAGAGGAAAGACTAAATGGCTCCAGTGTTTCTGTTGTTACACTGAGAATGTTGGCAATGGTGTCTATCATGTATCCACACACACACACACACACACACACAGAGCCGTGGTGTGTAAAGTAAGTGGACTCCAGTGAATAGATGCGTCTGTTCACTCAGTGAATGAAGAAACAGAGATGAATCGGAGGAGCAGGAGGAGGAGGAGAAGGAGGAGGAGGTGAAGAAGACGGAGGACACGGAAAGTTTCACTGGTGATGGCAGTAGGATGATGATGAAGAAGAGTAGCCAAAGAGACAATAGAAGATCATTCACTTAATGTCTTTTAGATACAAGAAGCTCTGACCATGGCTGTTGGAACAAGAATAACACACAGACACACACACACTCTCTCCCTGTCTCTCTATCTCTCTCTCTCTCTGTAGTGCACACACTGAGCAGCTCTGTGTGGACAAGCTGCCGTTGTTACTTCGACACCAGTGACTTTAGTCTAATGACAAGTTCACGTCCATCAGCTAAAAAAGAAAAAAAAAACATGCAGTCCAATAAGTTAATCGTAATAATACCTTGACTTTTCTACTTTTATTTTGTAATCACTCTATATGGTTTTATATAGTGCTTCATTTTTTTATTTATATCTTTATTACCTCTATATCAGCATCAGTTGTTGATAAACACATGCACACTGCTGCCTCCTGTGGTCAGATTGTGTCAATGTCATCAATAACAATTAAACCTTTTTATTTCTCGCAAGTCAGTATCGGTTCAATAGCCAAGAAAGGCGAGATGGAAATTATGCCATTTTCTTCTTTCTACATAATTTGTTTTAGAGACATAGATGTTTGTTATTGCTGAAAATACTTTTATTTTATTCGAATCATTTGACAGGGAAAATGGACAAGAGCATTAAACAAAGTATCTTCTGGGTCATAATGTTGTACCAGCCTTGAACTAATTTCCATTCTGAGTCCATAGATATATATGTAAGTAATTTTAAGTTGGTTTTATTTACTTGCTGCTGTTTTTTGTTCTTAAAAAAACAACCGCAGTTTAGTCTCTGTTGACTGTGAGTTCATCGTAGAAAAAAAACTTCCCAAAATTACGAATTCCATCAGACAGCTTTAGGGGTTGTTTATAAAGAGAGGCTAAAGAGTAGGTCCAGTCAGTCCTGACCACTGACTCATGTCCAGACCTGCCCCTCCTTTTTCTCCACCCCCACACCTCACTACTGCACTGTGGATCTGCTTCACTGATACTCTGCTTTTCACTTAGTAACAAAGTCAGAAAAACACACACACACACACACACTCACACACACACACCGGAGTGGTTGTATGTGTGTGGGCGTAATTAAGTGCTGATGTAATGACAGTGTTCAGGAAAGGTTGTCCATGTGACCCTGGGAACCTGTTGGTTGTCTGCTGATGAAAGAGACCAGAGACCTGGGAAAACTCATCCCCTTTATCAGAAAACACACATGCACGCAGGCACGCACACACAGACACACACACAGTAAAGGGATACTCCTCTTCAGTAAAACCAGACTCCCAGTTCTTCACTTTTAACTCTGTTTCAACAGCTTTGTTTTTGTGTTTATTAAAATCACATTTTTTTGCTTTTACAATTTTGTGAGTTGAAACCACAATTAAAAGAGGTTTTATTAGCAGCAGAGATGCCCAACTGCAGTGAAAATGATTTATTCTTTTTAATAATTACTCCTACCTGGTAGCTTCATTTCTAGGATCATTCATTCAATATAACCACTGCCCCTCCTCTGAATGTGTCTAAACCATCTCAATCTGGCTTCTCTGGCTTTTTCTCCAGACCTTCCTGTCTGTGTTGTCTCTCTTATCACCTCATTCCTGATCCTGTCCATCCTTGTCTCTCCCACAGAGAACCTGACTAACTTTTTCTTTAAATTGTAAGTCACATTGGGGCGTCTGAAAAATGTTTTGTAATGTAATAGTCATTGATGATCGTGACTTGACAAATTCACACTCAGATTAAAGGTTCAACAGTACAGTACAGTACAGTACAGTTCAGTCCAGTCCAGTCCACTGTCTCGGCTCAGAACTATCTTCAAGCCATGCAGATCAAAGACTTCAACAGTTTCCCTCATGCTCTCACTGAAGGACCCTCATGTCTGGACCAACATCTAATGAGGCCCTTTCCTAGAGTGGACATTCTTGAGTCCACTGAAGACAATATGGAGCAAAAGAAGGTCAAAGAACTTGACTTCAAACGTGTATTTCTTTTTGGTTTTGTAAAAGTTTCTGCAACAAGGCCTTCTGGGAAAGTAATGAGGGTCACCATTGATTTTTAAGGAGGAGATGAAGAGGTGGAGTAATGAGAATGAAAGGACAGGAAGGAGGACAATGGGAAAAGTCCGTGACTGACGTGGAGATAGAGAAAGACACGGTGGGGGACAGTGTGAGAAGGGGAGGAAAAGGTAATGCGCATTAAAAACAGTGTCACACCCACTGTTAGAGCTGTGTGTGTGTGTGTGTGTGTGTGTGTGTGTGTGTGTGTGTGTGTGTGTGCATGTATAGGTGATGGTGGGCTGAATCACAGCATTTTAAAGAGGCAGTCTTATAGAATAGTATGGGGTGAGTCAAAAAAAATAGGCCGTATGAGGTTAGAGTTAGAAAATCTGAGTCAGAGTGGAGATCTGTGTCACAGCAGAACCAAGTATGACATAAAGAAATAGAATCCTAAACCAGGCATGGGCAAACCTTTGACTTGTAAGTCAAAGTAATTGGTGCTAATATTGGACACGGGGGACAGGTTAGGAGCAGAGACATGGGGTGTTCATGTGAAATAAGATAAATGAAATGTAAAAGTCATGCAAAAAGTCTAAATGCTAATGTTTTTAGCCTCCTGTATGTCATCTATTCTGAAAAAAGGGGTCACTGATAGGAATAGGAAGAATTATCATTATATTATATCAGCAGTGGTTTAAAAATGAGTCTTTTCTTCCCTAAGATCCCTAACACTCATTTTCTGTAGGATTTTCACAGACCTGAGTCTTGAAGGCTGAGCAACCAAAGAACAGAGTAAATGAAGAGTTTTGGAGTAAAAATTAAATATCTTCATGAAAGTTGAAGCCCCAGACACTCAGGTAAACCTGTCTCTACTTGCTAAAAGTTTACATCATGAAGACAAAGAAAGAACCAGAGAGGATCATTTTCTCCCCCTCCAGAAAACCAGCGTGAAATTGGTCCCTCAAACGTCAGGCCTCTGACCTCTGCATACTGCCTTTACTTCATTTCTTTCCCTTCCTTACACACACTGTTGACATGGTAACACATATCCCTCTGAACTATGAGGGGGGCCGTACACACACACGTACATGCACACACACACACTCAAGGTAACTCTTAAGCCCTCTTAAGGCCTATACCTCGGCCTTGTGGACTGCTGACTGAGACTATGATTCTCTTCCACCAGAGGAAACTGCAGATTAGGTGGGATTAAAATTCAGGGTCTCCATGTGGATTCAGAGGGATTTAGCATTTGGGAGAGTTGAGAGGCACAGTCAGGAATAGAGCTGTTTCCATATCAATGCTTTTATGTATTTTGAGGAAAGTGCTCTTCATTTAAGATGAAGATGAGCTTCTATCTCCCTCTACTGGATTACTTAGAAATAACGTCTAATGGAATCAAATCAAATCAAATAAAAAAACAGGTTTATTTAATCTCTGAACGGATTCGATTCTTGGGACTAAATGTTTAAACGTCACTAGATGTTTTTAAGGGACTTTGCTGAAAAGGTAATATAGAAGTTAAATGGAAATAAACTATACAAATGATGGAAAAAGTAACTTTTGTTGTTTCAAGGAGTAAACCTTTCATCCAGAGTCAGATAAATGTTATAAATGTTTTAGAGATTTTCCCAAATTTTGCTAAAAAGCACAGCGTCTCTGTCATTGGTTGAGGGGTCACCACCTCCTGTAAGTTCAAATCCCACTTAGGCCGATTGGTTTCCACTGGGCTCACAATTTGCAGGAATGTACAGTGTGGTGCAGTGTTATTTGTGTGGCTGTCATGGCCACACTGGTGAAAATGGATGGATGGATAGATGCAAAGAAGCTGGACCTATGTGTCAGTTCCTCCTCTTTGGAATACTGAGGAAAAAGTCTAGACTTTATTTCATTTGGCAACAACACCTAAAAGAAAACAAAATTGAACTTACTGAATTTACTTGCAATGCCAGAATTTTTTTTCATTCAAATCAGACTGTGGGAATAGTGTGAGAGCGGTCTGGACTCTCATCCAAAACATGTGTTTGTTGCTCAACTGTAGTTTCACAATAGCAGTAACTATGATGAGTCGACTCCAAACCAGTCGTCAACATGTGGTTATGTCAACATCTACATCAATACTCATCAATGAGACTGGAGTTCATACAGAGCAGTTACTTGTATGAAATGTAATGTGATTTCACCATTGTGGACATATAAAGCCGTCCTTAATGAATGGTGGAGGTTGGCAACTACTAGTTTTCTGTTCAGGTTTCTGTGTGGGCCTGACATCGAGATCACTTGATGTAGGATCTTGTGAGAAATTAGTATTTTCTTTTTTTTATTGTTTAATTTTTGACCCTATTACTGCTTTATTTCATTAAAATTAAGGTTAATTTGTAAATTATTTAACTAATGTAAAAGTTTTTCTGTGGTAAAGATGAAGCCAAATAGAATGCACTATTACTAATATCAAAAGCTTGCAGAAGAAAATTTAAAGGTAATAATAAGCAAAATCACTGCCATGTTGGTGATCTTGTTTAATTAATTGGTATAAAACTAAATAATCATTTCATTTTCTGCCGTTACGCAGTGGTAGCCTATAATTTTTATGTTTTTTCCTGGTGCATTAAAAAGCCCTAGCCTGTGACCTATCAAAAAATTCCTGGTTGGAATCCCACCGTGTTACCACTAAGGACAGGAAATATTTATTCTTCTGTGCAGTTTTCCATGACTGTAACTGTAAAATCACACTCAAGGTGATTTCTGTAAGCATTTAGTTGTAACTATTAGCTGATATAGTTCACATAAATGTATGGATTACTATTGGATCTTCCCTCAGTGGTGGCCTAGTGTTTAAGGAACTGGATTTGGATCTGGAGGGTTTGAATCCACCCGCTGCCAGGTTGCCATTAGGTCCACTGAGCATGGCACAGCCCCCTCCAGCGTTTAAAGCTGCCCCCATGTTCACTTTGGTGATGGGTTAAATGCAGCAGTCACGCTTGGTTGTGTCCAGTGGTGTGGCGACAAGGAGTTTGCTTTTCCTTCCTTCTCCAAGTCAAAATTATATCTACTTAATTGTAGCTATTACTTTGACCAGTAGGTGGCGACAGCATCCCGTTGTTTCAAAATTAAAGTTAGATTTTAGATTTAGAAGTGCTTTCACAGCTGATGCACTAAACAGTCTGTTATCTATGTTGTCATTATTAACTTTGGCAATCCTATGCTGAATTACAAAAATCTTGATCATGGCCTACCCATTTCCTAGGTCTTCATCATCATCATCGTCATCATCATCATCATCGTCCTCTGCTTCATTTGGGCTTCTTCCACCAGCATCACTGTCACTCAGGTATCCCCCCTTCAACAGTGATGTATCTGCATCGTCCAAGTCCTCAACGAGGTGAATGCGGGACATAATATGTCTGCTCCTCTGCTGGACGTCAGGCTGTGCGTTTCCTGACGATGGAGCGTCTCCAGCCTGGAGGCGGGGACTGGCCTGACCCTGACGCCATGACAGGGGAGAGGAACGGTTGGAAAGAGTGGAGATGGAGAAGGCGGCAGCTTCGTCACTGTCGTAACAGGTGTTTCCCTCCAAGCAGCTGTGGAGAGAGTAACAACTAGGGTTGAATCAGATTTCAAATATTGGTATACAAAGCACAGAAATATTTATATTATACAGTATCAACTGGTAGTCTGGAAATTTAAACTGTTCCTCACTTGAAACGGTAACACCCAAGAAATAAGGCTTGTGAAGACAAGTTGAAAGTATTTTAAAGACAAAAACAAAAATGCGGCAATGGTGGCCTAGCGGTTGAGGAAGCAAACTCTTCATCTACATTGGTAATATATTCTAGTTCTATACACACTTTCCTATACTGTAGCCCATTCTATATCATAAGTATATGTTACTGATCTATGTATATACTGGGTATTTATGGGTTAGTTTGGGTTTAAAAATGAATATGCATGTGGGTATACATGTATATGTACATACATATATCCCTGGGCACTCACAGTTGTCCACTGTTCACTTTGGTGATAAGTCAAATGCAGAGGTCACATTTCGTTGTGTGCAGTGGTGTGAATAACATTGTAACAATGACAAGGAAGTTTGATTAAAATTAAAAAAAATAAATATGTAATGGGCTTTCATAGGTGGCATATGTGTGTGTAAGATTTTCTTATAGTTAAAAAAAAATTACAGCAAAAGTGAAAGTAAATAACAGTGCAACCTAGTTTGTTGATCACTTCTCTTAGTCGGTAAATAAAAAAAAAAACACAAACAAAAATGCCACTGTTGATATAGACACTAATCTGTCTGGTTTTGCTTTTTTTTATATGTAATTCAACATGGGACCATCTTTACAGTATGACTGGTGTGAGAAAGCAATCAAACACATTGCTATCACAACTCCTCGGGTCCTGAATGGTATAAAATTTTCTTTACTATTCATAGCATTAATCATATTCAGCATTAATCATATTCATCATATTCAGTTGTCTTTATCTTTTTTGTTATATGTATTTTTTTTATTGCATGAACATACAGAATAAAATCTAGAGAAATATAAACAAAAAACTAAAAATCTCGGTTCCAGGAACAGATTATTTTATTTTACATTGATTCCTATCAATGTAAAAGGTTTTGAAATTTTGGTTTGAAAATTACTTTCAGGATTAAAAACTCACTGTGCGATACAGCACATTACTGTTGGGCTCAAACCTAGTCAGGCATAATCACTGCTACACTATGGACTAGCAGCTCATACGGCACTAAAGCTTAAAACATTGACTTTTCTAAGTGACATATTGATCTTGTCATTAACTAATTAAACCAAAATGATTATTATTAATCATTTTTACAGTTAATTTGTCATTTTATGATACAGGAAACTCGCGCATTTGTCCTCTGAGAGGACAGAAATAATCCAGGGTTACTACAGAGTAAAAAAAAAAAACTATGAGTGTAGGAAAGTCAAATGATTTCCAACAGAGAACCATCTGTTAGTTTTTCTACCACTGAGCGACCGTCAGGATTTATTTATGACACGTGGACAGCAGGAGATGGAGGAGGACGGGAATGCTGTCAAGGACAAAACCACAAAGACGCAGCTGATGTGAGACACATCAGTCATGGATTAACAGGATGTAGAGGAAGTCACAATCACACGCACACATGCAGTTAATCACAGCATTATTAGACGTCAGGTTCCTTTCCTGTTGAGATCAGTCACCTCTCACAGAATGCTAATAGAGTTCATTGACAGAATAAGATACTACTTAAAACATTGGAGAGCCCTCTGGTGGAAGGAGCACAGACCACAAGGGGTGTCAAACTCATTTTGGTTCACATACAACCTAATTAGATTTCAAGTGGGCCAGACCAGTCCAAATATAACATGAGCAAGCATAGAGAACAATAGCTTCATGTTTTCCCCTTATAATTAACTTTGAACATTTAAAACTTATCAAGCTGGTTGGTTTCAACATCCTAGTGGTCCCATGTTGGGCCCGCAGACCATAAGTTTGATCCACTTTCAAAGACTAAAAAAAATTACTTCTGCCTCTTATCAAGGCTTTAAAAATAATAAAAAAACCTCCTTAGTGTGTTTGTATGTTATTCACCTCTGGCTCAGTTGCGCCCCCCTCAGGCTGGTCATGGTTTCCTCCAGGTTTTGTCGAAGGTCCAGAACATTTTGTACAGTTCTCTTCCTCTGAGATTCTGGATCTTTAATGGAGAAAAAAGTAAATAAAAGTCAACAATGTCCAATCAACTCTGTAAACTCCAAAACACAAAATCTACGAAGGTTATTATTTATCTGACAAGATTAATAAAGATAATTTTTATTTGTCTTTGTTTTAAGATGATACAACTGACAATCTGCTGCTGGGAATCGTCAGCTTTGTCTTCTGAAGAACAATGGAGGCAAAATCAGCAACACGTCTGATTGACAACCGCACAATAACAGCAACCACACACACACGCCTCTAATTGCCTGTTTAAAATTTTCCTAAGTGACAGCTTTGCTTAGAATTAGCCTCAAATGGATTAGGAACAGTGGGGGTGTTTGTGGGTCCGTGTGTGTGCGTGACAGAGGTCCTGCGCTGCTTCTGTGCTGTTGGGCCCAGCTGGCAGAGCAGGGAGGCGGAGCTTTGCTGTCAGTGTTGTTGAAATCACAGATGCAAATTTCCCTGTCAGGTTTTCAGAGTTCACAAGAAATTACAGTCATCTGCTTCAAACTGACAATGTGTCTGCGCAAGTGTGTGTGCAGAAGTGTGAGGCTCCACCTGCTGTTAACCCTCTCTCACACACACACACACGTACACACACAGAACACTGGTAGTGGGACTTAAATATTCTGTTATTATGAAGAAGTGCCTGAAGACCAGATTTGAGACTAAATAACTGCTGGATCGTTTCTTTTTAGCATAAAAATGAGGACCGAACAAAGAATAAAAATTGAAAAAATTAGTGTATTTACAGTTAAACAACTGCCTAAGAATGTATTACAAATTTCACTCAATATTTTAGTGTTTCAGTATCAGTGTTAGTGTGTCATAATTCTTTGTTTCGACTCATTCTAGCAACTGTGTAATATCTCAGTTTATAATCCATTTGGTCCACAGTAAAACCATGGAGGCAGCCATGTTGATGGACTGTTGTCATCAATCAGCTACTGGATTGGTCTAGAACGATTACGTGTCAAAACATGCCACTGCTTGAGAAAAAAAAATGTATTACACCCTGACAAAGCAAGTTCGGCATAAAATGTCTCACCATAAAGAATGGACAGGATTTTTTGTGACAGACTTTTTTCTATAAGCTTCATGTAACTTGCTAGATTTTCATAAACCTAAGCTTGGAGACGTCAGAGTGGGATGCAATGATAAGTACGTTTCATCTCACATCCTACCCTGTACACATAAAAAATATTGCAGCCATCTTGCACAGAGCAAAGCTCAAACTCTTCTGCCATTTACATATATTATAAGGTGAAAAGCTGCCAAGTGACTTATTGTTATATTATTCTTAATGTTATGTTAATACCATTTTTTGCGTAATACAATATAAACATTTTCTCTAAAACGTGTTATGTAATGATGAAGTGAGAAGACTCTTGTTCTCGTCTGATTTCACATAACTCTTCTTCTGTTGTAACAAACTCATCTAAAGAACTACTGTACTGCTGTAAAGAAACACTGGTGCCAGATCTGGCCTGCAGGCCTTAAGTTTGACACGTGGACTAAAGAATCTCATGCTTCTGGTTAATAGTGAGTCTGTTCCGCACTAAAATAAGCTTCTGTCACAAGGTCTGTTAATCTGTGCAATCTCAGGTTTTAACTTGTTTTTGATTTTGCCCACGATCACTTCCTGTTGAAAGAAAAAGTCCCAACCTTGGTGTGTTTGAACGACCTGGATGTGCATCTTTCTGCATCATTCTACAAATATAATTTGTGTTGAACTGTCACACATCTTAGCTGCTGCACTGATTATGGGATAGAATTAAAGAGGAAGAAGAATGAGCAAAAACTGTAAACAAAACCCCCAAAGAACTAAAAAAAAAAAAAGTCCAAACAGGTGCAAAGTAGTTAAAATGTAAAAATTAGCAAAAACTATAAAGACTACATACAAAGTGTATGTTCGGTTTACATAAAAAAGTTCCTGCTGACATTATATTGTTCTCTAACAGCAGGAAGTGGAGCCACCAACCTGGTTTCTAGCAGATATGACTAAACCCACTATGACCAACTTAGGAGGCATAACAAATGTTGCATTTACAGTTTCCAGCTGCTCCGGCTGAGGCTGGAGCTGGAGCCAGTCTCTGCGTTGATCAGCTGAGAGTCAAGAGGACTAAACCTGAACGCATCAGGAATTTTGTACATTTCAGTTTGGATTTGATTTTCCTGCTCTGAGATCAACAGCCTGTCTGTGTCACTCAGCCCCGGTTTTCTCCGTGTTCCTCTTCCTCTGTGCTTTTGACCTGTGTCTGCTTGTAAACAGGAAACATTACAACATGCGCGTCTGCACATCTGGACAAACACAGGCTAATTGACCTAACATGAACACACACAGATGGTGCGTGTGATGTCATCTGAATCTTTAATAAGGATGAGGAACTGCTTTAACACTTGTGTTTAAGGACGTTAGAGATAAGACAGGAGAAACATATGTTTCTCTTTAGATGATACATACATCCAGGTGAGCACGTGTGTGTGTTAGTCAGTCTGATCATGACACACACGAACAGTCAGACTAACACACCATGTCTGTCAGTGTTTGTTCTCTCTATTCAAAGGTTAGTTTCCTGTGGAAGAGGGTTTTTATTTTTTTTACTGTGTTCTTAACGCAGCTGCTGAAACACACACACACACACACACACACTCACACACACACATGGTGTGTGTCGACAGGCTGAGGATACACACTCACCACTGTGTCTAGACCCAGTCATATGACCAATGAGATTGTTTATGAAAACAATATTAACGCTCAGGAACGTCCAGTATGTCAGTGTTTTTCACCATCACAGAATTTTCCGAACACATATATTCTGTTGCTAATGGAGTGTATTTGTATTTTTTCAAGGCAGTCAGCTGACTTGTTGACAAACTACCAGGAGAGGGAACGCAGTGAAACATGACACCTCAGCTACGAACCTCAATTTAGTCAACGTCAAAATAGATATTCTTTGGTTATTTCAAATGTGAATATACGGTTCCTTTTTTAATATTTTGATTCTGGTATTTTTGTGTAGCCTCTGGTGGCCCAGTGGTTAAGGAAGCAGACAAAGCTTCAGGTTCAAATCCTCCAGCTGCCATGTTACCACCAAGCTGCTCTGAACATTGAAGTGTCCCAAACCACATAACTTCCACAGGATCGCAATATAAAGCAGTGTGATTTGGGTGGAGATGAATAAATGAATGTTTATCATCTTTATTAAAGACAAGAGAAGACCTAATGTGATGCTTCAGTTAGAGCACCCCCTGCTGGGTAGAGTGGGCAAAGAGAGAGAGAGAGTACAAGATGTATTAAAAAAAGGTTTTATCTTCCTCACCTTGAACCATTTAAAATAAAATCATGAAACAGAAACCCTTGTTTGTGTTGGTGCGTGTTTTATGTGCGCCTGTCATATAAGAGCTGATTAGGCAGAAACACTAAGCTGTAATATGATTTAGAACGAAGAGCAGGAAGCAGACAGACAGCACTAATGCAATGACTCCTGCATTAAGTCTTTAAGTGAGAGACCACAAAGCACTGTAAACATACTGGATGCACACACACACACACACACACACACACACAAACAGAAAAATGCACTGTCATCAATGTGCTCTTACTCTATCTCAGTGCATTCTCAAAAGGTTAATTTTCCTCAAACTGAGCACAAAGATGGGACAAAGATTGATGGGCCTGGTTTACTTGTTACTCCTGGTTCCATGGACAATGATTTATCAGCAGAGACTACAGGAGAAGGAACACAAGAGGAGGAGGAGAGGGAAAAGATCATTGTCCTGAATCTTTCACTCACACTCAGCAAATAGAGGACAATGATGGATGTAAACACAGAGGAAGAGGTAGAGGAGAAAACTTTAAGCTGATTCTATGAAAATAATAATAATAAAAAAAACTCAGGCTTAAACTTGGACTCTAAACACCTTAGTCAGTTTACCATGCTAGAATATAAGTCACACTTAATTAAAATATATAAGGTCCTGTTTGTTATTTTCACACTCGCAGCCACTGAAGGGCACTTAGTCTGACTTAGTCAGGAAAATACAGTAATATACTATAAATCGGGCAAATCATGCACAAAAACCTCCGTCTACAGCCAACACTGATCATTAATAGACCACTGTCTCATCACAGGCTCTTAATCCTCATGTGAGGAATCATCTCGAATCTCAATGATGTCTTTAGGCTAGAAAATCTGCCCCCTGTAGAGAGACTTAACCCTTCTCCTGGAAAATAGAGGAGGAGGAGCAGGAGGAGGAACAGAAGGAGGTCATAGTTTAAGAGCAAAACCTCAATTCCACAGCTTCAGTTCTACAAATGTCTAGTTGTTGTTTCCACGTTAAGAAAGAGAAAATGATCGATTTAGTGGTAAAACATTGCCCATTTCGTCGGACCTGATATCTGACGACAGGAACTTGCTTCGTTGTCAGAGGCTTTTGTGTTTGACGTGGAATCTTATTATATTACTCAGAAAGGGTTAGTATAACATCGTTACTAATGTAAATAAAACAGTGAGTCCTAGTGACATCCTAGAACTAGAGATAAAAACCAAGCTTCAGTTTCACTTCTGCACAGCACTGATGAAACCAGGAAATTCCCAGTTATGCAGAAGCAGCAGCAGAGCGTCGATGAAGAAGTGAAAAAGACTGATATAAAAATCGACAACAGCGCCTGAGATTTTAACTGTAAAGTGACAAGTTCACCCATGTGTGTCACAGCCTTCATGGTGAGCTGGCTCACTAACTACCTGCTAATGATACACTGGCCCCTCCCTTGACTCAGCCCACTCCTCCTCCTCCTTCTCCCCTTCATTTCACCGTCATCCAGATTCCCCTCTGTTCTCCCACAAGTTGCCCCCGGTTACAGGCATGGGATGATGGGTGGAGGTGGTGGAGGAGTTGGGTGTGTTGGATAGTGACCATCTGTCAGTGAGTCAGAGATCAATGGATTTTAAGAGATAGGAGGGAGTGGGATTCTGGGGGGTGAAGATGCATCACACACACACACACACACACACAATTTGATTGGGGTTTCCATCCAGATCGGTGTGTTTCTCTGTGACTCATGCAAATCCTTACAGCCCCAGTTAAAAACAGGCGTCGTAAATAAACTCCTGAGGTTCACCAACATCTCACACCACAGTCCTCTGCCTGTAAGTCACCACAGCCTCTGCTCTCTCCTGCTCTACTCTAATATTCGGCCCCAACTCCTGGGTGTGAGATATCACTGTATTCATTTTGAATGCATATTTATTCCAGTGAAATCTACAAGAATCTGACACTGGTTTCAGAGGTAACCACATTTGCAGTGGGTACTATGGCTCTTTGTAAAACAAGGCTATAATATAAATAAGGTTTTCCCACCAAATATAATTCCAAGTTCAAGTTTTGCCTAAAAGGAGGTCTGTATGTGCAGCACAATTACAATTACAAGAAGAAAAGGAGTGAAATTGTGATACAAAATGGAAAATATAACACAATTCGTTGAACACTTTCGTCTCCACTGCACCAGACAGTACATATGAAATGTACTATACTGTATTTGGGATACCAGATTTATTGGCACCTATTACTTAGGAAATGTTTTTTTTCCAATACCAATATTGATGCCTGAGACTCGACCCATTATAATTCAATGAAACACATGGCAAATGCCAATTTACAAATTAAATATATATTTTTCATAACACCAGTCGTTACAGATGATGTCACTGGTGTCGTCTGGTCAGTGGTCATGTGACATATCAGTTAGGTTTATGCTGTCCGGCTGAGGGTGTGATATTACAAACCAATGTTTATAGTAAATTACACTAAAAGATGTGATAATGGCAGACGCAGGCATTTTATCAATATCAGTCCCCTGCTTTAATACTCTCGTTATTAGTTTCAACTGATTTTTAAGCAAAAGTACAGCGTTTCACTGTACAATAAAATTGTACACCTCCAACAGCGTTGGGTAAAGAACAGTATAATGATCCCTCAAAAAAGTCTCCGTCACAACTGGGTCCATTTTCTCTGTCCAGCAAAAATATTTCCCTTGTGCTAACAATTCCCCAACATACTGAACAAAAGAGCTCTTCTAAATCACATGGTTTGACGTGTTAATTCTGAGAGAAGGTTCGTACTCTGCAGTTGAGTGTGCCAGAGTCACAGGGTGACGTCAAGTTCAAACCCGAACTGCATCCTTAGTCAACAACTAAACAATGTTGATCATTGTGTCAGCTCTAACTTTAGCTATTGAGAGTTCATACTGACTAATGTGAGTGAAATGAATCGGGTCAGCAGATCTATCAGGTCAGTGTGAGAGGAGACATGTTTGTGAGCTGAAACACAAACAGAATCGCTGTGTGTGAACACTGCTGCTGCTGCTGCTGCAGAGGAGCCTTCAAGAGACCCTGCTGGATTTGGGAGAGGATCTGGGTCACATGTTCTGTCAAAGTCACAGTCAGTAGGACCAGATTAGTTAACTGCCATAACTGTGGATGAGTAAAACCAGACCATTGTTGGAAGATGATCTTTTTCTGTTAATATCTGAGCGACATGTTGTTTAAAAAACATTATCATTTACTCTTTTCATCTCTATCCTCTAATCCGTTGCTTGGTTTCCAGGGGCACGAGTCTCCAAGACGCCACCCAAAACACACTGCACCATACTATCACTCTTCCTGTGGGTGGTGAGCCCACTGGAAGATACGTGAGTCGGGGTGTTGCTATGCTCAGAGCACCTCAGTGGCAAACCGGCAGCTGGTGGATTAGAACCTGTACTCTTGCGGAACCAACTCTGCTTCCCTAACTGCTAGACCACAACTGTTCTTTTATAATTAAGCAAACTAGTGACTCTGGTCCCCGGAAAGGAGGTTGAGTGACTATACTATAATGTGTGCTCAGGTTCAGAAGACAGGTGGAATTTTTTTATCAAGGGGACTGTGGAAAAATGTTTACAGATGCGTGACCATTAACAGACATGTGTGTTTCCACTCAATGTCCCAGACTGTAAACTTTTTGCACCCTTCAGTCACAGGAGACGACGACATGATTGCATCTCCACCCGGTGGTCTGGAAATGCTGCACAAGATGCAGTAAAGACCCTCAGACAGGAGGTCTGACCTCATCAACTTTCCCTTCAGTTGATATTTTCCATCATGTTCGCAAACATATTTATTTATTATCACTGACAAGTTGGTTGTAAAAACAGTTTAGTCTTTCATCTTTGTTGATTTGGCAGGTCCTTCTCATTGCTCTGTTATTATGTAACAATGTTTTGCAAAGCAGGAGCAGCTTTCACTACCCAGACTTCAGACCCCACAGCAAGAACACAACCACATCCAGATGAACCACATTCTCTTATTTAAAGCATGTGCTTCTGAACTGTCTTGGTCTACCACGAAAATGAGAAAAAAAAACTATAAAAATTCGATGACAATCAAATAACTGCAGTAGACTAAAAAATCATGAATCATGAAAGTTGGACTTAAACGTAGTAACAGTAAGATTCCAGACTCACCAAGCATTTGACTGAAGAGAAGTTGCTCTAAATCTCCCAACACTGTCACCACTAACTCTGGATCCACCTTCAAGAAATTCTTATCTTCCTCTGTCGGCATGTCTTTCTTCTCCTCTGTTGACAGTGATGCAGATCTGACTTTCTCTCCCGGTTTCTTTCCAAGATTCCCTGTAACGTGGGAGTTGATCTTGATTAGATGGTCCTCAGGGTCTCTGTCTGCCTTCTGTTCCACCTGGCAGGTCTTACTGATGGGTTTGACCTCAGCATAAGGTCCTCGTGGTTTTCCAGGTCCTGGGATTTTACTCTGTTTTCCAGCTGTGGGGCCGACAGGTTTGGATTTTCCCTGAAAGAGTGACTGTTCTGACTTTGACAGGGTCCGTGAAAGTGTCGTCTTGCCACCCTGACATGTTTTAGTCTGACCTGGTTTGTCGGCACCAGTCCCAGACTTTCCAGTAGAGTCACCCAAGCGTGACGACTGGTACAAGTGCAGTTTTTTCTCAGCGTCTGTGAGAACAAAAAGATTACTCAGGGAGCGCTGCTTCCGAAGACCTGATGGATTTGGTACCGGGACGGGAATGGATCCAGAGGATGATCGGTAGACTGTGAGCTCTGATCCAGAGGAAGGTATAGAGGACAATGGACGTGAAGGTCCCTGAGGCAGAGCTGAAGGTTTGGAGGTGGGCTTTCTGGAAGCCATGGTCTGCAGGTCAGCTGAATTTGGGCAGGATGCTGCGTGGGCAGCAGCAGCAGCGGTGGTGGTGGTGGTGGTGGTGGTCCTGGTCTTCAGCTCTGTGGGCTTAGCCGTCATGCTAATGTTATCGACAATAGCCTCCAGCATCCCCCCTGTGGAGATCCAATCAGAAGCATAATTGACTCACAGGCTGAAAAACAAAGAGGGAAATATAGCAGCCCAGTCCAGACTGAACCAGACTCCAGAAAATGGTGAGTCTAGATGCTCAGTGTAGATGAGGGGTGGGTTAGCAGCAGCAGCAGCAGCAGCAGCAGCAGTCAGACCTCCCTCTATCTCACTGCTGATAAATCCATGGACCTGCAGCCCAGTGTCTCAGTATCCTCAGTCCGTCTGTGGCTTGTGAATTTCACAAACGACAACAGCAACACCACAGGAATCAGACCGCACACTCCTACCTCAGCGTCCCTCTGAGCCAGCTCCACTGCTGTGTGTCTCCTGCTGCTGTTCAGTGGAGCAGCAGCAGTGACTAAATCAGTGACTGACTGACTGTCAGCAGCAACAACATCCTCCTCCTTGCTTGCCCCCTCTCTCTCTGTCTCCCGTTGTCCCTTTACATGTGCTGTTCATGTCTCTCTGTCTCTCTGTCTCTCTCTCTCTCTCTCCCTCGTCTCCCCTCCTCCTTCCTCTTTCTCTGACACACGCTACAGATGCTGAACACCAGTGAGTGTGAACCTAAGGGATCAACAGTAAATTGCAGTTGTCTGCTAGAATGGAATGAGCCTAAATAAATGCATTCTGACCTGAACAGACTAATAGAAAACTATAATATACAGAAGTCCCGCCTACCCCCATATGACCTCTACTTGGTATGGTTTTAGTATTAAAAGGACAAGGAAATTATCAAACTAATCTCAGATACAAAATTTAAAAAAGGCATAAACAAATAATAAAGAGAAAAATTTTGTACAATACAAAATAAAAAAAAAAATAAAAAATCAGTTTCCCATAAATTTTGTGTAATACAACAATGAACCAGAAGAGGGTTTTGAGAACTATAGGATTTACCATAAAATGTGGAGAACAAATCTATAAAACATATCAAGGTGGGGCCCGCAAAACATTGTTCCACGGGCTGCAAATGGCCCACGGGCCGCAAGTTTGAGACCCCCGTGGTAAATAAATTGGATGTGTACCGCAAAGAGCTCTGTGGGAATATGACCAAATCGATGACTTATGGACTTAGTAACATAAAGTGACCACATAAGGCAGAATATTTGACATTTTTAATTTTACATTCATGTTTGTATTACTGCTCTAATACAACAGTGTTCCCGCGCTGTTGGATCAAGGCAGTTATCTAATTTAATCTAATCTAACATATAATCTTACAGCGATGTTTTAGAGTCATTGTTGCAGTAGTAAATGATTGACCCTAACCAACAGGTCTATGAATGTGTTAAAGAGAAGTTGTTGCCTTGTTGTGGTCATGTCTTGGAAACAATAGCCTTAAACACCGAGCCTTTGTTTATTTTGGAAGACTTTTTTACTGTCTTGTGTGAATCATTCAGCAAACAACACCCACGCTGTTGTCAGCAGTTTAACTGAATTATGCAAATAGCCACCAGGGGTGGGGGTGAATCCAGGTACTGTTGTGACAGTTAAAACCTGACCTGCCACCATGGAACAGGGCTTAGAAGACAGACATAGACACAGAGTCATTACCTGTCTCTCTCTCTCTCTCTCCTTATATACAACAAGTAAAACCAGGATATTTTAATCCACTAAAACCCTCTGTACAGTAAATGCTCATATTGATTATTAATGTGTTTTAATGGACACAAAATTGAATTTGTGCCACAATGATGATTCAGTGCTAATGGAAATAGTTGGAGATTTCAAACAGACTCCACTGAGTTGTTTGTGTGTCTCTGCTGTAGTGATGATATAAATCTAAATCAACTGCACTCTTCTGGCTCAGAATCAAAGTTCTAACAGGAGCCTCAGGTAAAGTCTGTTATAGTCCACTGAGTCAGACCAGGCTCCACTTAGACCCTGTTAATGATCACAGGAACCTTTTTTTGATCCCACTGTGTTTCATCCTTTACCATTTTTGTGTTTCTTCTATTTTCTTTAGTGATCAGGATCATCAAATTATTGAATATTAAGATGCTTTGTCCTTCCATTGTCTGTTTTTATATTTTATTTTCACTTTTTTAGTAGATTTTTAGTGTGGTGAGTCTCTGTAACATCATAACCATTGTTTCTGCAAAAAAAAAAAAACAAATGAAAAAAAAAGTATTATGTGCAACAGAGCAACACAATACTATATATTATCAATTTAGTAGATAGATAGATAGATAGATAGATAGATAGATAGATAGATAGATAGTACAGAGTAGAGTCAAGAGCAGAAAGTAGACTAAGAATTTTCTTTTTTCAAATGTAATGAAGTGATGCTGAAGGAGTCAGGGATGAGTGTCTTCAATGAGCCTGTCACATCAATGTGACACACAGTCACAAAAGACGGTCACTGCTCCTAAAAGTCTAGAGAGTCTAGAAAGTGGAAAAAATTATTTTACACCAGAGTAGACTGGTGCCCTATAAGAGGGCAGCGGTATATAGCTAGACCGAAAATCTACCTCAAATGTTCAAAATCTACCTGATTTCTGATATTAGGGCCAAAATAGATTTTGTTGAGAGCAAAAACACAAAACTATGCAGCAGTTTATTTGTTGAAATAGTAACAGCAGCAGTTGTTAAGGTGGTTAAGGAATTGGGTGCCAATGATGGAGACTGCTGCCAGGTAACAGACAAGAAGATGACAATGAATGAATGTGAGAGTTAAATAAAAACATTTCTATTTATTAAAATTGTTGAGGGTTGATGTGTCTGTTTTAATAAGACAAAGCCAGATTGTCTAAAAACTTCTGTGCTCTTTGAAAACCAATTATTTTTCTACAGATGCTGGTGGTGAAGTACCTGACTGTCTAACATACAGTCACCCTAACAGTTTGATGGTTCCAGGTTCAAATCCACCAACTGCCAAGTTACCACTGAGGTCCACTGAGCATGGCATAGTCCCCACTCACTGCTTCCTGGGCACTCAAAGCTGCAGGGCCACATTTTATTGTGTGCAATGGTGGAGTTTGATGTCGAGGAGCGACGATGTCGCTGATCCCCCTCTTATTAATAAAGCATTACATGTTTTACAAATCTCTATCTATGGATCTTTCTCTAATATTTTAGACATAAATAATTGGTGGTTGAAAATTCAGTGCATCTTTTATAAATGTATTCTTAAAATGTGACAAAAGTCAGCATTAGGGCAGCAATTGTTGTGTTCCGTGAGAATTTAGATTAATAAAATGCTTATCTGACATGTGGACTCAACTTTATCTGAATTTAATTTATTATCTCATTGTGATTTTTTTTACAGCACCCACACCAGTCACCAATTGAGGTTACAAATAAGTCATGTGGACAAAACTCCAAACCTTTTTGGTCTGCTTGATTTTAAAAATATTTTTTGACCTCCTCTGAAGGACATTGAAGAATGTCTTGAAGACAAGTCGTGTTGATGAGGAAAGAAAACATCTGCAGGCATTTTAAAAACCAGTTTTCATGAGTGTGCCTGTTTGTGTGGCTGCGAGTTTTAATGTCTTGAATTTTGTGCAGTGGGTTTCAATAAAAAGGACCAATGTTATGGCAGTGGCGCCACTCTAGGAGCACAGCTCTCAACGCAAATATGAGGTCATTCATTGGACGCTGGGGTTGGTCAGAAGGATAAAAGGGGAGGGCTTAAGGGAGGCCATTAAGAAAAAAAGTAATTTGATGCTAATAGCTGCCCTTATTCCTCTCTGCTGATCACGGTCTCTTCAGTCAGAGTGAGAGGGTAACAAGGCAAGTCTTTGTGTGTTCATGTCTGCGACATATATGGTCTGGAGCTCGTCTCTGTGGCTCCACAGTCTGATCAGTTTAATATACGACTGATGTAAATGTACAGTAAGACACACACAAACACAAACACACACACACACACACACACTTCTCTGATGTCAGGCCAGAGTGCTCAGGTCACCCAGACAGTCTGCTCTGTGTGTGTGTGTGCAACTCCAGGATAAATAAATGGTGAAAAATTAGCCTACGAACACAGAGAGACCTTGAGCTGAAGCTGAAGGATTGAGAGCCGTTCACCTACAGATGAAGTGATTTAAACCTTTTCTGCTCAACTGATTTATTTTATGATCCGTTCGACCCGAGAGTGAACCAAGAACTTATTCAAATTAAACTAAACAACTCAGCCACAGCTGCTGTTATCTTCCTGTTTTTTCATATTTATGTTTGGCTCGGCCAACCACGGAGACAGTAGAGGGAGCGTGCTCTGACTCCTACTTCCTGTTGTCTTCCGATACTTTGTGTTGATTAAAAATAAAGACAGGAGAGTCTATAGTGATGAGGAAAAGAAAGCGGAGGAAGACGAGGAGGAAGTTGTGCGGGTGAGGAAGGATTTGTGTCTTGGTGACTTAGCAGCAGAGGAAGTGAGTGAGACAGAGAGAGGATTTCCTGCTGTGATGGCTCATGCTCAGCTGAAACACTGAGGCCCGTGGCTCATCAGGAGACGGGGGACTGCAAATGTCCTGTTTACGGTGCGGTCCTGGTCTGAGCTCTAGTCCTGGTCCTCAAAGCTCACTCCATAGAAAGTATGAGTCAGAGAGAGAGGCAAGTCATGGGCCAAGAATGACAAAGTGTGAGTGTTAGTGTGTGTGTCTGTGAAAGTGAATCAGAACTCATTCATAGAACCAACTTCTGTTAGTTCAATAGAAATGAGGCACACAGTGAGAACTCCGGAGAACAAAACTTCATGATACACATCTCAAGAATTTCTGGTTTATCTTTCGAGTCTAAAGATTATAAAATTTAAGGTCATTTTTTATAACTAAAGGAAACAAATATCTACAACCAAATTTATTTTATCAGGTGTTTTGTATCTTATTTTCTCTACATAAAATCACACACACATCAGGTTCTGTATTTTTAATTTAATAATTTAATATTATTGTATTTAAACTATCCTTAAAATTAAAAATAAAATCAAAATTTACCTTTCTTTAGGCTTGATTTTCTTTGTAAATGCAATTTGTAATTAATTTTATATATATAACCATATAAACATTTTTTTTATTTCAAGCTTTGGGACATAATTTCTTAAGTTAGTGATAGTGTTCATTTCTCTGGTTATAAAGTGAGCTTTACTGAAAGTACATTTACTATAGTTTTTTTTATTTTTTTGGAATTTACAGTTTTGAATTAAAAATGATGTTAAAAAAATAATGAATTATTAACCTGGCAATTTAGGGGATTGAAGATCACATACACAGAAGAATTGATCTGAAAAAATATATTTAAGAGATATCGATTAAATCAAATTAATGCTGAGGAATATTTAAGGAATTGATTGTGACCTTGTTTTCTTTAACAGAGAAATCCTTTCTTCCTCTTTGCAGACGATCCCTTACAGTGTTGACAGTCTCACCTCCACCCAGTGAGGTTTCCCAGAATGCATTGTTGCACTGGCTGGTTGCTAGGTTACAGCATGGCTTATTTGTGAACAGCGGAAGAACGATAATGATGTAAAAATGTAGTAACACTGGAGTAAACCCTGGACCTGTCACTGGTTAGTTATAGTTAATACTGAATAGATATTAATGCTCCTCGTATACATGTGTTAATGTGACCTAAAATGATGTGAAACTGAAGGTTTGTGTTTTACCTCATATATGATGCATGTCCACCGTCATTCATCTGACAAAGGCCAGTGTGTAAGAGGGGGTGTGTGTTGAGTCACATGACTGACTTCATAGCTCTACTCCTCCTGACCCTTAGGTCAATGTGAATCTCGTGTGCATTCATTTATTCTGTCGTCCCCCAACCCCTCCTGCAGCCTCTCCTCATCTTACACCACCTCCTCCTCACTCCCATCCTCCTATTTTTCTACATGATATAGCTCTCCACCCTTTCCCTCCCCCTTTCCACCAACCTCACATTCCATCTTCCCTTCCCTGACTCTCCCATCCACTTCTTTTTTTCTGTCCTAGATTTTAACTTTTGTGTTTTGCATCATAATCATTTCTTCTAATTTATTTTCAAAACGCTACTGCTGCGGTCACACACGTGCCAATGTGCACAAAAAGACACACACCCTCTGTCTGTGAGTGAGTGTCTCCAGAGAGAGTCAGGGTCATCAGGTCTCTGCAGTAATAGAGATACCAAATGGTGCCTCCATCACTTTAGATGTTTTGATCTTCATCATGGCTTCAGACAAAGACCTAAAGTCCATCAAAACAATAACTGACAGAAAGACTTGCAAAAATCAACCTGTGAAATACTAAAAAAAGCAGTCTCAGCTCTTGATGTGGACACTCAACCTCCAATGTTGACATGTCCTTCTATGCTGTTGTGCTCAGGTCACATGATTGAATAACTACTTGCAACAAGCATTGCAGTGAAGGCAAAGAAACAATGATCTTTATATTAACAAAGTCTTATGTTTAACAATCTGTAAAACTAAAATGTAATTTCTGCTTTGGAGACAAAGAAGTCACATTCATTTCCCACCATTACTCATGAGGACGACTGAGGCGCCACTAAAGTCACATGTTTGGCTAGATTTGCGACTTATACTGAAGTCTAACTTATGTCACACTGAGAGCCACTAGACAGCACTCTAGTTAGCTGGTGCGACCTATACTCCAGAGCAATTTGTCTGGAAATACGGTACTTTGGCTTTGCTATGTGTGTGTGAAGACAAAAATAATTAACTTTTAATCTTTATTACTTTCTCAAAAATCTGTTTTATTATTATCGTATTGCAATGATGAAAATGCACAGAGGTCTCATTATTCTCACCATCTTAAATCTAGAAATCGCTCAATGTTGATGCTTACTCAATCCTCCTTTGAGTGTGAAAACATGTAACTTGTGTGCAGTAAATTGATCGTGGGCAGTGGTGAAAGGCATAAAAATGTAAATAGCGAAAAGATATTTAATGCATTTTTTGGTATTGATCATAATACATGTTCCGCTAAATGGGATTATTGTTTATAGTGAATAATTGATAAACTCATAAAGGAATCACTTAGAAATAGACAGATTCTATACTTGACTACAGACCCAAATTCAAACCATCTCAGTCACTGTTTGAGAGTTTATCATCACTGATCACGGACTTTAGTTTACTTACAGAAGAGTTCAAAAAATCAGAACCAATCAAAACATAATTTCTCTAGTCTGATATCTAGGTATACCAAAAAGGCTCAGTGTGTTATGCTATTGGAGGAGAAAGGCTGGTGTTGGTGCTATCAGTGTCTAACCTGGTATGAGGTCATCACAGCAGACTTCTATAGAACCTGAGGAGCAGTCGCTGAGTTCATCCACGGAGAAGATGTTGTCCTGCAGTCTGAACAACAACACAAGCCCAAGAAATGATGGATGCAGCAGGGAATCCATATGCACTTAATTTTATAACAGTTGACTTTTATTTTATTTTAACAATTGTTGATTGGAGGTGTATTTGTTTTGGTGTGTCCTCTTACCGGTAGCTAAATGGTGCAACAGTTGCCATGTTGACTTTAGGTGGGTGTGTTTCCACTGGCTCTGGACTTTGATTGCCATACATCTTAAGTATCTCGGGTAGTTTAAATGTAATGGGAGTTGGTAGTAGAGGCGGCCTGGGTGAGTAGATGGGGCTACTGTCGTCAGATGTCCCCATCTCCTCATCTGATTGGCTAGTAGTGCTGACATGTCTTTTCTTCACACTTTCGCAGTTCATTAGAGAGACAGAAGGTCTGAGGTTAGAGTAGTTCGACAGTTCACTGTAGTCTGGCTGGTTCTCTGGTTGCCCCAAATCTCTTCCAGAGTTTTCCCTGGATCCTAGGGTTTCAGGACTCCACCTTTGATTTTCATTGGTGAACGTGTTTCTGTTGTGATTTCCATCATGGGGC
Organism: Paraplagusia blochii; assembly: GCA_016785265.1. Lineage (NCBI taxonomy): Eukaryota > Metazoa > Chordata > Actinopteri > Pleuronectiformes > Cynoglossidae > Paraplagusia > Paraplagusia blochii. Next base: position 66,758 of record JAFBJS010000179.1, read on the forward strand.
GCTTGTTTTACAATTTTGGACAGGGGAGAAATGTTTCGCTCTGAAGGAGTAGGAGCTTGGTTCAGAGCCCCGCAGTAAGAAAAAGGGCTACTGGAGTTCTTTGGGACAAGAGACACGGAATGTGTGGCTGTGGTTTGGTTTGAAGTTAAAGTCTGATGATCCACTCTGGTCCTGTGACGTGGGTCCATTTTGGGGGATGAAAGCAACAAACTGCGAGGGAGAGGGATTCCAGAGGGGAGTGAGCTCCTGGGGGCAGACTTCACATTAACCCCTCCACTCATATCTAAACAAAAACAACAAGGCAGGTACATTATTACTGCTTCACTGTTAAATGATTGAGAACCCTTTTCAACCCCCCAAATAATAGTCAATCAATGTCAAATTCTTACTTAACTGATAATGTTATTGTGGGAATAAAAAATCTTCATTTTTCTTATTGGACACTAGTTGACTTCAGTTAACTGCATAAATGAAGTTTCCTGTTGAAAGTCTCCCACATAGATAGCTGGCTGACTTGACTTATAATTATTTATGCCATTAATTGCGCACCACCATTAAAAGCATGGTGGTGCGCTAACAGTAGATGAAGAATCAACCCACTAAAACCCAGCTTCTAACTAGGACAAGTATCAGCTCCATTTTAAAAGGCCTCACTTCAGAACAAGAGCAAGCAATAACATTCTCAGTACATGTTACTGGGTGAATGTATTTACTGTATGTGCTGCACAATGCACATGTTAGTATAGTGGTATATATATATATATATATACACACACAGTATGTATGCATATATGTGTTTTGTACGTTTGTATGTTATTATTTTATTTATTGTTTATTGTTTTATCTTTATTTTTGGTGCTATATTGCAGCTTGAGCAATAATTTGCCTGGAGCCTGTAGAATAATCTTGAGGAGTTAATAAAGTTCTACCTATCTATCTATCTATCTATCTATCTATCTATCTATCTATCTATCTATCTATCTATCTATCTATCTATCTATCTATCTATCTATCTATCTATCTACCTATCTATCTACAGAATCCATGTTGTACAGACATATTTCCAATATGTTAGAACAAATTCTGTGTTCTCTCTGTGCTGTGCTGCAAGAACACGTGAATGAAGACCACATGACATGCTCATCAACAACCAAATAAACCTATTTTAGGGAACAACAACAACAATTCACACAGATTAACACACCCAACAGTGATGTTGGTGTAGTAAGATTTTTAAATGCACATGGACAACACTTTAACAACATTTCTATGGTCACTTAACCTTGACTCTCACACATCCATCTCCAATCACTGTTCCCACTTTTACAAACCGTTTTCCAAGATATATTTTAACTGGATCAGCCAGTTTTTGCAGCCATTTTTATTGAAGTGTTATAGGTTGTTGATCAAGAGACAGTCAGGTCTGGTTCTGAGAGGAAATCAGGAGGTCACAACTGATTTTCAGATTATTTTTTTTAAAAAGGAATATGTGTGAGTTGGAGCTCAGTCCAGCATGGACGTGCTGTCTATCCATGTGACTTAATGTTACTGATCAGGGACTATGTGTTACATAAGAGAGAAAATAACAACAATGACTTATTTGTCTTTTATCCTGTTTACGCTTTAAAATGGAGCTTAACCAGAGAAGAACAAACAGATAATCACAAGATCAGTTTCTAAATATAAACCTTGTACAGATACATATTTCAAGTGAATTTGTTTCTACATATATAATCACTATAAACCAAATTGTATCCATTGTCTTTTTTAGAAAAGAAAACTTTTATAGAAAGAAAAAACTTTTCACTTACATTTTGGCTAAATGTATTTTTTGGCATAAACGCTAAACGTCTAATGACCTACATCAGCTAATTAGCTTAATTTAATCAATTGTGATTATTTTCAGGCGGAGGGCACCGTACAGCTAGAACTTTCTGGACATTCTACAGATAGAAAGATAACGCCCTCTAATGGACATTATGGTTCACTGCACCAGGGGAAAAATCTCACACTCGATATGTAGTTGCTGTATATATTAATTCATTTTCAAAAGCGTTTGTGATTTTAGTTTTCTAACCGATGGCGAACTGTTTTTTTTTTTTTACTAAGGAATCTGGACGAATCAGATTCCATTTCGGAGTCAAGGTAAAGTTTTTAATTCAAGTCGTTAATTACCTACCTCTCGTGTCTCTGACTCAGAGCGGGAACAGGAACTCTCACTTGTGTGTCATCAGGAGAACAATGGAACAGGGTTATGGTCCTTCCTGGATCCCCGTGACACAATCACCGCGGCTGCCCAGCCATTGGTTCACACAGTCTCAACATCCATCACGACAGGAAGATGAAACAAAAAGGTGGCGCATTTCCATCCAATCAAAGGAGGGTCCCCTTCCTTCGAGAATTCAAGGAATTGTCACACAGCTATTCCTGAAAGAATGGAAATTCTTGTGTTATATTGTTGTGCTCAAAAAACATACTATACCAAACATTTTAATGCTCTGGGGGAAACGAACAAGAAAATAAATAGTAATAAGTCATAAATGAAATACAACACACACGTATATATGTATATATTTCACATTGATTAGTTTGTTAATTACAGGAGGATCCTGAGATCCATTTTAAGAGAGACAAGGATGGACAAAATCAGGAATGAGGTGATTAGAGGGACAACACAGACAGGAAGGTTTGGAGAAAAAACTAAAGAAGCAAGATTGAGATGGTTTGGACATGTTCAGAGGAGGGACAGTGGATACATTGGTAGAAGAATTATCCTAGAGATGGAGCTACCAGGTAGGAGACACAGGGGAGGAGATTGATGGATGAAGTGACAGAGGACAAGGAGGTAGTTGTAGGGCACAGAGTAAAGACACAGGGAACAGGGAGAGATGGGAAATTCTGAAAAAGGGACAAATAAAAAGGAAAAGAAGACAATCAATCTTCAACCTCATGCCTTTGAGAAGTTAACGTTCCTAAACCTCAAGGCAACCACTAATTGATAACCAGCAATGCACACTGAAGATTTGTGTTTACTGCTGACTCTATCAATAAATTCAATGTTTTCTCCGCTCTCTTTGCAATTCTACACATTTACCAGGTTACACAGTATAACCACAAGTGGCAGCAGTGGGCCAGTAGCCCTACAAATGAACCTAACCAACACACTTTTCAAATGCGTGAAAAAGTTATTTTGGTAACTACGCTTTCACAAATGGACACCATCCCAACAGTAAGACATATTAATGTCTTCCAGATGTACCTACTACAGTGTTTTTAAAATGATGCTGCACTGAGTCACCCACAGAAAACACGCCAATATGCTGACTCAGACTGATGACATCATCATGCCCTCACTGGTTATTGGACACCACCACTAGTACATCCACCCCAAGCCCCGCCTCTTCCCTCTGTCCATCTCTCTATCCCGATGAGTGGATCAGAACAGTGATGCTGTCAATGTCACCAAACCGCTGGGAAGAGATTTTATTTGAATTTTAGAAGTTAGAGTAAAAATGAGAAACTGCACAAAACCACAGGAATGTCAGTGAAACAGAACAAAAAATGGAACTGACAACAGGTTTTACTCACTGTGAGACATCAGACCACCAGAACACTCTCTCCGCTCTCACTGCTGCTGCTGCTGTGAGCATGTGTGTGCATTTGTGAGTGTGTGCAGTCACGTCACAGAGCTGGGCTGCTGCTGCAGTACGCCTGCAACCCTAACTCCACCCCTTCTATTCCTTATTCAGGCTCACACCCTCCTCTTTTGTCTTTCCCTAATTAATCTCACTCAGATGTATTATAATCCCAGACTGAAACAGATAAATCAGCTCCAGTAGATCAAACACAATGTGACTGTGTGTTTTTGTGGGACACGGATGCCTCAGAAAAAGATTATAGACAGTTTTAAAAAGAGATTTTATGGAGACTGATCTCTACAAATAAATGACCGTCACAGTTTTCTTGATCATAATCAAACAGCTGTATTGATTCTATGATATACAGAACAGGAGAAACTGATTAGACCAGCCTGCCATTTTCTTCAATTTCTTGTTCATTTTAATGCCTGGTTCTACTCAAGGTCCATTTGTTTGCACAAATATAATGATAACAACAATAGATCTCAGGGCATAGTATAAGAGCTGATACCTAACCATATTCCATAGTCTTCTTCATAGTAACCAAAATCACTTTAGTCAAACATCGATACCAAAACACAAAATACAAAAACAGTGCTTTGAGACATTCCATGTTTTACTGTTCATTATATTCTTCAGGTAAAAAACCAAGGAAACAAGGGTGGTCTAATAATAATGAAATACACATGAAATATTTTTAAAAATTAAATTGCATAAAGATGCCAAGGGATGATGAAAAACTCTCCATAAGGCATCAAATTACAGAGGAGACGAAGAAAAGTTGGACTTTATTGCCACCAAATACAATTACAAAATAAAGGAAAACATAACAATGTTGTCTTCAAACATTTTGGCTCCCTACAGAGTTAATATTTTGTACTGCCCCCTTTGGCATCACAGCTTGAAAACATTTTTGTAGTTAGCTAAGAATCTTTCAATTCTTGTTTGTGGTATCTTCACCCATTCATTCCTACAAAAGTCCACTCAATTATATTTATCAATTAAGGCTGATGAACATGACCATCTACAGCGGCTTAAATCCTACGTAGATGACATTAAGACCTGGATGGCATGTAACTTTCTGTTGCTTAATTCTGATAAAACTGAGTTACTGGTCCTAGGTCCTAAACATGTAACGGACTCTATATCAGACATAATAGCATCTGATAATAGGTTAACCACTGCCTCCATCACCTTAAAAACCTTGGTGTTTTTTAGACCAGGAGCTTTCATTTAAATCACATATTAAACATTAAACTCTAAGACTGCCTACTTTCATCTTTGCAAGATTAGGAAAGTTAGCAAGATACTTCCCATCCATGCCTTTGTTACTTCTAGACTGGACTACTGCAACTCTTTATTAGTCAGATGCTCGGCCAGCTCTCTGAGCTTATCCAGAACACAGCAGACACAAATATATTTATATTTAATTTTTGAATTTTTTTTGTAGTGTAAATGATGGAAATAATCTGTATTCTTGAGATATGAAAATATTGTATCATCTAGTACACTAGAAAGCAATTGATCCTCACTTGGGGGATTGGGAGTTGGCGGGGAGGTAACGTGTCAAATGTCAATTGTCAAATGCAGTTTTAAACAGATGGGTCTTTAGACAGCTCTTGGAGGAAGGTAGAGCTGTCTCTTATACACATCTGCCACATATGACCCCACCACCGAGGAGTTTGTCCTGAACAGCCCAACGGTCAGCTCCATTAAATGGTGGCCTGGGGGACGTGAGTGCATTAATTTGCTCTTTAAGTTTGCTGTGAACAAACATAGTGTGATGAAGTATGATGGCACACACAAACGCTCGCCGCGTAGCGACATGACTGACTGTCTTTTGCTCATTCACTAGTTGGAAAGACCTCAATGTATACGTTGTTTAATGAGAAGCCAGTGAAGTTGACAGAGTACAGGGGTGATGTGTTCTCTAGAGGGGGAGGGAGTGAGCAGCCGGGCAGCAGAGTTTTGAACGTATTGCAGTTTCTGAAGAGTAGTGTTGGTGAGGCCATACAGGATACTATTGAAGTAGTCGAGTCTGCTGCTGTGGAAAGAGCGGATTGCAGGCGTGGATGTTTTAGTTACGTGGTTAATGTTTGATACGAAAGCCAATGCAGGGTCCATGTAAATGCCAATGTGTGATACCAGACTAAAGGTAATCTATAACTAACTGTATCGCTCGAGAAACCGAGAAGCCACACGTTTAGTAAAAGCGTCTTGAACAGGAGCGAACAGCTGGTTCTCCAGGACGACGAACTCTGTGTTCATCGTCCTGGATATTGTCTGATTTCTTTTGCTCTTCTCTGTTCTTTAGCGTATTTAACTGTGAATCTTTGAGAGACAGCATATATATTAGGGATGACCGTATATATATATATATACTGTATATACATATATGTATATATTGTATATATGAATGCTTATAGCTGCTGCCTACTATTACTAGGCTAATGTCACAAAATAAACAGTCTTAAAAACAGAAACTGCTCTGCTTTAGTATTTTGGGTTTTGCTTTTGAACATCTTTTTCTCTATTTCTCTCTGTCCTCTCTGTTTGTCTCAAATTCTGCTGAGCTGGAAATTACTGGGACATCAGAGACATTCTGTGCTGAATATTTAATGAGGCCCACGAGGTCCATGAGGTTCAAGATTTATCCATGGACTGCTGTTATCAGCTTTCCTCACTGTTTCCAAGGTCAATCATAGTGTGTGTGTGTCTCTCTTATGCCTTTCATGCAGCTAGAGATTTCCAGTGTTAAATTGTGCAACTGACCATATATTGATTTGAGTCCTGGAGAAGTATTGGAATAATGTAAACTTCCCAAACTGTAGGGTCTATAGAGAAATCAAGGACACAAGAACCTTTAGCCATGTTGGACAACTGCTGCCTCCTTTGGTCAGTTTGCATTACTGAGAGATGTAATGCCAACATAGACCATAATTAAATTTATAGAGTCATCAAAAAGACATCATACAGCATTGCAGAGCAATATTTCTGGACTATAAAGTTGTTGCGACGCCTAAGTTGCATTTATTGTATAAATAATAAAGTGGTGCAGTTGTCTGTGTAAAAATAACATTTATTAAATGAAATATTCTATACTACAAAAGTCCCACTTGTTCAGATGTTCAGCACAAAATAATAGTAAAAAAATAATTTGCAAACACGAAAGCAATCACCTTGTCATTGTGATCCACACCACTGCAACCCATCACCAAAGTGAACAGTGGGCAGCTGAGCGCCCGGAGAGCAGATGGTGGATTCCAACTGGAACCCCGCGCACATGATTCAGTTTCCTGAACCACTAGGCCACCATTGCCCCTAAATAGCATAATAATTGAGCGGAACTCATCACGTCCCCTACTGACACAACATGTAAATGTTATGTAGAGCCTTGACTAAATGACCATTAATAAGGATTAATCAACAGACATTTACAATGGGATACTGACTGGAATTAAGGTCTGGTACAAACATAGGTCTGAGATAAATAAACAATATGTTTTTCCCATGGCAACAGAGCCACTGCTCATGAAGCTAAAGTCAAGTCATGTGCGGATGAGATTTCTGCTTTTCTATCTAATATTCTTTACATTACATTTGGCAAATGCTGCCATCCTCTTGCAAGCAACTTACAATTTTAGGGAAAAGTTACAGTGGGTCATAGAGAAATAGAGAAAGAAGCAAAGTAACTGACAGGGCAAGAAGACGAAGAGAAAGCGAGAGCAAGAGATTTGTTAGGGTAGGTATTCTTTGCAAAGGTTTTCACATGCTTCTCGAAGTCAACGAGGGAGGACACTGCCCTTGTGGCAACTTGAAGATTGTTCCGGGGTGAAAAGATCTTTTTTGTGAGGAGAGGGCAAGGCAAGACGATGCTCCTGTTATGAGTGCAAGAGTATACAAGGTGTATAAGCCTTAATCAGTGAATCAAGCGCTCCCTGTAGGTATTTTATAAGAAAGATACAGTGACTTGTGCACGATTAACGCAACAGAAGGCAGCCAGAGACCAGATGTGTCACTGCATTCTGGACTTTATGAAGGGTTCTTGTTGGGCAATTAGTTTAATGTTTAGGGCAATCTGTGAATTCATCCTGAGACAGCGCTTCAACATACTGACAAAACAGAACAGCATTAATAAAGAATGGAAAAAAAATCCCCCAAAACTTCAGATTTCTTGCACCAGGCCCACCAGTGGGTCCCATTCCTTACTTTGGGAAACACTGGATTACGCTATTCTTTGTTATAAAAACAGTGATATATTTTTTTAATGGATTAGGATGCGTGAGAGCATTAGTCTGAAATAGTGAAAGAATAATAGACAACAAATATGAGGAGATCAGATGATCAGGCTCGAGTTAGATATGGTTCAAACTCGAGACCTTCACTTACAGACGTGCAGAGATCACATGATAAAACAACAAAGAAAATCCCATAATTGTATTGTCTGCCTTCCCATTCACCAAACCTATAAAATGAATAAACACATGAACAAACACGCACACTAACACACACCCACAGCAGCCTTCTCATGCACACCTCATTAGTACTCACACTGACGCTGAACTTCTGCTGCTCTGGATCCACATTGGTGACACTGAAGCAGGGAAGAATGATCTGCAAGTTTGACTGTGGCTACAGGAAGTGACAGGGGGCTGGGGGGTGGGAGCATGCATGCAGTGTGCGTGTGAGTGTATGAGTTGTCTCTTATACACATCTGATAGCTGTCAAGGTGGCAGGGTGGCACTTGGAAACCCAACCTGGTTATGCACCGGGGTGGCCCCCGGGCGACGAGCTCTGCGAGACTGCAGGTAAAACGCTTTTATAGCAACAAGTCCCGCGCCGGATCGGTTCCAAATGACCCATCCACTTCACCTTATAAAAGCCCTTCCACTTGTGTATATACAGGTGCAGACTATTCCTCCATCCTTGTCCC
>JAFBJS010000179.1:75452-90369 GCA_016785265.1 Paraplagusia blochii
GCAACTCAAGGAATCATCTGAGAAACTCATTATGAGCGTTTGTGTGTGTGTGTGTGTGTGTGTGTGTGTGTGTGTGTGTGTGTGTGTGTGTGTGAGTGTGTTGGCTGTCGGGGGGGAATTTACATCCTCATAACTCAAAGTCCTTAGTGCATCAAAAACAGTCATAATGCTTTATAGAAAACACATCAGGAAGAAGGATGTGTCCACAAGACTAGAGTGTGAAGGATGCTGGTACAGAACTACGCCCTGGACCAAAAGGTAAGGAATTGATCACAATCTATCGTTGATTTTCTCTGTTATTCTTTTTAATGTTACACTTTTTTTGCTATAATTTCAAATACATTCTATTATTTCTTATTCATACACTGTCATTGAAAAGCTTTGTGGCACTTGTTTTCATTCAAAAAAAAGATTTTAAACTTTTAAAGAAGTTTAAACTAGTCAAAATAAACTCTTATCCATTGCTCATGTGCATTTGCAATATTATTTTGGTGCAATATCTACATAGTGTGTAAAGACCCATTTGCATCTATCTCAGCTAATGGTACCATGAGAATGATCATTGTGTCAGGAGGATAATAGAAGATTAGAAAAAAAAACCCTTGTGCCGTTATCAAGGCTTTGAACTGGTTCAAGAGACAAAAATGAAAATCTGGAAACTTTTGCTATTGCGCTTGACACAAAAACAGAACCAGAAACATTAGAATATTTTTTTTCAGGAACAGAATGTGTGGTAATTGGTTTTATTTCGTACTTTAAAACTTACAATAACAGTCATTGGTCTCCTAAAAAGTCTATGGTAGCCTACAATGACCCAATGAGATTCTCTCGACGTTCACTGACTGAATGGAAAGAGTGGATGGACCATCAGACTATATGGGGAGGACTGACTACCAACTACTGTCACATCTCATCTCAAACAGTTAGAGCTGAGTATTGTACTCTGATAATATGGAACATATTGGCTTGGACACAATATCAATATATTTGTCCATGTTAATGGTGGACTGTTCAACGTAAAATATTGTAAATGCATTATCACTGGCCTGTCAAGTTAGACAACACAATTTCTCTGGTTAAGCCTATAACAAACTTTTTCTATATATTTTCCACTTCTTGCATTCAGCACAGAACACATTCTAAGAATCCTATTTGACATTTATTGGCAACAAACAATATGTTATATATATATATATATATACACACACACATATTATATAATATATATATAATTTTATATATATATGTATATATATATATATAATACATATATGTGTGTTGCTTAACCTGTTAAAGAGCTGACAAAGGACCTAATCAACTGTTACAAACGTAAAAGAAAGTTCGAACCAGTTCAAGAATGTCAGTTTTATGGTGAAACCAAAAACCAGAAACGTTTAAATACCATTTCTCTTTGGAACCGAATGCCAAAAAAAAAAAAATCCTAATTTACAGTCCTGGCTGTAATTGCTTCAATTCTTTTGATAGATTTGATGGATTCTTTGATAAAAGCAAAGTTTGAAGGAAAAAAAAGGACATAGAAATCTTAGTTTCTAACCTTGTCAATGTCTTGACTATATTTTCTATTAATTTTACAACTCGTGGTGGTAAATAAAAGTGTGACTTTTCATGGAAAACAAAACTTCTGGTTGACCACAATCTTGAATGGTTGTTCTGATTTCTTACAGTTTTGATACTATTACACTTTTTAAATACATAAGAAATCATTTTTTTAACTCCGGATCCCCAGTTTTGCAGAGTAACTCCACAGGAGGAATGTGTTGACGTCCTTGTCTCTGTAAAATGTCCACTGCCTCAGGCAAAATTAACTAACCCTGCTGTTTTTAAAATACCTGCTCTGACAAGTTGAACCAGCTTCAACACCCACTCAGGACTAACATCCGCAACACACAGAAGACATTAACAGGAGACGTGGAGAGGAGAGAAAAGCTGTGAGAGGACCAGCAGAACCACAACACAGACGGGCGGACAGAGCAGATTGTGGATCTGAACAGGTTAGGTTTTTTAATATTCTATAAATGAATCCACATTTTGTAAAAATACAAACAAAACACTTTTTCACAAGCAAAAATTTTAACCGACATTAACTGACGTCTGTTTTGAGGCTTTAAATAAAAATGTATCACAGTGCACAGTTTTACCTAGTCATAGCTGTTTTGCCAACGTTACTGGATCAATTTGTTTTCTTAAAATGTCTCAGTCCTCTTCTGCTCAGTCATTATATCTTAATATTTCTAAATAAGTAAGATGTTTTAAGTGACAAATACTTTAGCTTGACTGTAGCACAAGATACAGTCATTATCCCAAAACAACAATAATATTTTTTTAACAGACTTTTTTTCACTTTTTCTGTCATTCTTTAGTGCTCTGGCGGTCAAATGTCAGAAGAAGCTGCAGCACAGTTCAGATTTCAACCTGAATTATTGACACCTGAACATTCAGGTATTTTCAAGGTTAATTGATTTATCCCCAAATACAGATTTAAAGCATGGAAACGTCAACTCTTCCTTTACACAGTAGGCCCTTTTCCAAATTGTTCTATGCTGAGATTTAACAGGGATTCTTATTACTTTTATAACTTGTTTCAACATTTTCCAATAATTTTGGTCAGATTGGAAAACAGCGCCAGATCCTAGAGTCGCAGCTCATCAGTTTTTGCAGGATCTATTGTTGAGAAACAAAGACTTAGAGCCCCTGCGTCTCAAAGTGGACATCAGGCGAGACGAACAGGAGCAGGACCAAGCACTTGTTCACTTCTACAGCAAAGATCATGTTCAGTGGGCGAGGCCACTTCACTGCAGACTTGAAGGTATGGTGTAATTTTCAGGGTAATTCTGACAACGTCTGACAAATGTTTTACATAGCTCTGTCCAAAAAAGGACAAAAGAATTATGGTACAACATTACAATAGAAGTTAATGAAAACGTGACTAACATAAACTAACATCAGGGACAATGTCAACAACTCTTTGACTTTTAACAGCAGAAATAGAAATAGGAACAGTGCTGGGAACTGCTGCTGTATGACCTTTTATTCTTCTTCAAGTGTATGCTCTTCTGCAAGGATTTTCTAGAAAAATAGTTTAGGGAAAACATTTAAGCACATGGTGCATTGAGTATTTCCGGTAAAATAATATCAGTCAGTTGGAATTTTTTTGTTCTTAATATTTTTCTTTAACCTCCTAAGTCTCCATAGTGGCCACATACGTGGACACAAGCGTGTGCACTGTGGCATTGTTTGGAAATGTTTGCAGTTTTCAGTTTTTAAGAAGAAATAAAAAATGTGTGTTAAAACAGCTTGGGTCTTATGAGGTTATTTAAACATAAATAACACAAAACCCTGAGGCTTACATTAGGATTCCATTTGCTTTGTATTGCTATGTTGAAAAGATGGAACAAGATACCATATGTTCCCAGGAGGTTGGAAAATGGTTCATGCCCCTGAGTTAGTGTACACGTGTTCACAGGTGATCCTGCCACAGGAAGCGGAGTCAATCGTCACATGATGTCAACAGTTATTTTCAAGCTGATCAGTGGTTTTCACATAAACTCAGGTGAGACACTGACATCAGCAGTGACTGGAGACTGTCTCAGCATGTCAACTTACATATTTGTAACTGCTACCCGCAGGGAATACAACCATCACTAAAATCTTTGAAGGTGAATCCAATCACCTGATACCGTCGGTCTCTGCAGATCTGATAGACAACCGACTGTTCACTATTGCTGGAAGAATTATTGGACATTCATTTCTGCACAATGGACCCAGTTTTCCAGGACTTAGTCGGGCTGTCATACATGTCTTGCTTGGAGGATCACTGGAGACTGTCCCCATCACTTTAGAGGACTGCCCTGACCTGGACATCCGTAATGTTGTACAAGAGGTGAGTACTGTTCATTCACTGAACATTCCCTTCAAGTTATGATCAGTTAACTGTAATTTTTTTCCCCTTCTGTTTTCATTCCAGCTCCGAGGAGATGGCGACATTAAAGACTGCGATTACGTGCATCAACTCTGTCTATACGCAAACCTGCCTCTGCCTAATGTCACCAACAGGAAGTGGCTGGCTGAAAAACTTCTATTCTACGCTGTAAAAAAAATACAAAACATTAATTTAAAACCACTCTGTTTTGTCTTCCAGTGAATAGCGAAGACATTTCTAGGCTTTTATGTTTTAGGTGATCGAACAGACAAAGTGTCAGATCGATCAGCTGCGGGAAGGTTTGCAAGACACGGGAATATGGCCGCTGCTCATCCACAGGAGTGACGTAATTCCAATTCTGTTCCCAACAGAGTCAGACGCACAGTTAACACCACAGGTATCAATGCAAACAGCTGTATGGACGATCTCATGTGTCCTTTGTTCAAACATTTACTTGCGTGTCAAGTTACCTCTGGGTTTTAAAAGCCTCCATTGTCCCTGCACTTCCTGATAGTTCTGCCTCTGTGGCAGCAAAAAATAATTTACATTTTTAATTTTCCCCGCGACTGTTCCTCAATTACTACACATGATTCTAACGGTTCTAATGTTCATGGATTTATTAAACAGAAGGCTAAGAAAGTAAGTTAGTTAGGGTCGCAACTAAATCCAGTTGGAGTGGGAAGTGTTGAGCAGAGGAGTGCTCCGTTTGTTACTCCCTGCAGTTCAAGGCCTTGAACCAGAAATGTTTCCAAATTGCTTCAGTCTGAACAGAAATGGTATTTTAAGGATTCCAGTTTTTGGGGTTCCACCATAAAATGTATATATGTATGTATAATGTATATATATATAAATATATACACATATATATATATGTCTCATGGGATTCTCAGAATGCAAAAATATAAAATCAGTTTGTTTGACCCTGACCAAAGGAATACTGTAGTCTAACTAGACAGGCTGTTGATAATGTATTTCTACCCATTTACAATATTTAATGTTGACCAGACCGTAATTAACATGGACAAATATATTGATATTGTGTCTGAAACTAACATTTTTCATATAGACTACAATATTGACCTCTTATTGTGTCCTTTAAGATGTGACAGTAGTTGGTAGTCACTCCTCCCCATATAGTCTGATGGTCCACCCACTCCATTCAGTCAGTGAACGTCACAGGAAGTCAACCTCATTGGTTCATTGTAGGCTACCATAGACTTTTTCTGGAGAACAATGTCTTTTATTGTATACTTTAAATAATGGAATACAACTGGTAATAACCAGTTAGCATTATTTTGATAAGCATTTTTGTTCGTCATCAAAATAGTCTGTATTGTTGCTGGTTTTGTTTCTTTCCCAAAAGAATGCCAAAATTTCTGGTTTTCATTTTCGGTCCTAAAAGCCCTTTTGCAGTTTGACGAAAACCTCAGAATTATAGGAATTAGTTGACCTCAGAATTCTTTATTTTGTTTTTTCAGATGATCTTAGATCAGATTGTCTGGCCTTCATCGATCACCATCATATTCGACCAGTTCGAAGCTGAAGATGACAACGACTCAGAGGTCGCAGACACTGATCGAGTGTCAGGTTTTTTGAAAACATTTATTGAAAATGGTGGGTGTGGTTGTAACACTGAGACCAGCCTGCTGTGCAGCTGCTGTTCTAACTGTGTCTCTCTGTTTCAAACAACACAGCGTCCCCTGCAGATCTAAAAAACCTCACCAAGTTTTGGACTGGCTGGGAGCTGCCTTCCAGAGTGATGAAGGTGGAGGTGGTGGAGGCTCCTCTTCCAATGGCATACACATGCTTCGAGAAGCTACGGCTGCCGAGGCATTACGACACCTTTAGGACTTTTGACACTGATCTGAGAGCCTGCATCTCCAGCAGCTACAGTGGATTTGGATGTCCATGAAGAACCTGTTCAGTCACAAAGTTGTTTAAAAAATAAATTTACAAAATGAGATTTAAACAAAAAACAAGATTTCTGATTTTTTTTTCAACTTCATCCTCTTATCTGTCAGCAGTCTCCACAACTGTCACCCGAATCACACTCCTATGAGCCTTCTTGTGGGTGGTGAGCCCATTGTAGGAGTTTTTTTATGTTGTTTTTTTAACAGGAGTTAAGATACAGACGTTGATGCTTTTAGATGTCAGGCTTTTCTACCTTAAAGCCTCTTATTTGCATACACCATGTTACAGAGGGCAGGGTGAGAAAACATTGATTTGCTGTGGCAACCACTGAAAAAGGGACAAGCTGTAAGGAGATTTGCATACACCATGTTACCCAATTTTTATAAAAATAGTTATATTCAATCCTTTGTGTGTTATTCTAGAGTTCTTTAGTATTTCTTTTTTTATATACCAATCCAATTTTCATCTCTACTGGCACTTCTTTTCCCCCATTTCACTTTTTTCTGCATGTTCCTTCTCATCCTTTACATACTTGTCTATCATAAGCACACATTGTAGCCTGTTGACTCGGTCGGCAACCCGCGTTTTTCCTCGTTCTTTTCAAAAATGTGTACAAATAGACCAAAAATGGCCCTAGGGTTGTTTTTTTTTGCAAACGTTTTACCCTTTGATGTTTTTTAAAATACACAATATATCCATAAAAATACTATTCTAATTGATAATAGTTTAACTCTATTTGTTTTACTTATTTAATAAATATAAATATTAATAAATGTTCATTTGTTTTATTTTAATAACTGCAGGCTGCATGTTATTGCGCTCTGTGGCCCAGATAAGGGGGAAAGAGAAGAGTTGTATTATTATTGAGGTTCAAAGAAACTGCATTTCATTTCCATACTAAGGTCTGCAATTACAGGAGGCCTTTAATTAAAAAAAAAAAATTAAAATGATAAATGGCAACAAAAAATCTGTATATCTATTGCTTGTATTTCTATAATTTAATCAAGGCAACAAAACATAAACCATTAATATGATAATAATGGCGGTTAAACTTGAAGCATCAAATATTGTACAGCAGTGTGGTCACGTGGTGTATCTTTCTCTCCAGGATGCGTTGCAGGGAAAATAAAAAAAATAATTCATTAATGCTCGTGCCCATAGAGCTTAGTTATTTTATTAATACATTCAATAGCTAATATACTGTTAGCCTATGTTGCCTTCATATTAGTTTTATATAAGGCTTTTAATTTTTTTGCGACTCCAGACAGGTATGGTTTCTGTTTTTTGAGCCAACATGGCTCCTTGAACAGTTTGGGTTGCCGACCACGGCTTACAGAGTCATTTGAGTCCGCTTTGTGCTATTACATTATTTTACCACTAGAGGTCAGTCTGTCTAAAGCTAAATGTACCATGACGACCTCAAACTTTTAGGTCCGTTTTTGTTGCAGGTATATTTCCCAGGGTTCGTACACTTTTACTCAGTGATATTCGATGACTTTGCCATTATCTTGGACTGAATTCCCATGACCAGACTAAATTATTATTTTATCTCAATGACCACCGAAAACTGATAATCATATCACAATCATAACACTAAGTAATGATTAAATGTGAATATATGATGACTTGTTGGCTTGAATGAATAGAGTGAATATATTTTATCAGGCCACAGCCTACATTATCTCCACTTTAAGCACTTTATTCTCACTTTGAGACCTCTGTTTTGTAGCTGTAAATCTTGTATTGCTGTTGATGTTTGTTAACCATCTTTCATCAAATCACCTATTGATGCTAAGCTGTCAGAAGCTAAAGCTTCAGTCTGGTGTCTTTTGCTGTTTAAGTGGCTCCCCAGTACAACTTTGTATTACCATAACAAAATTTGAAACACATTTTAACACACACACAAAGGACACTGACCGGACATATCAGTGTTGATCCAACATTAGGTATACTCCTATGACTTTTACAAAAAAAAATCCTGTGCCTTTTCCAGTTTTTTTTATGACTGTTAGTCAGTAAAATAAACCAAAATTACATTTTTTGAAAAAAGGTTTCCTTCATTGTTTCCCTAATTGTTTAAACTTCTGTGAACTTACACTTGAAGTTTCCATTTATTCATTTCTTGTCCTTTTGTGGGAGAGATGAAGACTGAAATTTAGTCCCGAAGAACTAATTCAGACATGCTCCACATCCTCATCTGCATTAATAGGCATCCTAAAGGGCTGTGGATCTGTTGGATACAAAGATATATATACAGTGTGTATATATATTTTCTACCTAAAGGTCCATCAACCTTTAGCTCTTAAACTGTTCTGAATAAGCAGAAGAGAAAGAAGAGAAAACAACAGTCGGGCTAAGAATAAACTTTCCAGCAGAGGGAGAGATAAAGGGGACAAGGGGGGGTTAGAGGGTGTGTTTTTGGGGGGCATGCTTAAATAAAGGAGACCTTCTCTCTGTTTTATCCATCCTTCTTTTGCTGCCCCATCTCCTGTCTGTTAGGTAAGTTCTTATTTATATTATCTTAAATAATAGAAGATGTTTTACAAAAAGAATGTAAAATAGGATGTATTTGGAGAACTAATAAAATCATTATGAAGGATATGTTAAATTGGTGATGGATAAGTGGGTTTTTCACTGAAAAAACACATCATCCCACTGTTGATAAAATATTATAAAAGATTAACTGTCACTTCTATATTTTAATCCTAAAGTTTGTTGTATAAAAGTTTTAATTTCAATTCTGGACTAAAAAGAAATAGAAATTAGAAAGAGAAATCTGTCCAGCCTGAAACAATGATGAGGGTTTCTAAACAATCTTCGACGTTTTACTGCGAACACCTCTGCCCCCTGCTGGTCAACTCATCAGAGTGACTCAAAATGTCAATTCTTTAGAGAATTATGTTTAATGTGTGTCTGAAATGCATTGAAAATTGCTACATGAGTTACTTAGTTAACTTAACTGAACACCTGACTCAAATCCATCTTTAGTTCTGAACTAAACACAATCTCAATACACAAAATGTTACAAAACAAAAACCATCAGATTCTCTTCAAACTATTAGACCTCTAAACTGATGATCATCTGAACCTAAAGGAGGCATTTGGATGTGAAGTGGACCTCAGTATCAACAACAATGACAGCACAATGACCAGGATGAAAGAAGATCTTCACACAAAGCATATGGAATCTCTGCTGGTTATCGTCCCTAAACCCATGATCTGGAAATATAAACTCAGCCTCCACAGCTGTCTCTGTCTCCCCAGTGCCCCCACCCTGGCTCTCCCACTAATCTATTTGGGGGAACAGTCCACTCTAAATTCCTCTTTAACAGATAATCCCAAAAGAAAGACGAGAATGACAGACAACTATCAGTCTGGAATTCTCCTAATCCACCGTCAGAGGGTTTCTAGGTAACGGCACTTACAGGTCAACCCAAATTTAAAATAAAATAAAATAAAAAACATGTGGAAAGTAACAAACTATGATAAAATAAAACCCAAAAGAACAAGGGGCTTCTCATTGGTTTCTGCTTTGATAACAGGATGGTACAGATATTTAAATTAAAATTATTTAAGTTAATATGAAATTTATACAATACACAAATGTTGATTTTGTAAACAGACAATGTGTTTAATTTTAGTGAAGTAACGTAGAAGTAGAAAAAATAGTCAACATGTAAGCGCCAACTAAATGGTAACAGGAAAACTTCTGTGTCCATATATCACGTAAAAAGGTCACAAAATCTAGAAGCGTCAAAACAAACAGACTGATCAGATTTATCTGTTGAGTGGCTTCACTTCAGACAAGTATAACATCACTGGATTAGACTGGTGGTAAACAGAGGTCAGTTGTCTGCTGCCAGCAGAGCAAATGTCAGAGGGAAACTTCACGCTAACAATTTCCATTACCTTCAACACGTTTTTACAAAGGAATAATGAGGAAAGATGACCTGCTGCTGCTGCAACTGCTAGGAACATTTGATAACAATCGCTTAACAACTGTTAACCGTTCGTGTGTTGAGCTCTAATCTCCTCTGTGTCTCCTCCAGCGAAGGCTGATCAGCATCAGGATGCCAGAGCATGTGTGAGTGACCAGTTCTTTATTTAGACACTTTGAACACTCATCTAAAACAACTATGTTTCCAGTCTTTAGGCTCTAACACTAAACACTGATGTGTCCTGTCATTTTCTTTTACAGCCCAGAGGTGAGTAGAAACTATTTTAAAATATTACTTTTACAGACATACATAAAGAGGGTTTTCAGCAGGAGATGTCTTGGCCAGAGTGGAATGTGCTTTGAATGCAAATATCTTAATTATGTAATGTTATGTTAATAATAATATGTTCTGAACATTGATACGCAGTCAGATCAGATTCATGTTTAGATTCCCTTGGTAGGATAGTAAACGACGAATTCTTCCCCATTCTATGGCGTTTATCAATATCACAACACTGTGACTGTGTAAAAACACATGATACGTGAATGCGAAACACTACAGTGTTTCACTCAAAGACTGTGCCACAGGGCGGCCATGGAAAATAACCCAATTTCACTCAGTCAGATAAAAGTCTCTCAGTCTCTTTAATTTCTGTGAGTAAAATCAGCATTTTCTTCAACTAAATGAGACTGGAATTTTGTAATAATGAGGTATATTGTAACCATACATATTTTTTTGTCAGATTTTGGTTTGGTGATAACTTATTTTTGACAGTTGGAAAAAACAGGTGCCTAATACCTAGTTAATTCCTTCATAGTTGTGTTAGTCATTTGGGCTGAGG
The DNA here is from genome assembly GCA_016785265.1 of Paraplagusia blochii. NCBI lineage: Eukaryota > Metazoa > Chordata > Actinopteri > Pleuronectiformes > Cynoglossidae > Paraplagusia > Paraplagusia blochii. The sequence goes on from JAFBJS010000179.1 coordinate 86,083, forward strand.
CTGCACCCTATCAATAGTTTTTGTGGCTGTTTTGTTCTTCAGTTGACTTCTTTTTAGAGTTTGCCAAAGCAGGATGAGCGGTTATCCTTTTTCAAGTTTACACCAAGCCTGAACTTGAGTCTGCTTTGACCAGGAAGTCTGCAAACCACAGACAACTGTATTTAAGATACTAAACCAGAACCATATTTAATCAAGTGATGTTTTTATAATTATTATTTCAGAGAAAACCAAAGATATCGGCTTCAAGGAAGCTGATGCTCAAGGTCAGTAATGTGCCGGAATACAAATGTTTAACCGAGGGATCAAATGTGTTGTTGTTGTTTTCTGTTTCACCTTGTTTTCTCCTGTTGACCTATAACTGCATATCAGAGTCTGATGGTGGCAAAGGCTAAGGAGGAGTTAGAGCAAGAAATCCTGGACAAAGAGGAGGAAAAAGACAGATATCTCTCAGATAGAGCGCCCCCTCTCAAAACCAGTGGTCTGAGCCTTGCACAGCTGCAGGTAAAAACCTGGCAGGTTCACATCTCAAAAGTATCTTAAGGAGAAAATACAATGATGCATTATTGTTTAATGTGCAGGATCTGTGCAGAGAACTTCATGCCAAAATTGATGTGGTGGATGAAGAACGATATGACATCGAAGCGAAAGTCATGCTCAACACACGTGAGGTGAATCAGGAATTTCTCTAAGCAGATTTTTTGCCAAAATCTTCTTCTGCTTAATCCAATAAATCAGGGATTTATAACTAAGTCACAGAAGCAAAGTGCATGGAAAAAATGTGCCATTTTAAGCCCCACTGAGTTAGTGGTCTACTGCTGCCTCCTGTGGTCAGTACGTGTCACTGTGGAAAATCTGAACAGAAGGTTTAAACGGTCAGTATAACAGTGAGGGAACGCAATGAACATATTTTAAAGAGATTGTCCGTAAAACAGAGATTTTATGGGTTGGAGTGGAATATTGTGTTAGTTAAGATTTATTTTTCAGACTGAAACACATGTATTGGGTTTGGCACAGATAGGGTCCAGCAGCAGGGGATGCTCAAAGCTCAATCATCACTGTCTTACCGTAAAACAGTAAGATGTCTTGAGGTATCTTTAAGTGTTTGTATCCGTGGCCCAGATTAAAGACTTGAACATCAAGGTTTTGGACCTCAGGGGGAAATTTAAGAGGCCAAATCTGCGTAGAGTTCGTGTCTCCGCTGACGCCATCCTGCGCTCTCTGCTGGGATCCAAACACAAGGTTTCCATGGATCTGAGAGCCAACCTGAAGTCTGTGAAAAAGGAGGACACTGAGAAGGTGTGTGTTTCACTACTGTACACATCAATACACATACAAACACACAAACAGTTTGTGTCCCTCGGGAACAGAGTAAAGTTTCAGATGCATGCATCATGACATCATCACTTCAAAAACAACACACCTGAAACATCTGACCGTTACAAAACCCCTCAGTGTGTTTACAAAAGAGAGAAACAGGAGAGAGCAACAGGGTTTAAAACGAACATTTACACAACACAATAACCTCAACATTATACACTCCTGGAGTTGTGATGTTATATGTGCTTGTTTGTATGAACCAGTTAAACTGGTATATTCTATTAGTTTTCCTCAGGACACAATTAAATGTCAACAAAGACCATTAACTGCTCTTCCATTCAACCAAGACCTGGTTTCTATAAGTATTTATCCAATTTAACCTGAACTCACCAACATTAGCGCCCTCTGCTGCTATAATGAGACAGATCAAATTCACTTCAGTACTTTAATTATATAAAATATTTTTGTTTCTTCTAATATTCACGTTTTTAACAGCCGCACTATCAGATTGACACAACTTCAACTTTTATTTGCTTATAGTGCCAGATCAAAACAGTAAAAAGCAGAAGAGTACACACAAAAATAAGGAAACAGGCAGTGACAGTTAAACACAGATAGATACATACCCACTGGACTTATGGACCCTCACACCGGCTGAGGAACTACTTCCAAAAAACCCTGACAGGATAAAAAGAGGAAGAAACCTTAGGGTGATAGAAAGTGGCAGGGTTCCTCACATAGGACGGCGCAAGAAGACAGAGAGTTGCAAGAGGGAAAAAATACAATTGTCATTTGTCATAACACTTTATAAGAACACTATAAAAACTTTTGCAGAGCCAATTGAATCCAGCAAAGTCCTGTGTTCAGTCCACTGACTATAGGGACCAGGGCCAGAAATTGGTGGCGTGGTCCAAAGCAGCCTTACATAACTTGGAACAAATCAGTCTGCTCTCTGATCACTGAGCAGATTGTATAGATAACATCATACAAGCACACAAAAAAAGGAGAGCATATCCATTTTCTTTGTGCTTATTGAGCAGAAGCGTCCAGTAGAGGACAGTGACTGGAGGAAGAATGTGGAGGCCATGTCAGGAATGGAAGGACGAAAGAAGATGTTTGATGCAGCTAAAGGACCAGCTCAGTGAGCAACAGCGGTGTTACCTCTACATTGTTTGAACACACTGTTGTCTTTTGTCTTTTTGTCTATGCCAGACAGTGTTTTTGTTTTTCTCCTCTTCTTAGATAAAGTGTTAAAAGGTACAGATTAAAGTGCTGTTTCATTATATTCTATGTTCATTACAGCATCCACACATGAACACTTTAAGTGTTTGATACCCTTTCATTTCCTTGATAGACAAATATGTCCTGCTGCTGATATAATATTATATGGAAATTGATCGAATAAAATGATTTGCATGTTTTATGTTTTTCACTGTGGACAATTTTTTATCATGTCTTTTGCTTTCGCAAACCTACAAAGCGTTAACTTCTACTATTGCGATTACACAATAAAATACTGACTTTTTCCTCATCTGTGAGATTGGTTTATGGCTGTGGGTTTCAAGGTGAATTTTCTTACACTCAACAAATGTGACAATTTTGAGTAAAAAAAAAGAGGCTAAATTCTAAAAGTGTTACTTTACATTTATCCTATTGTCTCTGGGTTGCAAAGGTGTTCCTTGTCCAGATGCTGAACAAACCATGGTCCCCAACCTTTCACTCACTGGCACTAGCAATTTCTTCCACTGACTGGTTTTAAAATCAAATTAACACAAGAAGCTACTTTAACAAGAAAGTGAAATCCAGTCATTTTTTAATATAACTTTTAATATATATACACTGTTCAATTTCAAATGATAAATAAAATGCAGTATGTAAGTATGTAAGTAATCCATTATTTCTTCATGATCCTGTACCAACTGATTCCAGAGGTTGGAACCATAGATTAAAGGAATACACTAATGGATTATGTCAGTGATTCCCAACCTTTTTTGCGCCACGGGCAGGTTAAATATATTATTCATATTATTTTCACAGAACTGTTGTTAAGTTGTGGGAGATAAATAGCCCTTATTGAAATTTAATTTCCGGTGTTCCTAAAATATTTTCCTACCTAAAAAGTCTTCCTACCCAAATTAACTATGCATGCAAGGGTTTCCCAAGTGAACACAGCCTTTAATTTTCTCCTTCCAGACCGGTATACAAGGTTAGAATCTTGTATCAATGACTCTGCGTCATTTTGAGTTCATTGTTGTTGTCTTCCCAGAGAAAATATTTCCTAATCAAATATAGTTGCATTATTGATGATGGAATCCTAGCCATTCTATTATTCAGTTCTTTTGTTGATATGGGTATGGATCAAGTGTAAGTAATAGCCAGATGGCGCCAAAAGGAATCATTATTTCTCTGCGACACGTGCAGAGGTACGTCCCCCCGTCAGAATTTGTTCCCCCTAAGTTTCTAAGTTCTGCTATGCTACAATTCCCCTCAGACTTCGTCTAATTTATTAAAAAATAAAAAGTATAAGAGTTCTTTTATGTATATTTCTGAGGTAGATTCACCTTCAAGGCTCTGTGAAGCAACTTTGTGTATGCTATTAGTAATATATTTGATAACCACCTAAAACAATTATTACACTGGATCTGGAAAACATTGAAGATAAGACACATTGTCAGAAAAGACACATTGTCAGAAAAGACACATTGTCAGAAAAGACACATTGTAAATGTTTTTGTTACACAAATTTCTCTTTGAGATAAAATTTGATAGAATTAGATGTGCCTTGGCTAAATGTGGAATTTAACAGAATTATTCATAATTCTGAATGATGTGTTAAATGTATGTTTTTGAATTTGCAGTTTTATGGATTTTGTTACCCAAAAGTTGTCTGTGTCAGGATTCTCTTCTCCACACACGTGGCATTTGTTTTGGAGGCTGTCTGTTAAAAAGAGCAAAATAAACATTGACAGT
>JAFBJS010000183.1:0-21748 GCA_016785265.1 Paraplagusia blochii
TTTTGTTAACACAGCTCTAGCTTCCATCCAAAAACATTCCAACACCTTTTGTTGATGTAAGGGTTTTCCCAATCTGGCTTAGCAGTTAGAAAAGTACCTTCAACAATGTCAACTCCTTGGGGAATTCTTCTCTAAATGAATGTGTTTTTTTTTTTTTTTGTTTTTTGCAAAAACAAGTCTATGACCTCGGACAGCAGGATACTAGTAAATTGTCCTCTGTGGCTTCCTAATTAGATGTTTGCAAAAATGGTAAAATCTATTTTTGAAAATTGTTAAATAAATACACAAATGTGACTGGGGGAAGCTTTTTATCTACCTCATTTGGAGAATGGTGCAACATATGTCCAGTTGCAAATAGATGCACACAAGCATAAAGTGGACACGGCGTGACCTCCTTCAGGCCTCCATTTATCACACAGGAACAGAGCCAACAGCAATAACAAGTAGAAAGTGAAATGCATGCCATAGCTTTTGGTACAACCTCAAACGAGTGATGGAAAAATATAAACAACAAATGTTTTTTTTTTTTTTTTTTCAATAGTAGAAAACACTGCAAAACACTGATTTTGCAATTGTCCACTGGACATGCCATTCTTTATAACCTGGATGACAGGTTATCTCTATAATAAGGATGTAAACCGTGTAGGGAAAAAAAAAAGTCCTGTCAGATCATGGTTGTGTTTAAATGACCCTATTTATTCCATAAAATTACATTTCAGCTGCAGCAGCAGCAGCAACAGTGGCAGTGGCTGATGGTCCTGCATCAGCAGCCTGCATAACAAGCCCAGCCAGGGTGGCATCAACTCGTTGTGGGATTCCAATTACAGAGCATCCCGGAAAATGACTGGCATTTATCGGTCTTTGTGCCGTCCCTGCAACTGACATTCAGTTGGAGTTTATTGGAGCAGCCGCATTCAGTCAATCTGTAATTATTTTTTTTTTTTGTTTTCCATCTAGGATAAATGTTGCAATTTAATATCCATCCATCCATTTTGGAAATTGCCCATCGAGCGCTGGGTAACGGCACATTCCAGCTCCAGACAGCTCGCCAGTCCGTCATAGTTAGGAGTATAACAGTTATGGACAATTGAATGCTGAGGGGGATAAACATGAATTGGCCATACTAGGATACAACAGACTGAGTTAGGGCAATGTGATGAATAGCGAACTGGTTTTTATAGACATGTGGGACAATCTTGGATAATGTCATCTGGCAAAGATAGATTTACGGTAAATAGATGTCGCAGGAGCCTTGAATGCAACACATCGAGTTCCTGATTTCTACTCGTTGATGTCCTTTTCCATTTTCAGCCTGTCCAATTGCATAAAAAAAAGTATTGTTTAATGGCAAATTGAACCTCCGTCGAGCCATAATAAGAGGTCAAAGAAAGTAGTGAAAGATGCTTTAATTATTTATGGTTTCCTCTATAGTCCTTTGTCTTCTCCGCCATTACTGGGGCTGTAAATGAGTTTACTGAAGAGTAGCCAAAGTAAGATCTCTCCTCTATCGGCTTACAGAACATGGCGCATTAAAGTGAATCACAGCAGACAGCTGGGGCCGCCCTTTATGGTAATGCACCCTCTACAATTACTGTTTCGACCTTCCCAGCTAAAGAAAAATGGGAAGACATTCATTTAGCGGCACTTTCCCACACGACGTGGCGGACAGGTTGGGCTGCAGGACTACCTTTTTGACTGACATTGACACTGGTTTGGAGGGGACAGAGATGGGATTAGAAAGGTGACAGATTGATAGATGAGATGCATCTGTCAAACAGTGAGGGGATCATGGTGCATTAATGCAACCGTGGCAATGCGGACTAGGAAAAAAGATCTTGAAATAAAGAAAATAAAACTAAATTTGGAGTTGGCCTTCACTGAATATCCCTGCTTGATAAACTGCAGAACTTTTCAAAACCCTTGTGTTTTTAATTCTCATGTGCATTAACATCCACTTTTATAAATATTTATGTTTATACCAGACTTATTATGTATTCTGTCAGTATTTTGTATTTATTTGTTACAACTCCGCTCGCTGCTTCTGCACTTGGCTCGGGGCGATCCCTGCACAATAATTCCTATGTGTCTAAACTGTCTGGTTTTGTTCACAACTGGCCAATAAAATATAAAATCTTGAATTTCAATGTGAATCACAATTCAGTAAAGTAATGGTTTAACATTTGACAAAAATGTGGTTGTTTTAGATTATAAAGAAAGGCAATTTACGAAAAAAAATGGTGCAAATACACATTGTTTTGGTAACAACTATACTGCAACCAGGAGACACATAGAGACTGTAGTTGTAAAGGAGCCGGACCGGGGTCCTTCGTCCCCACTCCACTGCTCCCTGGGTGCGTAAAGCTGCCCACTGTACACTTTGGTGATGGGTTAAAATTCATTGTGTGCAGTGGTGTGTTTCACAATGTCACGATGACAATGAGTTTCCGTCTTTCCTTCCTCCCTAAAAAGACAGCCTTTCTAAAAATCTTCACTGTTCGACCATGAAAAACCGGCAAAGGCAAAATACAACACGCAGTCCCAGGACAATAACTGAGGCCTGTTGTTCTGTCATTTTTGTGAGTCTAAGTTTTGCATCAAGGATGACTTTCCTTTTCTTTCTTCATTAGAAATAAAAACGCCAAAAAAAGGCTAGTGCCTTAAAATGTGTAATTTTTTGTTTGTTTTTTTATTCACACTACTATCATTAATGTTCATTTAAAACAAAAGTTGACAGCTACATACTGTATTTAACAAAATAAAGGTTATTTTTCCAGTAGGCTTCTACATTATTTAAGGTCCTTTTTTTTTTCTTTTTTATTTGTTGTTTTCTGCTGTTTTTCTATAGAAAACCGTGGATGTGCTGAAGTCATGCAGTGGCCTTTTAATAATAGCCTGGATGACGTCCAATGCAGGCTGTGGTGCTGTATGTCAAGGAGAAAAATGGCAGGGGAGAAAAAAAAAAAAAAAAAACAGGGAACCTCACCTTTAAGCTTCAAGGTCTCAGCGATCCCATCCTGCTGAAACAAAACAAGAGAAAGGAAAGCAGTTACAATAAACTACCACACAGCAAGAACCGATGTAATCAAACACAGCTTGTCAGTTTTAGATTTTACAAACAATTTTCCACTATAATATATAATGTTTAAATGTGTAAAAATGTATTGTACATTTAGCTTTCCAATATAATTCATTATAGTCTTTTTTTTAGCTTTTCACTTTCAATCTTCTTAATCGTCCTTTGTTTTTCCCCCTTTTTTGTTTCACTTTAGTGGTTACTGAAGATGACAGATCTCACCAGGACTAAGCATTTCTTATTCTATGAATAGAGTGTAATAAATTTGTCCAACAGAAATTAACATCTAATTGCACAACAAATATGATATTATTTATATTTAAAAATATGACTAGGAACAGACTTGGTGCAGGAGTTTTGAGACCAGCTGTGATGTATGGATTAAAGACACTAGGAATGGGCAGAAGACAGGAGGCAGAGCTGGAGGTGGACGAGTTAAAGATGCGGAGGTTCTCTTTAGGAGAGACAAGGATGGACAGGATCAGGAAAGAGGCTATTAACAGGGGCCACACAGGTTTGGAGAAATAGCTAGATTGAGATGGTTTGGACATGTTCAGAGGAGGGACAGTGGATACATTGGTGGAAGAATGATCCTAGAGATGGAGCTACCAGGTAGTAGACAAAAAAAAGAGATTGATAGGGGTATTTGGTGTTAGAGTAGAAGATGGAGAGAACTGGAAATCATTGATTTGCTGTGGTAATGCCTAAATAAGTGATGGAGGGTAGCCAGAAGGAAAGGATGAAGAAGACGAAACGTTCAGTTTTAAGAAACTGTTTAACCTCTCATCCAAGAGGCTTCTCCAGTTCAGTTTAGTTCAGAACTAAAGGAGCCTCTTGGATGAGAGGTGAAACATTTTCCAAAAAAAAAAGAATGTCCAGTTGCCAAACTAAACTCTTTAACCTTGACCATGACCTGGGTGACTGAGAACCTTCATCGACAAGAAGAACGTGATATCCTGAGCAGGAGCTATATTCCAAAGGAAAATATGTAAAATGTTTAATTAAATTTGGAAAATAGTCCACATCATATTATAGCATGGTTATAACTGATGAATTCATGTTTTCAGTCATTCAACTTAAGTGAAACTTTTTTTTTTTTTTTTTTTTTTTTGAATACTTTTTTTTTTTTATGAATACTTATCATTTAGAGCAAATTAACAACCACAGCTCATCGTTGCATATACTTGTAGAGATATTTCCTCAACACTCTGGCCGGATAATCCAGTCAACAAAAACACCTGTGGCTCTCTGACATTCTTCACATCCCAGCACCCTCTGAGGGAGGTGACATTTCGAAGTGCACTACAGGTGGAGAGGATACAAATGGGACGTATTACCATATGGCATACAGCGTTCACACTTCATTTGTTTGCAGAGACTGATTTTTCCCTCAAAGCTACTGGCAGACCAGCTTTTACTATCTGAAGTCTCTCAGGACAAGGAAGCTCCGAGCTAAACTATCTGAAGTTCCACCTCCGGTCCCTCTGTAGCCTTAAGTATTTGACATATAACAGCTAGTAGGATTGGTTAACCATGTGGAATAACTGTGTCCATGTCATACCCTTGTCTATCCATTTTTAGGGCAGTGACAAAAAAAAAAGGTGTTTAGAGAGACGACACACAAAAAGAAAAGGTTTAGAGAAAAAGATAGAGAAGCCAGATTGAGATGGTTTGGACATGTTCGGTGGAGGGACAGTGGATACATTGGTAGAAGAATGATCCTAGAGATGGAGCTACCAGGTAGGAAACAAAGAAGAGATTAATGGATGCAGTTAAGGAGGACACAGAAGTAGTTTGAGTGAAAGTAGAAGATACAAAGGACAGGGTGAAATGGAAAACACTGATTCACTGTGGACACTCCTAGATAAGGGATTTGCAAAAGTAGAAGACGTTAAAGGAATTAGATTCAAGTTGTTTTCCTGTAATCTGTGATACCCATGAACTCTCAACCAAGCTCGTTGCTCCAACAAACTCAATTGTGTGTCTAGGTAATTAAAAATAAACAACAAAACCCAAAAGAAAAGCTAAAATCTATTTATATTAGCGCAGTGAATTTCTCCATTTTCCGTCACACAATGTGTCACAAAGTATGTTTAAGACAGATACCAGAAAGGTCACCAAGAGACAGAACATCTCCTCACACCACAAGTTCTCTTGGAGTCATGCGTGCTTCCAAAAAGGTCAAACAGAAAAATCAGTTGTTAAAATGAGTTTGAGTGGTTGATAGTAGATTTTTTTTTTTTTTTGTTTTTAACCAAAGTGATTGCCAGTGCATCTATCGCTCAAACAGTGCATGAATCACAAGCATAATGTGAAGTGTGAACAGCAGGAAGTGAAAACCTCAAACAGCAGCTCTCCACATCAACACCTTGTTGTTAGCACAGATTGTCTCCGCAGCATCTGCTCCATCAGCCCCGGTGGAAACTTCACAGAAGCTGGTTACCTCAGCCTTCAGGCTGGTTGCCATTTAGAAGTGGACAGCTCATCAGGATGAGTGACAAAGGGCTGGGCCCAGAGCTGACCATGTGAGGAGGAGGAGGAGGAGGAGGAGGAGGAGGAGAAGCTGATAAGTTCAGATCTGATACTGCTGGCCTTGTCAAACCTTCTCATGCACAGTGCACAAAAAGGCCACAGTAATATTACTCACTGGTGCATTATAGTTCTGGATGAACAACCATTGTGTCTTAATGACTTCATTGGAGTGTTTTTCCTTTTGTTTGTTTGTTTGTTTTTGTCTTTTTTCTCAACAAAAGAGAATTTTACCTTGACAGGCAAATAACCTCTGATTAATATACCAAACTAACCAGATGAGATAGATAGATAGATGTACATGAGAAGGTTTCACAAGTCCAAGTGTATATTTTTTTTTTTTTTGTCAACATTGTGTTCCCTTAAAGTCACATTGGATCCCATTGCACAAGTCAAGAAAGTAAATATATAAGATATTCTATAATGTTGTCTATACCCTGCCACCAAGTTTTGCAGCACAGAACAGCTGTGGTAGAGCTGGCCTCCTGGCTCTCATCCTTCTCCTCAGTATCTGCTTCTCTCAACTGATCTGTCTGCTTGTGTTCTTCTTGTAAATCAGAAGAATTTTCTCTTCCGTGACACCTTATTTTCCATCCTTATTTTCCGGCACCAGTTTTAAAGACATTAATATAATGCTGCTTATTTAGTTATTATTATGGAGATTGAGTGACAGATTGGCAAAATTGCCTCAACTTAGGGGACACATTCCTTTCTCCGCTGCAGACCTGAAAGAGATTGCTTCCATTCACCATACAGACTCCACTGTTCTAACTGCTAATTGATATAAAATCGCCTGAAGCAACAGAGTAATTCAAGCATGCAGTGACTGGGTTCTGTCACAATTTGTCGTTCCAGGGGATCCTGGAACAGACTTTCAGCTCTGCATTGCCATGGTTACGGTCAACACCTTTAGACTATGCAGTTACAGATGTGTTATGCACCTGATCATAGGAGGCTCAGGAAACTTTTATTAAATATTTCTCTGACATTACTCATCATCATCAGTCTTGAATAGAGACAGAGGCCCATTGTCATGTCCTTACATCTGGCCCAGAATTCTAAGCATTTTTCATACGTAGACAATCAGTCGGAACAGTGATCTCAAACTCAAATAAGTTGAGGGCCACTGTCCGTGCTGTCATTTCAGCAAATAGTCAATGTTCAATACAGAAGAGAAAAAAAAGGTAAAATTGAAATGAAAAAAATCAGTCTCCCACTGTAATACAACACTTCAGACAAGTCTTGTAATACTCACATTCATCCACAGCAGTGTCTACCACTGAGTGCTACCAACAAAACCGTTTTTACTTGCAGTTGAATCCGTTAATAAATCTTGTGAGCCCTGCTAACATTCAACTTTCACATCAAGGTGCGGGCCACAAAATATCACTCCCTGGGCCAGAAATGGCCCACGGGCCCCAAGTTTGAGGCCCCTGTCGTAGACTAAGTTTTAAATAGGTATGCAAGATTATACTTGCATATATGAAATTATATTGAATCAATGGGGGGAGCACTTTAAAAATGTGCGTTACGGATTTGTCAACCTTACGTGACTAAAGACGGCAGAGCAGCACAAAACACTTCCGGAGTTCTTTTGGACCACGGTTGTTCAGAATTAAATAATTAAATCCTTTTTACTTGTTAATGCATCATCAGCTGTAAATAACAAACAACTCTGGTACAGTCGCAGTGTTCTTAAAGCCTGGACAAACGATGTGAAAGGTCAGAACGTGTATGTTTGACCGGTGTGTCGATTTTGTTGCGTCGGTCCCACAGTCCCAATCAATTCCGCTCCAGTGGTGTGACTTTCCTGCCATCTGTTCCTTACTGCCACTCTAGTTGTTCTCCTTTCACCTCCAAAACCAAACATTGTTATATTTTTACATTATTAGTATTTTCACATGTTTCAACAACATGAATGTACCAAAGGAGTAGCAGCTCCATCAGTAATACTAAGGCCTGTGGTAAAAAAAAATATATACAAATGTCTGTTTAATTTAAGGTGAATCATTTAGAAATTATTTTATTTCTAAAAACTCAAGGACTGAGTACAAAAAGGGCTAATACAACTAGCTACACATTATTTTTTTTTTAATATACTAATTTCAATGGAAATTATAAAAGCAAAATTTTACAAATTCTTCTGAAATTGTAATTTGTAAACCTTTGTATGTAATGGATTTGGTAAAAAGAAAAAAAGAAAAAAAACGTATAATTTTGAAATAGTAGATACATTTGCCAACCCAACTTAACACAGAAGTAAAAATGTTAACTTATAAGAGTCATTTTCCATTTAATTATAACTTGCTTCTCTTAGTCCTCTCTCCATGATTGCATATAATAAAATGCCTAGGAAAAAGGTAATTTTCCAGATAAATATGATTAATACAATGATCGTCCTGAATATGCATGTGTAAAATTAGTCAAAAGAGCTTTGTTTATCAACTCAACTCCTTCTTTCTGCTATTTTTTCTCTCTGTTTAGACCGACGACAGAGTTATAATCAGTGAACTAACTGAGAAAACGTAGCACTAAATCTACAACACAGCCAAAGGAGAAATTACATTATTTGCACCTTATTCTGCCTAAAATTGAATTTCCTCTCCCATGACAAATGATTCAACTCCTTTTATAAATCATTTTGAAGAATAACGACAAAAGGACATTATGAAACACAACAATTGTGCAACTCCAATGATGCAAAATTTGAAAAAAATGTTAGTTTGTCGGCAAAAAAAAAAATACCTGCAAGGCTAAGTTTTTCCTCCTGCCCAGCCCAGCTGCGAAATAAAGCACCGGGGGAGGAATAATGATTCAGGGATTTTTTTTTTTTTTACAGTGGGTAGAAAGACAAGAAACCCAGCAGAGTCGTCTGATGCTGGAAGAAAGTGCCGTCCTAATTAGTTTTATAGTTGGCTCATGCACAGACCGTAGTTCTCTTGTTAAGGACAGCAAATTCATAGAAAAAAACTTTGATCAATACCTTGTGTCGGAATCTCACGACCGGTCGATTAGGCAGCGGTCCAAATACCTCCTTGTTGGGCCTCTCATCTGCGTTTCCAACGGTGAGACCCAACAGCAGAATTGCGGTCGACCACCATTTAGACATGGTCACTGGTGTAGTCCTATCAGAAAACAAAGAATAATGGTGAGCAAACCGTCTGAGGCGCTGTGAGAAGTTCAATTCCTGTTAGGCCGGGACGATACATCAAGTCTGCTCCAATTAAAGCACACAATGTAAACAAGAAACTGTCACAGGCTTTACGTAAAGCTGTCAATACATTCTCTGCATGTGGCCAGATTAGATCCTTTAAATCAATTAGTAGGCACAACCAACAACAAAGGAAAGAGAGGCTATTTGGTTTCGGTCACAGAAACACACTGCATACGCTGCTTATTTACCTGGTTAAAAAGAAAAAAAAAAAAAAAGACCAAATTCTCCTCTCCTCATCCCACAAAACTGCTTTTTCAAATATTCATTTCACCGCGTAAATTACAAACCTGACCTTTGCGTGACATGAATTAAACACCACCACGCCTGTTTGAAGGGTGAAGAAAAATCTCTGTGAAAATCTATGTGACCCAGAAATGATCACAGAAGTCAAGATACAGGAAACGTAGAGACTGAACTATGGGCTGCACAGAAACCACTAAAATCAGCGGTGCGTTTGTTCCTCCTCCCTCTTATCTCCCTCCTCTGTGTATTTATGCACTCGGATGGTCGTGCTCCACATCACAAACCCCCTTTGGATAGAGGCCGCTTTTATATGTTTCCTCATTTGGACTTGTTGATTTTTTTTTTTTTTTTTTTAGACCTAGTCTTCACTCTCTAAGCTGTTTCAACCCAGCAGCTCCTCTACAGCCTCCTCATCCCCCACCTCCAGTGAAGAAAGATAAGTGACACCTGGAGGGTGCCTCTGCTTCCCTGTTCTGACGTTGGTGACATCAAGTCAGAAAACAATGGCACCATTGTGGCACCTCTAAGGGAAAATATTGGAGGAAGGAAAGGTCACAGAGTCGATTCTTCAGCTCCATACACAAACTTTGGAGAAATCTGTCTCTGCAGAGACCTTAAGAAGTCAATATGGAATTAACCTCAATTCATTCATCTCCATCTTCTTACTAGTCGCCAGGCCGTAGGGCCAGCAGTCTCCACAACCCCAACACAAATCATACTGCAACACACCGAGAGCCTTCCCGTGTTTAGTGTGCCCACCAGAAGTCACAGATAGTGCCTTGCTCATAGCAACTCAGTGGCAACCTGGCAACTGGTGTATTCAAACCTGAGGCCTTGCAGGACCAATGTCCTCCTCCCAAGCTGCGAGGCCACTGCTGCTGTCCCATTTATTTTTTTAATCCGCTGGAGTTTTTTATTTTCCACAATTTTGGCAATGCACTCCAATACTGCCTTCTTCTAAAATACCAGAAAAAGGGCACCTATCTGACAACTAAGACTTTTTAAGGTGTACCACAGGGTTCAGTGCCAGGTCCTCTACTGTTTTTCAACAAAACCAGCAGATCCACCACCTGCTGTTATAGTTATATATTTACTGTTGTATTTAGTTCCATAATTATGATTGCTGACCATTCCACCCATTTCTCTCTGGTGCAAAGTTCACCCTCTGTTCTGACCTGTTTGAATTTATATTGCTTTCCTGTTGGAGAAAGTTGTCCAGTGTTTTTTTTTTTTTTTTTTTTTTTTTTTTTTTAAACATAGACCTTTTCTCCCAGAACAGGTGTTGGAAAGACTGGCTTGTGTGCATTATTTCAAGTATCCAGATGGAGGAATACTAACAGTTTCCAATTAGAATGAGAAATATGAACAGCTGTACAACTAATTGGGCAATAGCTAAAACTTCTCTGAGAGATTTAACGCATAATTTCCAGATGTTTGACCTTAAAAGTTGTTGTCAGTTGAAATCAAATTTCCCCAGCAAACTCATTAGAAAACTTTCAAGGGTATATGAAACCCAGAAGTACATAAATTGCGAAAAAATTTTTTAACATATTTCCGGGCAGAACGTTTTCAGTCTTCTTCTTTTTCTTCTTCTACTCCTTTCATTGTGTCACTTTTTTAGCAGTTGACATAGCAGTTCAACATTGTCCATCTCCCTCTGGTCTCTACATCTTCTTCTTTTACTCCAACTACCTCCATGTCCTCCCTCACTGCATCCATCAATCTCCACTTTGTCCCCTACCTGGTAGCTCCATCTCTAGGATCATTCTTCTACCAATGTATCCACTGTCCCTCCTCTGAACATATCCAAACCATCTCAATCTGACATCTCTAGCTTTTTCTTCAAACCTTCCGAAAAGAAAGTTAAAAAAGTAATTAAAGGAATAATCAGCACAATTCACTTAACCAGGTGTAAACTAAACAATATTATGGTTTTGTAAGTTACCATGGTTACCAAGCAAGTCCACAAAAAACACATTTTCTAAAGAGAAGCTAAAACCAGGTTTAAAAGATTGTTAGTCACCTCATACTGTATGTGGTCAGTTTCTTTTTCCGTGACTGGGAGGTTATTTTTGTCTTCATCATGTCCAACGAGGTATCTTAAAATAAACTATCACAAGAGGGAACATTTCATAATACTTTCCGTGTTTCAACACTGATTGTTGATTGCTTCAGTTTCCACTCAGTGGGTTGTGTTCTAAATTTATGTAATGGTGAAACAGGAATTATGAGTAGCAACCTCAACAGCTACCTAAAGTTAATTCAGGATCATTTACTGGTGCTTACAGGACACTGTCCTCTACCATTAAAATTTGACAGTGTGTTGTCCAGCAACCCTCAGGTCCAGTTAGAAACATACAGCGCGCAGCTGTAGCTGCAGCTGTCCAGGAACCAGGGCTGCACCAGGTGGATTAACACACCTGGTTACACAATCAATCCACTGCTTAATGTTCTCTCAGTGGTTAATGTCTTCTAAATAAACTTGTTAAGGTTAGTGTTTGTGAGACATTTGTTAATAATAGTAAAAATGTGAAAAATGTGTTTGTACATGTTGGGATTATTATCATTAGTCCCAACTGTAATGGACAGTTTGATAGCTATGAGATTTGAATTGGACTTTACAACCATATTATAAGATATAGATTTTATAGAATAAAAATAGCCCAGAGTTAAAAAAAAAAAAAAAAAAAAAAAAAATAGGACTCTAACTCTGCCACTGTTAAATTCACAAGATTTGGTCAAACAAAATAAAGTGCACCTGTTACAGGTTCTGTTTCCTGAAACTTTATAACTCGAAAGATTTACTGAATCAGTAGCTAAGTCTTGGTGGGTTAGTCAATTATAAAATAATCATTAAATTCAGTGCTGGACTGGACCGACAAGAGGAACGCTCTGAAGCCAGATTAGGATTTATGGCCGCTCTGTTGTGTAAGACAGGGTGTGTTTCAGCAACAAGTAAATAATTAACTGGCTTGTGAATGTTTCATATTATTATTGTAGTCTCAGGCACCCCTGTCTTAAATCAACACTTGTCTGAGCATGAACACTTGTGTGTGAGTTAGGAGTAAACACTGCGAAGGCTGGAGCCTTATTTATTTGCCCTGAAAGCACAGCAGAGGGTAATAAACAGTCCAGAAGCCGAGCCGATCCAGAAGTTTTCCTGGACCCCCGGGGGAGTGCTATCATAACTCTGCCTCATGGTTTTTAAGTTCCCAGGAGCACGTCGAAGCTTAGGCATTGACTTTCAAATGAAGACTCCCTATTTCCCTCTATGTACACAATGCATCATGTCTTGACAAGCTCATAGCTGCCAATCCCTTCTGCCCCATCTGTCTCATTCAGTAGACTCTCGCCCTGCGCGCTGAATGGGCGCAGGACGAGAAGAACATAACCACGCTGGCATCTATGCAACACGTCTGCACATTACAGACAATATGCATACACACCAGGCGGTATTAGCCGGAAGATTGTAATTCACACCCATGGATGTTCGGAGAGTCATGAATCTTGAAGATAGAAAGACATAATTAAAACGCGCCACTCATTTTCTTTGTATTATGAACCATTTCCCCACAAAAAAAAAAAAAAAAAAAATGTCCTCCAGGAATATCCGTCTCCCACATGGTGATTAGGCAGTGCCTTTGCTTAGACCAAATCTGACTTATTGCTGATAAGTCTCACAATTTACTGCTTTCTAATTATAGCCAGACTGGCTCAAATATAATTAAACAAAGCCCTTGAGGAGTGAGGAAATGTGAATGTGGCTGATGGTCCAGAGGGAAATAGTGAGCGCTGATTGCCTTAGATTTTTTCCCCCTGTCCATCAATTTGACAGACAGCACATATGAAAACAATTTTGTTAATTTTAAAACGTTGTTTAGTAGGATTTGTCTTCTAACAAAAAAAAATTGTAAACACCAATGTTATCGCAAAATACAGGACACATACATCAGACAGGAACAAAATCGTGTGTCTCATGGAGTAAGAGTTGATCATGAATGCTATGTTAGAACAACAATCTTATTGGCAACAGGGAGATTCAACAAGGTTTATGATTTTTTTTTAAATTTTTTCCCTGTCTTGATAATGTGACTAAACCCAAGGCCTACAATCAAGTGGTTTAGATGTAGTTAGCAAAAAAGGTTAAGATATATGTGCATTTAAGGCAGAAACATGAACCCGTTGGAAAAAGCAGAGGAAGCCAGAGGGAAGAAAAAAAAGTCAGAATCCAGAGACAATTGATGGACAGGAAGAAGAAGGTGACAATGGATGGAGGCGTGATTATCAGGCTGTGACGTCTGAAGGACCTACGAGATAATATGACTCTGAAGCCCTTCTGATTTATTTTCTAAAGCATAAAGATCACTTGTTTGGGTCTGTAAATGTTTTTGGAAAAACATTAGGGTCACAACACTAGTCCTTCACCGAATCAATCAGAATTAGTTACTTTGAGGGCAACTGGACATAGTAGGTTTCTTGAAGACGTCTCACCTCCAAGAGGCTTCTTCAGTTCTCAACGACTACAGGGGAGTGCTAGTATTTAACCTCAAAGAGGCTGCAAACCTGTGAAAGGTTGTTGCAGAAAACAGAAGGCTAAAAGAGGGAGGCGGGGTAAATGGGTGATGGATCACACCTTGTTACAGGTGAGCTGAATGTACCATCACAAGTTTAGAGGTGTCAACTGGGACAGGGTATTGTATTGGTATCGATTGTATGGTACAATCAATACCAATTCCAACCATATTTGGAATAGGTTGTTTTCCTCTTTGAGACGAGACTTTAGTCTGATGGTCATGGATGGGGGAGAATGTTCTGGGTAGAGAGCTCAGAACACTGTAGGCGGATGAAAAGTTGTGTCTTTGTCCTCCTCTGTTCAGAGAAGGTTTCTCCTCTCTCGAACCATCTGTCTTCTCTGGCCAGGATATGGACATCCTCATTCACAAAACTGTGTCCCTTCGCCTCCAGATGTAAATGAACGGCGGAGTTGGCGGCTGTCCCGATGAGCTGTTTGGTTTCACCAAATCTCGCTTTCACAACGGATGAGAATTAGATGTAAAAATGTGAGAAAACTCCACTATTACCTATAAATGAACTGAACCCTTAGCACAATAATATCACTGGAGATTAACAATGGACAGAAACAGTGTGAACAAGGATTTTTACTTCATGCATTTGCTTTGACAAATGCATCTGTCTATAAAGAACGAGGTTTAATGCCTTCAACTAACAAGGGCAGGTTTTCCTCTCCCCCTTACCAATAAATGATGATTATGATCAGTGCTAAAAACTCTCCCTGATGATGAAAGATGGAAGTGTCAATACAGTCCAACACTGTGCACTTGACTGGTTTTAAAGAAATTAACAATATCGATTTGCTATTAATTACTGCCGTAGAGATGCTCAGTAAGATACATTTTCATCACTGGTAAAATATCCCTCAGACTGTGAGAGTCACAGTCATACTTTTGCTACTGCAGCAGTGGTGTGTACTGTAGATACTATATATATTCACATGACTATATTTAAAGAGTGCCATTTTGACCCAGAGTCAATGTCTCTGTCATTGCCATTGAACTCCAGGGTTCAGCTCCTGGGCAAGATTGGATCCCAGTTAGGGACATAGAGCACAACCTGCAGGAAGGTTCATGAGTGCAGTGTGATTTGGGTGGTGGTTGTGGAAAGTGATGCATCAATAACCCAGTAAAGCAGGGGTATCAAACTCAATTTCAGATTTAAAAACTGGCATTAAATCACGGCCCAAGCTTAACTTTTTTGCAGCTTGTTTTTATGTTTTTTTTTTTTTTTTTAACTTTTTGGTTTGTAATTACATACAGAAGCATACATAATTTTGTTGAACTCTTTTTTTTTTTGTGTGTATAATTCTATAAGATTTTTAACCTTGGGTGACACACTAAGATCGGAATCCAACAAGATATATATATATATATATATATATATATATAGTTTTGGTATATATATATATATATATATAGTTTTGGTATATATATATATATATATATAGTTTTGGTATAGACGATAAGAGTGGGAGGAAATATCAGAAGAGCTTTCATTGAGTCAGCGGCAGACAGAAGATTCTTCAAAAATGTAGCTGTTAGGGTTTATTGAGTTGTCGAGGTGGAAAAAACTGTACAATGCTGTAGCTGCAAGACTCAGCTCCCCAGTGTGATTGAGGCTGAGTCGCTGCCAAAATAATGAATGAATTCCAATAAAAGCAAAGAACGAATCTAAGCGTCCTGGATTTTTTTTCTTAATGCCTTTGCTCTATCGAGAGCAATGACTGTGATCCATGCAAACCCGATTCCTCTACTGTTGAGGCTTTTCATAAAATTCAAAATAAATGGTTGGTGTATTTTGTTACCGTTCCGGAGTTTAGTGATACGGTTGTGGAAAATCACAGGGTGAAATCACTGGTTTTTGTTTTATATTGAAAGCTTGAGATTTTTACGCTGACACTTATTAAAAGCCAAGGTGAGGAACAGAGACGTTCAGGGCTTTTACTGTTGTGTCCCCCAGCAGTAGGAAATTGCAAAAAAAAAATAAAAAATATCAACAGTGACCTGCAATTTATTCCAAGCAACAAAAAAAATCCGACAATGTTTTGTCTCCAGTGGCAGGAACTTTTCACTATTGTCATGCAGACCTGTTCTCAATGACTTACAGTACAAACATGTTTCCGCAAAGTGGGTAAAAAAAAAGGAAAAGTTTTTGTTCACTGCTTTATATTCGCTTTGCCGAGTGTGCAGTGGCTTTTTTTTTTTTTCGTGCATTCGCAGATCTTCAAAGTCGGCGACAGCCAGTCATGCAGATTTACATCAGGGAGTACAACGCAATCACAAGTGCTGTGAAATGGAGCCACTTAGCCGAGGCACATTTCTCTTAACCTTTTACACTGTACTGTGGTTTCTTGCCGTAGAAAGGGGACACTGTTCATTTCACCCCAATGGTTTGTTTTTCTAAGAGGGGCTCTACACTGAACAGTTACACTTTCACACTCAGGGATACAAAGAAAACTTTTGTAGCTAAAAAAAAAAAAAAAAACATACCTTACTTATGGAACTAAAAAGGAACAAAAAAAAAGCTGAGAATCATGGTTTGGGTTTTTCTGTATGCTCTAGGGGTCATAAAAAAAACTATCACAAATTTTTAAATCTAAATATGTTATGCCTTCTGTTTTATTTTTTGTAGTATTTATAAATATAGTATATACATTAAATTTGTATCAATTTCTTTTAGCCAATGAAAGGGTTCTCAATCATTCAAATCATTGAAGAATTATAATTGTGAGGTCTTTTTTTGTTTTTGTTTTTTTTTTTTTTTGCAATCCCGTTCTGGACTGTTACTCTTTGTTGTTGATTGCCAGTCTTTTTATTTCTATTCAGCAGAGTCGATACATCCAACTGCTTGCAAAATGGGCAGTTAGTGGTATTTCTCATAAATTCCCCCATTGTTGACTTTTAGTATGATGAGTGTGACTGAATCAATGACAATTGGTTTGGTGTTTCTGTTCGTTGTAACATACAGTTTGTGATTGTTATTCAGATGTTAATCATTTGTGGTACGTTGTTTTATTTTTTTTTTTATAAAAATCAAAATGCTGTACTGTCTAGCACAGGGTATGTAGGGCTTGATTCAGAGAATTCAGACTGTTTGGTCGCTCTACATTCTGGCATCCTGCAGAAGCTCGTTAAAAAATATTAAAATTTCTCCTCTGAGTTCACTGAGGAGGAACTTGAAGTCAGCAGATAAACTGGCCTTCCTACTTCATTCTCTCTCTATCTCACTCTCTGCCTCCCTTTCTCTCTCCTTTCACCTTTCCACAACAATACACTTCAGCTGACACATCCCTGACCCCGTGTGGGCAAAAAACCTTTTTTTTTCTATACTCAGCAGTATTCCTGTGCATGGATCAATTTTGTCAGAGTACAACAGAGAGTCTCAGTAAAATCTGCTGCGCTCAGAAGCATCTGCTGCCTGTTTTTTTTTTTTTTTTTTTTTTACACCCAGGCATCCCTACCCCAGCATGACTTATTTGGCAGTGTAATCATGGCACTTCTAACACTTCTAGATTCCAACCAGCACTGTGTACTGATAAAGGACTTTGTCAAGTTCAAAGCCAGTCCTTTAACCACAGGCGACACACTTCCCCCCCGAGGGCAGTGCATCAGTTTTGTCCTTGTTCTCCACTTGCAAACATTGAGTTGTGCAAATCTCTGAAACGGGGCTTTATCATCGAACAGGGACAGAGGGAAATGTCTGTGAAGCGCTAAATAGTATCCAATACAGGAGGCTCCCCACATGTTGTCATCTCGCATGCTGTCTGGTTCAGTGGTTTCCAGAAAATCCTCACAAGCTTTGTTGAATTTGATGTATAAAGACATACATAAGCTGCCACTTCAGACCATGCTTTGGAAATGTGTGAGGGAAAAATCTTAGCCATGAAGAGAACATGCTGTGATTTTTTTTTTTTTTTTTTTTTTCTTTCTGCAAAGATAAAAAAGTAACATCATGAAACTCTAACGACTCTCTAACTGAGATAACTCTGCAATGGTTGCTCAGAGGGAGTCAGTTAATAAATGCCAAAGTGGGTTTATCAAAAAAGGGCAGACCGTACCCCCAGGTTAGACGGAGTGGCTGCTGCGGTTGTGAGCTGCTGGAGGAAATATACTACTTGAAAAGTCAACAAACACAACTCTAGAAAAGTCCTCATCTCTGAAAAATCTGCAAAGTTATATTTGAATTATCTGTTGCTATGACAAAAAGGTAGAAAACTGTAACATTTTTTTCATTCCATATTTTCTATGGAAAATCACTATTTAAGACATACACAAAAAGCAATATTGCAGGCCGTGCATTTCAACCGTAGGCCTTTGGTGACGTCAAATTAATACGCCTCATAATCAGTATGACACTTGGACTAGAAAATTCACGTTCAAAAAATAATACAATTTTGGTTAAAAAGTCTCCATGAGCAAGCATCATCCTAACCCACATAACTTCCCGCGGGTTCACCACCACCACCCCCAGGAAGGTCGACAGTATGAAGCAATGTGTATTGGGTGGCGCCGGCTGCCCATGTGACCCAGCAACAGAGAAGGACTTGAAGATGAATGAGTTGTGGGGCACATTTAGAGTGTTTGTGGTCTGCACTCGGCCCCTGTCCCAGAGATTTGACACCTCTGAGTTCTGCTTCCCAATATTTAATGCTTCTCCTTCATTCTATTCAGGCTGACGATTCCCTGATTATAGTAGAGCCATAATAACAGCTCTGATGTCAGTTTTTCCAACTTGAACGCTTAGAGCTCGAAAATGATTGGACTGAAATCCCAAAACACTTCCACCGTCCAACACATCACTGGCTCCTCTTTAGAGAAATGAATGCTGCTGACACTGACATTGATAAAATAAAACAAAAAGCCCCCACTGGTTAATTCATTAATTTTGCATTTTATGATGGAAGTAAATTAATTGGTTTTCTGAGGAATTGCCAGGATGTTAAGTAATTAAAATACCTCATATCCCCACATCATATCATTCACTTCTTTTCCACGAGTCACTCAAATATAATGGCATCCAACATTTAATTACAGTTTAAGAGGAGCGCCGAGGTTGACGTGGACTTGCTTCGTCCAACAAATTCCAGAGTCACTGATTACATTTGAATAAAACCCAAGGATGAGTCTTCAGGTCACCTTTCTCACTCGCAGATACTGTATCGTCACTTTCCAGCTTTGTGTTTTATCACTGCTTTTCATTGCTGCGCCGTAAAGTATAAATACAGCCACCGCCTTCTTTGTTTGCCGGCAACAACTTGGCAGCCCCATAATCGCTGTTGTAGAATTTTAAAGCCAGGCTGCCAGAGATCGCTTGTCTATTAAATTTTCTGGCCGATGATGTTGTATATATTTTTTTTTTTTCATTGTCCGTTGACGTTCCATTGATGAGGTTGGAAGTCCTGTGGACGGTATACGGTCTCATCTGCTCCGACTTTGTGACTGTGGCTGCCTGTAATAACTACCCAGTCATTCTGTTTATTCCAGGCTGTCGCAGCAGCTGGAAAGATAAAAACCAATTACTCCCTGTGTTCCGGAGGATTAGAAGTATAAGTGTGAAAGCTGTCACCATTGAGATATTGCTTACATATTCTGTTACTCTGGTTAGGAATAAAATGAAAGAAGAATTCTAGGTAAATATTTTTTTTTTTTCCCATGACTTTAAATGATGTAATATAAAATTTAATAGTTGACAGATTAAAACTGTGACAAGTGATTTTCTCCAAATTGCAAAGTGACACTATGAAGTGTGATCAAATTCAGAAACTAACGTGTTGTAACACCTGTTTTGGCTCAGAGAACAAGTTGCTCTAAGTCAATAGTATCTTTACTGTCACATTAAAATTTGAATTGATTAAAGAAGTTGATAAGCGGTGGATTTTTCTGAGAAAATGTTTTATTTTTGAAGGGTTTAAAAAAAAAACACTTAAGTTTGTGGGTGCTTTAAAAATATACAAATGTCTGCAGTTTGTTTTCTTGTGACATTTCAGAAGGAAAAAAAAAATCGTCTGTAGCCCTAGTAATGGAAATATGTAAAACATTAAATATATTGGTGACAAATTGGAACAATTATCTCATTATTATTAATTTTGTCCTAAAAACGTACCAATTTTTTACCAAACGCAATAAATGTGGATTATTTTAACACAACTTAGTCTTAAGAACAATAACTTTATCAGTAAATTAAAAATAACCCAAAGAAAAGAAAAATACCTTTAGGGTACAACTATCTTTTATCGTATACCTAAGATTGTACTGTTCTGAAGGAAGTACAGATATAATAGACATTAATTAAACAAGTTGTATAGGCCAACTTTGCAAGCAGGTCTTAAACTTTGTCTCGGTTTCTTTGCTGTGGAAATGTTTAATTGGTGTAACATCCTGAAGTGAAATGTCTCATCTTTGCATCCCGCTCTCAAAAGACTGCGGCACAATAAAGACTCTTGTGCGAGACCTGAATTCACCTCCATCTCCGCACAAAACCCCCTATTGTATAATCAGCAGCCATTCATCTGAAATGACACAGTGACAGATGTTATAATGAGAACTTCTGCAGCATCTTTTAGCTGCAGGAGATTCTTCCTGCCGATCCAGCTGTGCTGGCAGCTGCTTCTGCTGACAGACAGCGTCGGTTACAACCTCTAATTTTCCTGTAGCACAGACCACACTTCAGGAGCACGAATACTGTACGTGACTAATAATTATTGAAGTTATGGAGCTGGTAAATCTCAACAAAGTGATGCTTAGTTGTGCATGTGTTCTTGTAGTCAGTTTCTCTGACTTACAGTGGCTAAAAACTTCATCCTTAATTTTGACTGATAAACCAAATAATATAATGCTGGACTGTTGTTTAAATTATCTACAGCATTGTTTCCCAAAGACTGGGTCGTGACCCTCAAGTTGGTCATCTCAGATCATTTTTCACGTCCTTTTATTCTGGTTCTATTCCAATTTTCAATTTTTTATTTGCATGAGTAATCTTAGTTGTTCGGATGTTTCTTCAACAAAAGTCAACAAAAGAGTTCTCATCAATTTCAAATAATGACCAATTATCTATGAATCGTTGGAGTTGTGACCAAGTGGCTAAGGAGTTGGACTCAGAAACACAAGGCTTCAAGTTTGAGTCCACTGTCGGTTTAACACTGAGTTGCTCTGAGCACCATCGCGATCCACACAACTTCCAGTAGCCTCACTACCAGCAGGCAGGCTCACAGTGTGATTTGGGTGGCACTTGTGGAGACTTCTGCCCCTCTGGTAATGAATAATAGGAACAAGATGAATGAATGGAATGGATCTACGAATGATGTCTATTGACTTTTCACTGCGAAACATTTAAGAAACTATTAATCTACAGTATCTCACTCTGTTCACATAGACTGGAGAACATTAAAAAAATAAATATTCCTGTGTATGTGTTTTCTTGTTTTTGTTTTGTCATCCTTAACTATCTCCTAAACTGCCCAACTGTGATCCTATGATTTCTTCATTCTTTCCTTTCATGCTCAGTGAACATCTAATGGAGTGGTTATATTTTTCATTTGTGTGAAATCTACAAAATTAAAACATTTGACAAATGCTGTAAAACACAATTACACAATTATTTACAACCAAATTGTGACCCAACTTCCACTGACACCCCCTATGATTAGTATTATCCCCAGTGTTTCTTTCAAATATGAGTTTTAAAGTTTACTGTAAAGTAAAGCTTTACAGTAATTGCTGCTGTTTCCAAAAATCTCTTCATTTAAGACTCTGTATTTTCAGCTGGTTCTTGGAGTGGTCTTTTGCGAACCCCCAAACACTCCTGCAGGACTTCAAAGACTTATTCGTGGAGTCTGGAGCCTTCAGGGACATGCATGAATGTGTGGATAACTTAGCTTCGTTTAACAGGCTGCACAGCTTTGAATGCCAAGACGATAACAGCAGTATGGAGCAGATCCCAGATAAGACGAATAAGATATTCTCTTCCCTAAAATTGGTGGTCATTTCATGTGATGACATCATATATTATGACTTCTATCATCCTTATTGGAGATTACATAAGACTTGTAGCTTTGATCAAGTTTTAATTTTCCACCCTACAATCTATCTATCTATCTGTTTGTCTGTCTGGCTGGA